>CM035430.1:33556453-33878953 GCA_020310875.1 Ceratopteris richardii
TGTGCATACTTGTGCAATTTTCTATTTATGTATGTATTTATGTGTGTACATGTATGTATATATATGTATGTATGTATTCATGAATATGAGTTAAGTGCATGCATGAAGATATGAGCTTTTCGTGGATATGAGCTTCTCCTATGGTATGAGGTTCTTGTGGATGAGGTGGTCTTGGATTTGGATGTGCTTGGTCTGAGCATGGAACATTGGATCCTTGGTGATGTCCAAGGGTGACTAGATGTCAGTGTGGATGCATGTCACATAATAAAATACCAATCCATTTTTCAATATCAAATAATAAACCTCAAAGCCATATGGCCTCACATGCTATGAAGTTGGATGCTCGATACTCGTCCTCTATGGATGATACAGGAAATGTAGAATGCTTCTTGCTTTCCCAAGAGATAGGTCTTGAGCCCAAGAAGAATATGTATCAAGAAGTAGACCATCGAGAATCAAGATTTTTAGCCCAATCTGAATAAGAATACCTTGTGAGATCAATGCTCTCTTTTTACAAAAGACCACGATTTTGGGTGAGAGAAAGGTAACGAAGTAATCTTTGAGCAGCTTGCCAATGTGTCTGGTGATGTTCATGTGAAAATTGGCTAAGCATACCAAATTTATAGGCAATGTTTGGTCTGGTGCTGGCCAGGTAAAATAAAGATTGAACTAGCTCCCAGTAATCATGCACATCCATGATTCGTGATGTGTTCTCTAATGTGAGCTTGATGTTGAGATGAAGTGGTGTAGATATTGAGCAATACTAGTCCATTTTATAGCTAGAAAATAGATCAGGGCAGTACTTCTTCTAAGAGAGGAATATGCCATTTTTCATTTCCCAAACATCCATGCCTAAGAAGTAGAGAGGCAATCCAAGATCTATCATTGCATTAGGGCAAAAAATGGCAAAAAATGTTCCATGTAAGGATCACAATTAGTTATGCTTAATCCAGATTAATATTTTGAAATCATCATTAAAAAATCCATGTAGGTTCATTGAAAATGTATCTTACATGAATATATTAGTTTTGGAAGACAAAGAAAGTTCATGTGAAAATCATGAAAAGTGATATGCCTCAAAGTTTTTATCTGTGAAACAAGTAGTGAATTTAAACTTTTTTCTCTTATCCTTCAACCTATATAATGTGTTTTTAGGACATGTTCTTATTTTTTACTTCACTCTCTAAAGTAGCCCAGCTTCTTTATTCTTCATAATTCTAGACGTGTTTGCCATGGAGAACCTCAATGCAAACACTTTCACTAAACGTTCAACCAACATGACTTTGTTTGATAAGTTCCATTCCAATATTGCGCTAAGTCATGAGTATGCAACAATGAGAAAGGTATTACAAAGTGCTCTAGAACCTTGTGAAGTTGAAGCATTATGCAAAGAAGGCAGAAAGCATATTGACATATGGACAGATGGATTTGTTTATCCATTTGATCCTTGAACTTGAAGGTAACTACCTTTTCATAATCTTCATGATGTGATTAGATTTATAGGAGATGGTGATGATGGTTTATGTAGATATGGATTTATCAAAAGCATCTAGTAAAAAAGTTGGTACATTTGACTTCTAAGATAGGAAGTTTTAAACAAATGAAAGAAACTCCTATAAGATTGAGAATATGTTCAAAACTAATAAAGTGATTTTTAGATTTGAATAAAAGAATCTAGTTAGAAGAAAAAGAGAATGAAAATTTTCATGTAAGAAATTTGTTAAGTTTAAACATGTTGGGTAATTTTAAGCATGCACATTTTTATAATGAAATTATGAATTAGCATGATGTTTTTGAAACTGTTGAAATTTGATGAGAATGCATGCTTAAAATGGTTTGTTTTTCAAATACTTATGAAATAAATGAATTTGTTGTTAGACCCATATCAAACTTAGCAGGTTTACGATGGTAAAATAGTGGTTGTGAATTTCAAAATTCACTAAAGTAAAAAGCTTTGGGTTTCCTAGACCTCTAAGAGTCTGTATAGGCATCGGAAACAAATGTCATTATGAGCCTCATTATATGCATTGCTATGGTGACCCATCATACTCGTTTCTCATGCATTTAGCTACTTGATAAGGTCTCATTATTCTCCCATTATTATTCCATTCTTGCCTCCTTCTTATAGGAAAGTCTTGCATGGCTACACCTTCTCTGATGAAAGGGTTAGGAGATGTTTGTTGTCTTCTTTCTTTTTGTGGCTCTACCGGAGTATGATTCTTGTTTGTTCTAGGAATATAGATTGTTCTAAGTTTTTTTCCCAAGTTCCTTTATTAATGTCTTGCCCTATTACCAAAGTTAATCTCAATAATGGAAACTATGAGAATATACTCCCACAAGAATGGTATAAAATACATCATGAATAGGACAACATGATTGAGTCTCATGATAGTGGAAATGATGAAGCACCACTTTGGACTTGTATCTCCACAAAGAAGAAACTGTAAAAAGATGAAGAAGAAAATATTATAAAGTTAGTCATAGAATTTAGGGATGTTTTTGCTTATAGTTATAATGATTTGAAAGGACTAGATCCCAACATCTGTGTGCATAAAATACCTATTGCACAAAATGCGAAACTAAGTAAGCAAAGACATTATACTTATAATGATAAGTACTTTGCTAAGATCAAGGAAGAAATAGATAAGTTATTGGCATCCAATTTCATTTATGACATTGACTATATAGAATGGACATCTCCAATAGTTGTAGTTCCTAAAAAGAATGGTAAACTGAGGGTTTGCATTAATCTTAAAAGAGTTAATGCTGCAATTATTAGGGACAGCTATCCACTACCTATAACAAATCATCTGTTAGAAAGGGTAGCAAGAAAGAAGTTTACAATTTCTTGGTTGGTTTCTTAGGATATAACCAAGTGCCAATTGCATTAGAACATCAACACAAGGCTACTTTTGCTACTAAATGGGGTATCTATGCATTTAGAGTTATGCCCTTTGGTCTAACAAATGCACCTACCACATTCCAAAGGTTGATGTGTGTTTAAAGATTTTCTCAAAAGTATAATGGAAATATATGTGGATGAATTATGCACTTTTTCAAATCAAAGAAAGAATCATTTACATGATCTTGAGAAAATATTCAAAAAGTGTAAAAATTATAGAGTGTGTCTTAATCCAGAAAAGATAAGATAAAAGTTATAGTAAATAGGACAAAACCCACAACTATAAAAGAGTTACAAACATTCATGGGTCATTGTGGGTATTACAAGAAATTTGTGTATAAATTTGCAAAACTTGCTAAGCCCTTGTATGCATTGATTACCAAATTTGAGCGAACCAAAGAATGGGAGGAAGCCTTTGAAACTCTAAAAACTTGTGTAGTCACTACACCAACTCTAAAGACACCACAATGGGATGTAATTTTTCATGTACATGTTGATGCTTCAAATTTTGCTTTAGGATGTGTACTAGCACAACCTAATCGAAAATGAAAATGAGGAAACATAAAGCAGTACAAGAAGTATTGGTATGTGAGCGGATGGCATTGGAAGCAAAATTCTTTTATTGTTTGTGTACCTTCTGTGTGTCGAGGATTCTAAGATCATCTGAAGTGAATCTTTGGAGTGACTACTAGGAGGATCTCAACAAACAACAATTGAGAAGTGAGAAATATTTAGAGAGAGCATTTGCACTAGAGACACAAGTAGTGCAAACCAATAATAGAATAAGATTTTTGAAAGAGAAATGTACTAAACAAAATGAGACCATCAATAAAATGGGGGAGGATATCTGAATATTAGAGTCCAAAAACAAAATATTACAAACTTCATATTAGATAATAACCAAGGCCAACGAGGAAATCAATAGATTCCTCATGGAAGAAGGGCAAATGAGAACAAAGGTATAGGATTCAGGTGCCAAGTAGGAAGAAGTGGAGCAACTAAATTTGCAATAGGAACAAATCAAAGAAGAATTAAAAGATGCAAAGGAGTTAGAAAGGCAAGCCAATGCACATGCAACCACTGCTATGAGAGGATATAACAACCTCAATGAAAGGTTAGAAAAGGAAAAGGTAACATGGGAAGAACAAAAGAAAACAAGTTAATGAGAGAAATTGAAGAATGGAAGAATAAGGTAAAGGTACAAGTCAAAGAAGTTTTTATATAAGGAGAAGTACAAGAAGGAACACAAGATATAGTGAGGATATTTTCTCCTATGCATGAAGTAGGTGAAGGACATTTAAACTCTATGGAGCAAATGGATGTGAAGAGTCAGGTGAGTTTGTACAACAATTGCCCACTGATAGGCAGCTAGAATGAGATATATCAGGAAGATGCATGATCAGTATGAAGAACATATTGTCAAATTTGCTCTAGAAAATGGAGTCAGTCCTCATCAACATCATTGGGTAGTAGACGGATTAGGGATACCCTTTTGCATGATATTAGAAAGTATAAAAAATTGTCAGACTACCAGAATAGGAATACCACCAAATGAGCATTTTGAATGTGATGAAGATTTGGTTATCAGAAGAGGATTATTTGAGAAGGCCCATCTAGCATGGAGGAATAAATGGTTGGATAAGAATAAGGAATGCAGAAAAATATGGAAGGAAGCACCAATAGAGCTAAAAATAAATCCAATGTATTGTCCAATAGCAAGAAGAAGGGAATGGACAATGTTTTGGAAAAGAAGGAAAGAAGGTCAAATTCTAGCAAGAAGGCTGAATGTCCTAATATTGCAGGACCAAAGAAAGCATTTTGGCCAACAAAAAATTATATTCTTACCACTGCCAAAGCTTTGATAGAGAATTTGAAGGATGTCAATGACCCAACTTGTATATTACTAAGCAAAATACTAATACTCATCATCACCTGTATAGAAACTTTTATTGATACTGGTATAATAACCCTTAATTATATAGGATTCAATTCATCATCAGATGCACTTCTTTTTTATTTAAGTGAAACTCTAGATCGGATATGCCTAATGGCTTATTATAGTAGAGTCATGTTTATGGGTAGTCATTATGTAAAGATTTTTCAAGATGCATTTGACTATGGATTTTTTATAAAGGGAACCAGAGATTTTTGGGAAATTATCTCCTGTCATGACTTCCACATTATCAACATATGAAGCAGCCTACATAGAATACATAAAGAAGGATGTGATTGACAAACCCATGGTAGTTGTGCAATGGATAAAAGCACTCTTTGAAATGATCAATAATCTGAATATTACAAAAAGAAAGAGTCATGATTTGGTTGCATAGGTATACTAGAGAAAGAAGAAGTAGTGAGAACCATCATAGAAATTTTGTCAAGGATGAAAAAAATTTAGGAGGGGAAAGATGTTAGAAGATGCTTTTTTTACTAAAAAGATGAATTGTAAAATTAGGTTTATGTATTTTAGAAGGATTGAATGATGTAATTTTTGGATAAGTTACTAGAGCTCTCAAAATGTATAGAGAAGTGACTTTGCAAGTCTATAACACTTAAGTGAAAAATAGGACACTTGAAAAATTATATAAGTCAATTTATGACTTATTTTTGGGATGATTCATAACGTATGAAGAATACTTGAATTAGAACTTAAGAGCTCTTATCCTTCTTTTTCTCATCTTGTCACTTAATGTCTATGGTGAATTGTTGATGAATTTTCAAGTGTTTACCTTGGACTTATCTTGTTAATCAATTGTTTCCTAAATATTTCATGAAAATAAAGGTTCATTCTTCTATTTTGTATCTTCAATATCAAGATATTTCCTGAAAAAGTTGATAGTGTGCTTTCCATCAGAATCATGATTGTCTCATCTTGATGATATAGGTACTGAAACTAAATTTTGATTTCATATTATTAATCTACATGAAAAATGGCATGATTAAGGCACAAGAATCATCTTAAAAGATTATTTTTAGCTCAAGATATAAAAAACCCTAATACTTTACATAAACTTTTCATGAATTCTCTACTGAAGCTGATTTTATTGATACATCTTGGAAATCATTGATGAAGAAGGGGTTGTGGTCTTAGTATACTTCTTAGATTGACAAATTAAAGGTGTTTAAGTTGCTAATCTTTTATGCTATGATGATTGGAGAGGACAACTCCAAAGGACAATAAACAAGGAGGTCACCACTTCATCTAGGGCATCATTGATGTTGGAAAGATGGATGGACACTCCAAGAAATGAGTGGGTACTACCAAATCCTACTTAGTACCAGCCCCTTGAAGATTCAAAGATGATATGTGGGCCCCCTTAGCTTTTCAACGACACTATATAAGTGCCTATATACTTTGGAAATGATGTATGAAAAGATTGAATCAAAACAGACTACTTTCAAACAGAAGGATTAATGAAAACCTTCTATTTTTTATCATACACCTGCTGCTTGTTATGCTCAATGCTACCAGTACAGTAGGAATTGGAAAAATTCCTTTTAGAGGTATCTAAATAACTTAGTAAGCTAATGATTCCAAGTGGAACTACTTGAAATGATGCACTATACACAAAGCAATCAATTTAACAAATGAGTCATTACCCCCGTTTGAATTCAACTTTTGGCTCTCTCTCTAAAAGTAATCCTTCAATCTACGAAATATTCCCTCAATGAATTAGATGCTTTTCTAACTAACAAGTCCACTAGTTTTTGGTAGGTGATTACAAATATTCTCTTAAGTCAAATAAATGACTTTTACAAATGTAAAAGGATAAGTTTCTACTAGCAATGGTTTCCATGGAGCTTCATGTGTTTATGAACTTCAAGCCAAATGTCTCGGCTTGGACTTTGCACCAATAGCTTCCCTTAAGCCAAACATTTTGACTTGGTCTTCATCTTCGGTCTTCATGAATGTCGTGCAATCCAATCATTGATTTAAACCTGCAAAGTTTTGGACCATCTAATGCTTTAGTCAACAAGTCTGCACATTGCATATTAGTTGATACATATGCCAACTGAATATCCTTGCTCAATAGCTTCTCTATCACATAATGATAGTGGACCTCTATATGTTTGGTCCTAACATGATAAATAGGATTTGCTGCAAGGTGTAATGAACTTGTATTATCTCCAAAAATGATTGGAGATGTAGAATGCAAACTCGATTCTGTATACAATAATCTGATTCATATGGCCTCTTGAGTAGCATTGGCCAATCCTCTATACCCTTCCTCTGTAGAAGATAAAGCAATAGTAGGTTGCTTCTTTGAAGACCATGATATAGGCTTATCACCTGCAAAGGATAGGTATCCTGAGGTACTCCTCCTATCATCTTTGCATCCTGCCCAATTTGCATCTAAATATATCTTGATGTCCAAGTCTGATGTATACGGGAAATACAGTCCATGATGTTGAGTACCCTTAAGGTACTTCAAGATCCTTTTGGCAGCCTCTAAGTGAGGTGCCCTAGGCTTATGCATAAACTGACTTAGAACACTTACTCCATAAGCAATGTCAATCCTTGTCAAAGTAGCATAGTTCAAGCTTCCCACTATGCTTTGGTAACCTACAATGTTCTCAAGTACATCACCTTCATGAGCACTTAGTTTTAGGTTTACCTCCATTGGAGTACTTGCAACTTTGGCATCCTACAAATGAAACTTCTTTAGCATATCCTGTATGTACTTTCTCTGAGTAATGTAAACTCCAGATTTAGTATAGACTAACTCAAGTCCAAGAAAATATATTAGTGATCCAAGGTCACTAATTTTGAACTCCTTCATCATTAGGTTCTTGATTTGTTTGATGCCATTAACATCATTACCTGTGAGTATGATATCATCAACATACACACATAGGTATATTACCTCTGAATTACTTCTCTTGATAAACAGAGAAGTATCTGCTTTACTCATGATAAAACCTTGATCCTGAAGGTATGTAGTCAACCTATGGTTCCATGCCCTAGGTGCCTACTTTAGTCCATAAAGAGCTTTGTTCAATTTACATACATATGTTACCTTGTTTGGATCCTCATAGCGAGGGGGTTGAGACATGTACACCTCCTCTGAAATCCAGCCATTTAGAAATGCATTTTTTACATCCAACTCATACATGTTCCAATTCTTTGATGCAACCACACTAACCAATACCTTGATGGTTGGCATTTTGGCCACAGGTGAGAAGGTTTCTTCATAATCAATTCCTTGGGTTTGTGCAAAACCCTTAGCCACAAGTCTAGCTTTGTACCTGCCTATTGATCCATCAGAATTCCTTTTAATCTTATAGATCCATCTTGAACCAATTACCTTCATAGACTCCTTTGGTACTAGTTCCCAAGTATCACTCTCCTTGAGTGCTTCAATTTCCTCATCAATAGCTTCTTTCCATTCTGCCTTGGTCTTTTCCTCTTCATATGATGCTAGTTCTTCAATTGACAAATCTTTTGCAAGATAAATAGAGTGATTAGTAACTAGGGAAGTCTCATACCCATATCTGATTGGCTTCTTGCTCTCCCTTTGTGATCTTCTGATTGCTTGGTTGGATGATTCAGGTATATCCTCCAATTTAATCATCTTGACTTTGCCTTTGGACTTCCATGCCTTGAACTCTTATAGGTTGATGATGTCCTCATCATCTGAATTGATGTCTCCATTCTGAGTAGGCTCCTCCTTAGTGAGGCTTGGAAACTCCTCTTCCAAGTCATAAGGTAGTTTTACCTTCCTGCATTCACTATCAAACCAAGAGTCATTCTCATCAAAGACAACATCTCTACTGAACCTGAATCGCTTGTTTGAAGGATCGTAGAACCTGTATCATTTCTGATTTAGATCATACCCTATGAAGATGCACTTCTCTGCCTTAGGGTCTAGCTTACCTCTTATCTGAGAAGGGATATGCACATAAGCTACACATCCAAAGATCTTGCAATGATCAAGTGAAGGTCTTCTACCATGTCATGCTTCATATGGGGTCATCCCATCAAGAGATTTGGATGGCAACCTGTTTATACAATAAGTAGCAGTAGACACACTCTCTGCCCACAAGTAGTTAGGTAATTTTTTCTCATTTAACATTGACCTAGCTATTTCAGCAATTAATCTATTTCTCCTCTCTGCCACCCCATTTTGCTCAAGGGTATACCTTGTTGTGATTTCTCTTTTGATTCCTCTGCCCTGTAAGAATATATCAAACTCATTTGAGAAGTACTCGCCTCCTCCATCTGACCTTAGCCTTTTTAGATTTCTCCCTGTTTGATTCTCAACAAGGGCAAATACTTTTTAACGCAACTGAATACTTCATCTTTGTGCTTCATAAAGTACAATACAATCCACCTACTGTAATCATCAATGAAAGATACATAATACCTTGATCTAGAGATTGAGGGATCCTTTTAGAGGTATTTGATTAGCTTATTAAGCTAATGATTCCAAGTGGAAACACTTGAAATGGTGCACTATACACAGAGCAATCAATTTAACAAATGAGTCATTACCCCTTATTTTTTAGGACCTCTATAGAGTTTGACCAGTGAGTGCTTCGACGCGTTTTTCTACAAATTGGCTGAATGGATTTCCTTCAATATGTGTCAGCATGTAGTAACGTGGAGCTGATTCCAACTGGCTATAGATTATTGAAAATGGTGGAGAATTGAGTGAGATATGAGTAGCACAAGTTGACACTTAGGAATGACTATAACAGAGAGATCATAGATGAACAATGTAGATGTAATGTATTAATGAACAATGTTGTACAAGATCATAGGCTTGAAAATCATAGCCTAATGATGGAGAGTAGTGTAGGCTACAATGTAGACCTCACACTCCTACACAATGGCAATGGAGAGCTCGGAATAGAGTCTTCTAATAGCGACTTTTTCAAGTCTCTTTATATAAGTGTTACAATCAAATTTGAATTTGAATTCAACTTTTGGCTCTCTCTAAAAGTAATCCTTCAATCTAGGAAATATTCCCTCAATGAAGTAGATGCTTTTCTAACTAACAAGTCCCCGAGTTTTTGGTAGGTGATTACAAATATTCTCTTAAGTCAAATAAATGACTTTTACAAATGTAAAAGGATAAGTTTCTACTAGCAATGGTTTCCATGGAGATTCATGTGTTTATTAACTTCAAGCCAAATGTGTGGGCTTGGAGTTTGCACCAACAATTGAAACCCCTCCAATCACAGTCTCAGAATCATAGGAAAAATTGATGAGCATACTCAGGGCAATCAAGAGCTCAAAAGAGCACTATGTGCTATTGAAATTTTGATCTGAGCTCATTTCTTCCTCCAAACGCACTATTATATTGCAAGTGGAGGAAATTTCCTCCTTTTGTGCCAAACATATGTACAAGATTTAGTTTCCGAGTACAAACATTTCAAAGTCTGCTATAGGTTTAGCAGAGCTCGATAGGCTAGTTCTATTCAACTTTTTGAGATACAGTCATTTGTTTTTGCATCATTGTACTTTAGTCACTAGCCATGGCTGAAAGCAATGATGTATTTCATATGTTGGCTATTGAGGATAAATAAGATGGTACCAATTACCCATTATGGGCATATATGATGTGTCATGTATTTGTCACAAAACGATTGTGGAATATTATGTTCGGTGTTGAAAAATGACCTACTACACCTACAAATATAGTAATTGAAGATGATGTAGATGGTGTTGAAGATGATGATCTTCAGGTTCCTTTTCATGTTGTGGTTCCTAGTACACATACTATAGAGCAACTTTGTTGGGATTGCATAGATGCTCAAGCACATGCATTGATAACCTTGTCTATAAAACATGCCAATATCCCTCGTATTTGCTCTTGCAAAAAAAGGATGCTTGGGATACACTTACCACTTTGTGCCAGACAAGAAATGAGGCTCATCTTACTTATCTCCAAAAACAATTGGAGAGTGAGCATATGAATGAAGGAGATTCTATGAACAATTTTTTTGACAAAGATTCAAGATTTGAAGGAGCAATTGATTTTTGCTGATGAAGTCTTGCTAGATAGTTCACTTGTGCACATTGTTCTGAATGGTCTTCCAGATTCATATCAGAGTTTTGCTTCTACTCTTCAGATGATTATGAAAGGCAATCCAAATTCCTTAACATATGAGGAGTTAATCTCTATTTTGTTGCAAGAAGATTAGTCCAGGCAAAAGAGGTCCATCATGTGTGTAGCAAATCAAGCTTTCTCAGCTAGGTAGAAAAGCAAAATTAAATGGAGCTCATCTACTAGTAAGTAGAAATTTGCTAACTCTACATAGTAAAAAAAGGAAGACAAAGACGAGAAGAATTTTGGTTAGTGATGACATTTTTTTTTGTGGAAGATGCAATTCAATCATTACTTTCATGTACTAAGGAGACATCAATTAGCTCTAAAGACGTGTATGACACTTTACTACCTCCTTTTATAGGTGGACAATAAAGTCTTGCTCCAAATGAGGAAATTCCTTAGCCCTTACAGGTTTCACATGATGGAGAAGATCATTCCATTTCTAATGCAGATTTACATGGTGCACTTGTTGATGAGAGGGTTGATATAAAGGAGGCAAAAACTATGCCTAAATGGATAGTGTAACTTTATGATAGTAAATTAGATGCATAATTGTCATATCATACTCTTTCAGGCTCTTGTAGTGCTTCTTTTGCATCGAATTTCTATTCCATGGCTACCTCTTCTTTGTGATGAGAATGGGCGTTTTTCTTTTAATGAAGCATGAAATTTAGAAAATTAGATGGTTGGCATGCAATCAGAATATGATGCTACTATGAAGAATGGTTCTTGTTCTTTATCTGATTTGCCTCCGTGCAAAAAGGCCATTGGAACTAAATGCATATACAAGCTGAAACGTAAGCTTGATTCAATGGTTTAGAGGTATAAGGCTAGGCTTGCTGCAAAAGGTTATGCTCAAGAAAGAGGCATTGATTTTGATGAGACATTTGCACCCACATGTGGAATTACTATTATTCATAGCATTTCTGCACTTCTAGCTCATCATGGTTGGAATGTACATTAGTTGGACGTTAAAACTACATTTCTTAATGCTAATTTACATGAAGACTTGTATGTTTTTTAGCCTCGTGGTTTTGTGCAGAAATGGCATGAAAACAAAGTGTGCATCTTGAGTGTTGGAACTTAAGGTCAAGCAAAAGCATGGAAGCACATTAGAAAAGTGGTCACACAAGAAGAGGGAGCAAGTAGGGAGTTCTAACAAGTGTATGTCAAACTTTCAAAAGAATTCCCTACAAAAATAGTGATTTTGATCACTCAAACCATTGTAAATATCATTTCACCTTTTTGTAACTCCATTTTGTTCAAGCCAAGGAGTCCTTCAGCTTGAGGAGTATTAGAAGTATCATCCTACCAATTTTCATGATTTTTAGACTCCATTTGAGCCCTCAAATAAGACCTAGAACCTAATTTTTAACTAGGCCAGACACTAGGTCTCGACAAGGCCAAAACTACTTTAAAAACTACAAAAAAAGCTAGAGACCTGATTTTGGGGTGAGCTGGTTAGAGAGTTGGCTTGTTAGAGATTTGAGCTTTGTAATAGAGCTCTTGGTAATAGAACCTTTCCATTGTTCCTCTCTTTGCTCTTATTGGGTGCACGTGTGTGTGCATGCTTGTGTGCTTTCACTCACACACTTGTGCCTTCACTCGCTCATGGTCTTCTGGCGCCGTTGCCGGGGAGAGAGCTTCGAGGACGAGCGTTGTGATGGTAAGATCATGGATTTGTGACGTTGGAAGGTAAAGAATAGTCATTTTTTTTTTATTTTTCTGATTTTTCTTCTCCATCTTCAGCATCACCATCTTCAGCATCTTCATCTTCATAGAAATTTTCCATTCTTTTGTGCATTTTCATCATTTTCACATCATTTCTCATATGTGGGAGTGCAAGAAAGAGCTACGAAGTGCTTAGGAGTGCATGCGCTTGTGTTTTTCATGATTTTCTACACATTTGGGGCTCGGTGCAAAAATTTGAATTTCTCGCCTAAAAACTCAGAAAATCATGATTCTTTAAAAAATTTGAATTTTTTTCCCTCCTAAAATTTTTTAGAAAATCGTGATTCTCTGAAAGTGAGAAAATTAGGATTCTCTCGATTGACAAGATTTCAGGAAATCGCGATTCTTTGCATTTTGGAGTTTGAGAAAATCGCGATTCTTTGGATTTGTGGATTTTGAGAAAGTCGCGATTCTCTGCTAGAAATTCATGATTCTCTGGATTTAGAAAATTTGAGGAAGTCACAATTCTCAGGAAGAAATTTGCAATTCTTTGGACTTTTTGCTTTTGAGAAAGTTGCGATTTCCTGGAAGAAAGTCGCAATTTCCTAAACTTTATGCTTCTGAGAAAATTGCAATTTTTTGCAAGAAATTCACGATTCTCTACTAAAAATTTGCGATTCTTTGAAATTTAGCATTTTTGAGAAAGTCCCAATTTTTTGGAAGAAAGTCTCGATTTTGTGGACTTGGAGATTTGAGAAATTCGCGTATCTCTGCTTGGAATTCACGATTTCTTGGACTTAGTAAATTTTGAGAAAGTTGCGATTTTTTGGAGTGAATTTTGAGAGAATCTTGATTCTTTGATTAAAAAAAAACACGACTTTCTGGTTGGTTGAGTTGCAAAAAATCGCAATTCTCTATGAGGTCCTATTGCTTGTTTTGAGCCCCAAAAGGCTGATTTGACATAACTTTTTCATCCAAAATCCAATTTTTGAGCTCTAGATTGCATTGGAAAGCTCGTTTTAAATTCTACAAAGCTTTTAGGTGGAGTTGGGAAGTTGAGCTTTAGGTGGAGTTGGGAAGCCAGGGGAGCTCCAAAGGATTATGAGCAATACCAAGGGAAATTTTGGGACGAGAAGACAAAGCTCATGAATCGGAGATCTGGTAGACACCTAGGCAAGGATAGACAAAGCATTAGATCCTCTAAGACTAGTATCAACCATACAACTAAGTCTTGGGCTCAACAACCTAGTGGTTATCCCTACATATTAAGTTTGGAAACAAGTGACTCAGAAATGCCTTTTAGCATGGAGAGACCTGCACGTGCCTCAGGAGCTGCCTATTTACAAACACCAGAAGGTCCCTATAAAACACAATTGGAGTATATCAGGACCATACAATTAGGTGCACACATCTATGAGGATGGTCTAAGGTGATCTGTGGTCCAACTTAGGAATCCTGATCAACCCTTTGGACTTGAACATTGAGTGGTCAAATTTGAAGAGGGTTCATACATTGATAAGGAAGAAACCATGTAGGTGGTCACCGGCTTGATAGACAGGACAAATGAGTTGGGAAATATCATTCTAGAGAATGAGAAAGGAGAGCTAGGTCAAGAACCCAAGACTCCCAAAGGTAAGTCAATCCTGACTAGAGTAATCACTCCAGATTGGATCCCTCAAGACAACAAAAGCATAGAACTATTCTTGAATAGAGAAATCAAGGAAGCCTTTTGGAGATTCAAGCCAAATCAACCTAACCCCACAATCACCATCTACAATTCATCACCAGGCAAAGTTGTCTATCTAGATAACACATCGAAAAAAATGTTTGTAGTAATAGAGCATGATAGGCATGCATACACTTGGCAAGGAGACTAAATTTTCCCTCCACCAAGATCTAATATCTCCCATGGCCTCCAAGGTGTAGGATCATCCAAAGCTCATGAAACACAACGAGAACGAACAAGAGAGAGACCTGCGGTCAATTTTGCACACACAATGGGTAGAGATAGATCAAGATTGGAAAGTGAAAGAGCTGAAAGAGTGAGACATCAGACACATAGGCATTAAAGAGCTAAACATGATTGGAGAAGGGTAATCCCCCTCCTATTCCTGAAATCGATGATCTTCACAATCAATTTCCCTAAGACATTCCATCTATTTATGGAGACCAAGTAGAGGGACAAGAAGATGAAAGGTTAGATTTTGAATCTAATTCTTTACAAGAGTTTCCACGATTCACAGGCCCATGGGAATCTGAATCTCTCCAGATCAAAGCTTCCACAATATTGGTAAGACATGATAACTCGATGGCTCCAAGGAACACTGATGTCTAAGAACACTGATTTTCCGTGTCATTTCACCGTAGAAGAGCTGCTCAATGTAAAACCAGAACTATGGAAGCATGTGGCCACTCAAGTTCCAGAACTTGATTCCAATATCTCAAAAGCAAGCTCTAAGAAAAAAGTTCCAGAGATACCTCTAGACAAAATAGGAGACATGACTGAAGGTGAAGAAGGTAATACTTATCTTCCAATTACCTACCAAAGTTATGCAACCAAAGCGATCATAGATTCAGGTGCAGGTGTTGCAATTGCAACCACTCCTTGTGGAAGCAAATGGGCAAACCCGCATTAAGACCAACTAGGATGAAGCTTCAAATGGTTGATGGCCATATTGAAAGACCTCAAGGATTGCTTGAAGGGATAACTCTTACCACTTGTGGTGTAGAGTTTGAACACACCTTTGCTATTATTATGTGACTTTGACAAAAGTAATGTCTATGAGATGATCCTAGGAAGACCCTTCCTATGACAACTGAAAATAGTATAGGATTGGGGAACAAAATCCTTGTACTTACAGCACTTAGGGGTCAACACCAAGGTCAATCTAAAGGATTATACCTTCAGAGATGTACCACCCCTAAAGTGGAATCCTATCCACAAAGCACAAGAAGATTCAATTTTTGTGGATTCTAAAAGTTCACATGATCCATCCTGGATGCATGAAGATACTCACTTGTGGATGTGCAAAGTCGCAGAGGAAGAGGAAAAATGCTCAAAGGTAAGACAAGAAGAAACTTTGCCAGGAGATAGACTAGTTAGAGACCTAGCCTACAGACCAATGATCTTTCCAGATGAGGAATTTGAGCCTCATGGCTAGCCAAAAATCTTAGCCACCCTGGACATTGTTGTCAATGAGGAACAGTGGACACCTCATTGTGATGAGGAGGGTTATGATATTTCAGTGTTCATGTTTCAGCCCCTACTAGAAGAGTGTGACCCTGGTGAAGTCATTGAAGAAGAAGAGAATGACGATGATATAGAGTCCATTTTGATGGATAGTTGGTTTAACTTAGAAAAGCACTATTTAGAAGATGTAGGAGTGCTTAACCAAAAAGAAGAAGAACCTTTCACAAGCATTAAAATGGTCAATTCAAAGGAAGGAAGTGAAGGTAGTCAAAGGAAAAAGAAAAGAAAAGTAGTGAAACAAGAAGAGGAGGAATCATTTTTTGAAGTACCAGAGAATTTCGAGAAATATGAAGTTGAAAACCAAAAACATTTTGGTACGAATGCCTAAGAGAGAGGCCACCACAGGAGAAGCATATGATAATAAAGAAAAGACCAAAATGATTGTTGTGACCATTGAAGGGGACGAAGAGAAATGCACGTACATAGGAGAAGACCTAAGTGCAGAAGAAGAAATCAAGCTTGTAGCTTTATTAAGGGAATATAGGGACTTGTTTGCATGGAATTATAGAGACTTGAAGGGAGTATATCCGAAAATTTTCTCTCATACGATCCCCACGAGTGTTGATGCCAAGCCCACCAAACAGAAGCCCCACACATATAATGACACTTATGCAACTAAAATAAAAGAAGAAATTGACAGGCTGATTGAAGTTGGATTCATCTATGAGATTGAGCACACTAAATGGGTGTCCCCCATTGTAGTGGTGCCCAAGGAGAATGGGAAGCTACAAGTGTGTATTAATCTTAAAAAAGTTAATGCCGCTACAATCAGAGATAGCTATCCACTTCCAATCACCGAACATTTACTAGAGTGTGTTGCAGGCAAGGAAGTTTATAGCTTCCTTGATGGACTTTTAGGTTACAACCAAGTACGCATTGCCCTAGAAGATCAACATAAGATTGCTTTTGCCATAGAGTAGGGAATCTTTGCATTTCGTGTGATGCCATTTGGGCTCACCAATGCACGTACAACCTTCCAAAGGCTCATGTGTCATGTCTTTAAAGAGTTCTTACGAAAGAGCTTAGAATTATATGTGGATGATCTATGTGCTCATTGCCAAGAAAGAAGATACCACATTCCTGAGCTCAGATATATCTTCAACAAGTGTAGAGAATATTGAGTGTGTTTGAACCCAGAAAAGTGTGTATTCATGGTATGTCAAGGTAAAATCTTAGGACATATTGTTTGTAAGAACAAAATATCAACAGATGAGGAAAAAGTAAGAGTCATAGCAGAGTTGTCGAGACCAAGGAATGTTAAAGAGGTCCAAGCCTTATCCACATGGTATGCAATCATAGCTAAACCTCTTTACGCCCTGTTGACAAATTTTGAGTGGAACGATGAGTGTGAAAACTCCTTCAATGAGCTGAAGAGATGTTTGTGCACAACACCAATACTGACCACTCCTGATTGGAATAAACCATTCCATGTCCATGTAGATGCATCCAATCATGCAATAGGATGTGTGTTAGCACAACCCACAGGTGAAGGAAATCTATATTTGCCTATAGCTTATGCTAGCAGATAGTTGAACGCGGCTTAGCCTATACAACAATTCAAAGAGAAGGCTTGGGCATGGTTTATGCCGTGAAGAGGTTTAGACACTACCTATTGGCCAATAAGTTCAAGTTTCTCATTGATATCAAGCTTTATAATACTTGGTCAATAAACCTTGCAATACATGATGCTTAGTAAGATGGTTCCTTTTATTAATGGAATATGACTTTGAAGTTGTCATTAGGAAAGGTAGAACCCACCTCAGTGCGGATCACCTTTCTTGCATCACTTCATGAGAGTCACCACAAGGAGTGTTTGATGACCTACCTAACGCTTATCTATTCAATTTAGAAGTTGTTCCTAAATTGGCAAATAAGTTGGTACCTATCCTAACCTTTAGACCTGCAAACAAGAATGTGAAAACAAATAAACAAGAAATTGTAAGATCACAAAACTATCAAATATTTGCAGGAAGTACATACAAACAAGACACGGATGGTGTCGAGGATGCTGAACATATTAGTTGGTTGCATCAAGCTCGTGAAGGATTGCTAGGAAATCACTATTCTAAACAATCAATATTGTAGAATCTGAAACGTTTAGAAGTGTATAGGCCTAGCATGGACAAAAAAATACATGAGTGGATTAAGAATTGTCTAATATGTCAAGAGAGACCCCCAGTGGAACATGCCACTCTTTATCACATGTCATCAATTCCACTTGGAGTGCTCCATTGGTAGAATTTATTAGATCAGGAACACTACCTAGTGAGGCTAGTCTAGCAAGAAGAGGAAGCATGGAGCAAGAGGCTCAGGACTATGCTTTAGTAGGTGAAAACCTATACCAAAGAGGCAAAGGTGGTTACTTAAGATTGTGCGTTCATGAATCAGACTATTTGAAATTCTTAGAAACTGCACATAGTGGTGTTGCAGGTGGACACTTTGGTCTTGATCGATTAATTAAGACCATTCTATTCTCAGGACTTTGGTGAACCACTCTTCATATGGATGCACATACCTATGTGAAGAAATGTGACACATGCCAATGTGCACAATATCCCGTTAGAAAAGATAAGATGATTTTGAGGCCAATGATGGGAGGATGTGCATTTTCAAAGTGGGGTATAGACTTTGTAGGTCCTATTAGCCCCCTAGCTAGAAACTCCCATGTAGAGTACATCATTGTAGCCACAGATTACCTTACCAAGTGGGTAGAAGTAAAAGCCACAACAAAGAATGATGCTCAGACAATGGCTAAGTTCTTATTTGAGAATGTGTTCACCCGATATGGATTACCAATAGATTTAGTAAGCGATAGAGGTACGCACTTCTTGAATGAAGTCATTGAAAACCTTTTCCAAGAATTCTTGGTGATACATAAGAAGTCTGCCCCCTATCATCCACAAGCTAACGGACAAGCAGAGAGTACCAATAAGATCCTAAGTAATGTAATCACAAAACTGGTAAACAATAAACACTATGATTGGGACAAACAACTTCATCATGTTGTTTGGGCTTATCGTGTTGCCTACAAAATGGTACTCAATGCCACCCCATTTCAGATGGTCTTCGAACAGAACGCTATGCTACCATTAGATTTCTTAATCCCAGCTTTAAAATTAGCACAAGAGTATGAGTGGAATGGGCATGAGTTGTCGTCTAGGATCTTGATTTAGAATGCTTAGGTGAGACGAGGCTACGAGCAGTAGTAGCATCTATGCTGCAAAGAAAAGACAAAAGGCTTATTTTGATGCACACATGAAGGATAAAGGATTGAAAGAGGGAGACCTAGTGTTGGTTTATACACTTAAACATCATGCTGGTCAATTGGAAAAAAGAGGATATGGACCTATGATCATTAATAGAATTTCCACTAGTGGTGCGGTTCAATTGGCCACTCTAGAGGGTGACATCTTGCCAAACTATATTAGTGGTTGTCGGGTCAAGAAATATCAAGAACCTCTTACAGAGGATAGGTAGAGGCTAGAGAGCACATAGGCAAAATAAGTTAAGGCAATTGGGCATAGACGTCAATTCAGAAGCCCTTCAGTATCACATGGCCATGTGCCAAAAATCAAGTGAAATTGCCTCGCGAATAGTCAATCCATGTCCCTTTCCGACCATAGAGGTAGGACAAGGAAAGAATGTAAGGACTGTGAGAGCATTGGTTGACTCACGTGTAGCAAATAGCAGAGTTAGACTCTCATACTACCAAGATCTTCAATTGAACATCAATCCCATAGAGGCATATCTCATAGGGTTGGGAGGTGTGGAAACCCCTTGTTTGGGTGAGGTGGAGCTTCCCATCTACCTTCAAGGTGTCCCAATGAGAGTAAAAATGCTAGTGTGTCAAGATGAGGATCTTACGGAACCACTTGTCTTGGGTCAAGATTGGATCTATGACCATGTAGTCAACCTAAACCTAACAAATCAACTTCTTCAAGTTTGGGTACATGACCAATGCATTACAATGGAATTAGAAAGTTGCACGATGACAAATCTAGGTGTCACACATTCTCTTAGTTCTTCTAAAGCTAATCTTAGAGAAGAAGATGTTGTATGTCTCCAAAGCTCTATGATGCAAAAGGATGCTACCTCCAACAAAGGAGTTGAAGACCCATTGAGACTTCCTTCTTTTATGAAGTTTTAGCCCTATGTAGAAGTTCAACCACACAGGCAAGAGAAGTAGTGCAAGACAACTACTGTATCAACTAGACAAACAGATTTCAAGGAGAAAGTAGTTCCGAGCAAGAAGTAGATCTAGATACAAAAGGGAGAGCAACCAATTACACTAGTGCAATCAAATTCATTACTGGAGCAGAAACGGTGAAAGAAAAGACAACAACTAGTCGAACAACAAAGATATCTATCTCCACGAACCCTCCAAATTGGGTTACCAAAGCAATCAAGGAAGGCCAACCACACTATCATACACATTTGGCTGCCTAAGAAATTAGCTATTGCTCAACCAGGGCAATTAGGAATGTGGGTGACCAAGGAACTCTTACATACACAAAACGCTAGGCTCTCCCTCACAAGAAAAGTCTCAACAAAGAAGCCACTGAGAGGCAAGGGTCAAAACCAAGCGTAGAGATCAAAAGAAGATCAACTCACTGCTCTGGCACAAGTAAGAAGACAAGCAACACGTGTATGGGTTTGGAAGCCAAAAGCACCCATAGGCCCCATAGAACTGAAGAGCCAACCACGAGGGATACAACATGTAAGAAACGAGCCAAGGATGAATAGGTCAAAGGTGGTCGCTACACAGTCAAAAACCATTCTCAAATGGATCCCCATAAAGAGGAAGGATCAGTTGTCATTCAGCAATCAATTGCTTACATCATTTCAAGATCCAATGGATACCTCCATTAAAGATGCCATCAACATCCTCAAGTAATATCTAAAGCCTCGACGAGCGAAAACCATGTGCTCCTTGCACAACCTTGTCTTTTGCACCATTCAGGTCATGCATTTCCAAAGTATGCATTAATGTGGGGCCACATTACACGGTCATGCAGACACATTTGAGAATTCTAGGCACATGAGACACATTTGACGTATGTAAATTATATTACTGATACTAACATCTTTTTCCTTGTTTGGTGACATTGAAAAGAAAAACAAAAAAAAAAGGAAAAAAAAGAGAGAGAGAAAGAGAGAGAGCTTGTTCCTAGGTTTGGGTCATGGAACATGAATGATTCATGCTTAGTTGAAGGTGGAATCGTTGATGGCTGGGCATTTGTCAGTTTGGATAGAAGTGTATCTCCGCTAGCAAACAATATTATTGCTGCCTTATCTAGTCAATGCCCAAAACTTGGCATGAACATGGCATCCACAACTAGTGTTCCCCCTTATCATGGTAGGAGGGAAGAGCTTGAAGGTCTGCAACTTGAGCGATGCTTAACTACTGTATGTACCAGAGTATCCAAGGAGATATCTGCAAGGGGTAGTTCTGGTACCTTGCAAATCCTTGTATGTATACTGGGTGAGAAGACTCTTGCTTATGGTGAGCTAAAGAGAATATGTGAAACTAAGCTTGGTATAGTTACCCAATGTTGTTTTTCAAGGAATATAAAGAAATTCAATTCTCAGTATTTGGAAAATATTGCTTTGAAGAGAGGAAATAGAACCATACACTAGAAGAATCTCATCAACGCATCATCAAGATGGACATTCATCAACCACGTAAGATACGCCATTGGTAAACACTATGATGGGAGTACAACACAAAGAGAAAAATATCCATTGACCTTTCATGGTAAGAATCCTTTACTTGGGTATCACGAAAACAATGGTAGATTAGGAAATCTCATCGTCAGCATACCCTTGAGCACTTAGCTCAAGACCAAATTTTTTGCACCATACGTTTTGAAATGCGTTACCCAAGTAAGCATGCATAGGGCCACATTACAAGGCCATGCACAAGGCACATATTTTCTTCAACCCATGCACTAAAACACTTACCCATCATCCACTATGGGTTATGAGTACTTGGCATGACTACTATGAACATCATCTTTAAAAGATCTAGAGCACATTAGGTTACAACTACAATAGCAAGGAAGCAATCCACCGCCGATAGTTGCTCTAACTCAACCTTGACAACCTCTTTTGAGCAACTAGCAGTTTTTGGAAGCTCACAATGACACATTCACCCTGGAATCCAAGGAAGAAGCACCTACAAAGGGACTAAGACCTAATACAACTAGTAGTGACAAAATGAAGACAAGGACAATCGAGCTTGCTACATGTGGAGGACAGAATGCTCTTGTTGATACATGATGGACATTACCTCTGAAGGTACTAAATCACAGATGACAGACTCGAGAGGGGGGAGTTTTGGAACTCAAGGTCAAGCACAAGCATGGAAGCACATCAGAAAAGTGGACACACAAGAAGAGGGAGCAACTAGGGAGGTCCAAGAAGTGTATGTCAAACTTTCAGAAGAATTCCCTATAATAAGAGTGATTTTGATCACTCAAACCATTGTAAATGTCATTTCACCTTTTGTAACTCCATTTTTTTCAAGTCGAGGATTCTTGGAGCTTGAGGAGTATTAGAAGTATCATCCTACCAATTTCCATGATTTTTAAACTCCGTTTGAGCCCTCAAATAAGCCATAGAACCTAATTTTTAACTAGATCAGACATTAGGTCTGAACATCACCAAAACTACTTGAAAAACTATAAAAAGAGCTAGAGAGCTCATTTTTGGGGTGAGCTAGTTAGAGAGTTGGCTTATTAGAGATTTGAGCTTTGTAATAGAGCTCTTGGTACTAGAAGCTTTCCAATGTTCCTCTCTTTGCTCTTACCGGGTGCGCGTGTGTGCATGTGTGTGCATGCTTGTGTGCTTTCACTCACACACTTGTGCCTTCACTAACTCATGGTCTTCATACCAAACCTCACGTCTCCATTGATTGACAAGTAAAGGAGGTGGTTCTTACGCTTGAGCTACATTGAGAAAGGCATTATATGGTTTAAGCAAGCACCACATGCTTGGTGTGAAAAGATACATGCCTACTTGATTTCACATGGTTTTGAGAACATACCAATTGAGAGAACCTTATATCTGTTACGTGTGAAAATGATGTGCTTCTGATCATTGTTGTCTATGTTGATGACATGAACTCAGTGGTCCTAATGAGAAGAATATTGGTGATTTTAAGGCTGATTCACATGCCTCTTTTGAGATGTCCGATTTGGGGCATTTGCATCATTATTTGGGCATTCAGTGTATGCAGGTATATGGTGGAATAGCTTTGTGTCAAACAAAGTATATTGACACATTATTGCATTGTTTTGGCCTTGAATTCTACAGACCTATTGCCACCCCTATGGAAATAGGTTTACCGTTGAGTTCTCATGATGTTGGAGATGCATTTGATCTTGTTCTCTATCAATAGGCTATTGGATGTTTGATTAACTTATGCATTACATAGGGTGATATTCAATTTGTTGTCTCTCAGATGAGCAAGTTTATACATTGCCAAGGTGTCAAGCATTGGTAGGTGGTTGAATGCACCTTTTGCTACTTGAGTGGTACACTACTACTTGGATTGTTTTATCCCAAGGGGTTCACTACCATTAGATGTACATGCTTTTTCTGATTCTCACTAGGCTTCATGCTTGGTAGCTCATCCATATCTTGGTTGAGCAAGAAGCAACCTAATATGGCCACTTCTAGTTATGAGGTTGAGTATAGGGCAGCTTTCGCCACAATTGTTCAGTGTGTGTGTGTCTTAGATGCCTTTTGGATGATTTGGGTGTTGGTCCGTCTTCTGCCACCACCATGTTCACTGACATTGAGAGTGCGTTGGCAATTGCGAGGAAACCTATGTTCCATGCTAGCACAAAGCACATCGAGGTGCACTATCATTATGTCAGGGAGAGTTTCTCTGCTTAATAGATTAATTTGGCATATGTGCCCACATACAAGAATGGTGTAGATCTTTTCACAAAGGCTCTGCTTAGGGGGGAGTTTGAAGCTTTGGGTATGCTTCCTTTTTGTGGATTGATTCCACATATCTTGGCCAAATGGCATAATTAGATATTCAAAATTCCCAGACCCTGTTCGAAATGTTATTTTCCATTCATCTCCTTCTCTGATCTTGACAAGATTGTGAGCTCCTCCAAGGTCAATGTTCAAGAACTTCACTTCTCCAAGGTGTTCCAAGAGCTTTGATATAAGTGGTAGAGGGTATTTGTTCTTTATTGTGACTTTATTCAACCCACAATATTCTACACACGTTCGAAGAGTCCCATCCTTCTTCTTTCTAAATAAGATAGGGCTCCTACATGAGACTTTGAGTGTTTGATAAACCCCTTCAAGTTGGCCAGATTCTCATCAATATTCTTACATAATTCTATAAGTTCCTCAGGGGATATTCTATAGATTGGTCTGAAGGATGCTCATGCTCCCTCTTGAAGTTCTATGGCACAATCATGGCATATGCTCTCGGAGGAAATCTACATTCTTGTTTTCAAAAACATCTTCATAACCTTGTTACTGGTCGGTTAGCTTCAATGAATCATCTTTCTTGGACTCTTGGGTTTGTATGGCATAGATCATATATGTTGATTCCTTCCTTATTGCATGTATGAAGGCTTTGGCTCTAGCATATATCAAGTTCTTCTACATATCTTGATGGGTGACTTTATTCTTTTACCAATTAATGTCTGGTATAAATGCTAGAGGTCATCTATCTACTATTTCAACTACCACTAGTTTGTTCTCCTGAAGTATTGTACTTATATGTTTCTTAACCAATCCTTCATTGATGAAGCATGAGGAGGCTCTTGAATCTACTAGGGTTATAAGGGAAAGGGTCTTCTGAGACATGATTAACTTGACAGGGGCAAGACATGTTTCTATGGGTGTAGCTAGAAATATGAGACCCTTTCTTATATCGTGGTCTAGCTCTATGATCTCTTTTACAATTGGACTTCCTCATTTCCTTGCTCGAAAAGGGTGATTACAACTTTGATTTTGTTCTCTTGTTGGGACAATTAATTGCAATCTAGCCATGGTTTCCATAATAGAGGCATAACTTGTTATCTCTCCTTCTTTGTTTCTCTCGTGGTGTTATAGGTTGGAAGCTAGTTATGCCTATATACATAGGTTCAGGCATAGAGTCATCTTTAGGAGTGTGCTGGAAGGGTTTCTATTGGCAAAGTCTTTCTTCTACTTGTTTTCCTTGATTCCTTTGAAAAAGATGGTTATGAGATTGAATAGCTTGGGTGATGTATTCATTCAATGTCTTAACCTCTGGCATCCTGAATAGAAGGTCCTTCACATCATCTCTTTAATCCCATCTAAATTGGTGTATGAAATAATCTTCATTCCAAGTGAGATCACATATCAACTACCTAAATTCTAATGCACAGGTAGAGGCAGGGTGGTTATAGCTTTTGAATTTTTGTTTTTGCCACTTGACTCATGCCTGCATCTCCAAGTGTTGTGGTGAGCTCTCGAAGAAACCCCTCATAGTCTTGAAGTAATGCCATGTTCTTCTCCAATATTGGAGCAAACCATGATAGCACTTGGCCACAAAGAAAGATTCTAATAAACCCCAACCTTGAATGCCTCGTCAAGGGTTCTATTAGGTTCCATACAAATGTACAATTTAACTTGCTAAAGAAATGTGTAGAACATCATGCGATCCTCATCAAAATTTTCTGGCATGCAAATCTTGGGTTCCTTCATGAAGGATGAACTAGGCCATTTATTCACTTGAATACTTCCTTGATTTGCTTGAAAAATATAGATTTGTTCCTGTAATTCTTGGAGGAGTGCCACTACATGCACCGGATGTCTTATCTTGACTTGTGTTTTTTGATGAGTTAGGCCGTCGACTTGTTGTTGGAGACTCTGAAGTGATACCACAATCTATTCATAAGGGTTCTCCATGATGCTTGATCTTGCATAGAACTCAATTTTGCCAAAATGTCAGGGGAGCACTAGATTGTGCCCTCTGACTAGACTAGAAAAAATTTCTGAATTACACTTTCGATTACAAGATAACCCACATAGGAAAATAATACAAGAATAATATAACATATACAAGAATTCCCACAACCCGAGACTAATAGGTATAGATAGCTCAACTAGAGATGATACAAAAGATCCAACAACCCAGGACCATAGGTATGAAGCAAGACCTTCAGATAACAAGAACTCCCTTCAAGAAGATGAACTAGATACAAGAATAGATAGAAAAGATCTCCTACTATGAGATTACAACAAGACAAGAAAGAATGTCCAAGACACAAGACTACACAAGAGTAGAGCAAGAGACAAGACTAGAACTCGAACTCGAACTCGAACTCGAACTCAAACTTGAAAGTACCTACTTGGTGATCATGACTCCTTGAGCTCCCAAGACTGGCATTGGCAAGATTGAGTATGTATGTGGCCAACCCCTCCTTATGTGGATTTTCAAAGGTGGTTCATCAATTGTATTTACAAATTGATGATGTCATCAATGATGTCACATCAATGATGTCACATCAATGATGTCATGAATTCAAAACATGACCTCTAGATATCATAATCAAGTAAGTAGGCAGTCAATATTATGTTTTAGATACAATGGAAGCATTGATTTCTTTGAATTTAGAACCACACATGAGATATAGAAGGTCACATGGAATATGAGTTTTGGTGTGGTTTGGTGACATGGAGTATCAAAAATCAACACTTCTTTGGAGAATCCTCCACCATAAGATCTAGACCAATGCAAAAGCAAACTAAATTTATAAGGCCATGTCATGGTGCAAGAGATGTCATCGGTGATGAGAAGATATGACTTATTTCTTCTTCTTATGCCTAAACAGTGATTTTGTTTGGAAAGGCATCCATAAGCACCTCAAGATGGAGACCCCAATCAATTGGAAACAAGCTTTTCTAGGATAGAGAATCTGTTGTTCCTTTGCCCTATGGAATTTCATTAGAAGTGAAGCCATCTGAAAAATTTGGAAGAAGAAATGTGCTTCTAAATTTAGGGATTCATCTAGAGACTTAATATTTACAAACTTCCTAGACTTCCTATTTAGAAGGATTAGGAACTTCAAAAATCCCATTCCCCCTTTCAATCACTATAGTCTTTTTTCAATATGTTGGTGCAATTTAACCAAGCCTTCACATTTCACATACTGTAGAGAAACTCTATGCACATGTCTTGCTTCACTAATTGGTTCATGTGAACCACCTCTTGTAATAGCTAGTCATTTATCCTTGGTAAAAGTCAATTACTTAAAGAATCTTTGTAAAAGCCAAAACTTGTGGAAGTCAGGAGAGAATATAGGTACGAGTTCCTAATGAGAGAATATTGCCTACATCATACGAGTCACTTTATGGAGAGAGCCAAGAATTTGAATTTGAATTCAAATTGTGAAGCAAGTGATAAAAGGACTTTGGAAAAGTCACGGGATAACACTTCATCATTGAGCCCATTTGACTGATCATTTTTTGTAATCTTGAGTAAGCACACTCCAAAATACTCAGCTATCATTATTGTGCATTATCCTCTATGCCAATGATCATGTACAACATTGTGTTAGAATACAAACTTGTCATTGATCAATGTAGCTCAGTGATGAGTAGCACCTCCTTTAATGTCAATCCGCGGAGACGTGAGGACCGGTATGAAGACCACGAGCAAGTGAAGGCACAAGTGCGTGAGTGAAAGCACACAAACATGCACACACATACACACACACGCGCACAAAGTAAGATCAAAGAGAGGAACAATGGAAAGCTTAGATTGCCAAAGAGTTCTCTTACAAAAGTTCTATTCTCTAACCAGCTAACCCCAAAAATGAGCTCTCTAGCTCTTTTTATACTTTTTTGACTAGTTTTGGCCCTGTCCAGACCTAGTGTCCGGCCTAGTTAAAAATTAGGTTCCAGGGCTTATTTGAGGGCTCAAACGAAGTCTAAAAATTATGAAAATTGGTACGATGGTACTTCTAATACTCCTCAAGCTCGAGGACTCCTCGGCTTGAACAAAATGGAGTTACTAAAAATAGATAATGGTATTTACAATGGTTTTTAGTGATGAAAATCACTATTTTTGTAGGGGATTCTTCTGAAAATTTGACATACACTTCTTGGAGCTCCCTACTTGCTCCCTTTCCTTGTGTGTCCACCTTTTGATGTGCTTCCATGCTTTGTCCTTGACTTTGAGCTTCAACACTCCCCCCCCTCTCGAGTCTGTCGTCCCTGACAGACCCTTGTTGGAAGGGCTGTTCTATGTAGTGCTTTGAGAGGTGGTGTCCATCCGTTGTATGAGCTGGTTCTTTGGATTCCAGCAAGAATGTGTCGTTGTGAGCTTTCAAAACTGCAAGTTGCTCAAAAGAGGTTGTCAAGAGTGATTTGGAGCACTACTGGTGTCACTTTGCTTCCGAGATATGGATGTTGTTCCCATGACGTCCGCTAGTTCTTCCAAAGATGGTGTTGAGAGCAGTCATGACAACTACTCATAACCCATAATGAATGATGGGTAAGTGTGTTCGTGCCTGGGTTGAAAAAAATATGTGCCTTGTGCACGGCCTTGTAATGTAGCCCTACGCATGCTTACTTGGAAAATGCATTGGAAGAAGTATGGTGCAAAAATTGCGGTTCTTGAGCTAAGTGCTCAAGGGTATGCTGACGAAGAGGTTTCCGAAACTATCATGGTTATGGTGTTTCCAGAGTAAAGATACTTACCATGGAGAAGGTTGATGGATGTTTGTCTCTTCGTGTTGTACACTCGGCCTTTGGGATGGAACCTTGTTGATGAATGTCCATGTTGATTGTCCACTGATGAGATCTTTTGAGT
Source organism: Ceratopteris richardii (assembly GCA_020310875.1). Lineage (NCBI taxonomy): Eukaryota > Viridiplantae > Streptophyta > Polypodiopsida > Polypodiales > Pteridaceae > Ceratopteris > Ceratopteris richardii. The sequence continues at coordinate 33,585,142 of CM035430.1, forward strand.
GGGGGATCCCCTCTCCTTTTTTTCAAAGCAACATTTGTCACTAACAATGTGCATTTCTGAGCTTGGGCTCATGCACGTTCACTTCCCTATATTGACACTCAGAGGAATATTGGAGACATGCCGGTTTCTAAGAGATTACCATGCTGATTGACATAGACCATTCACCAGTGCTACTGTTCCATACTGGTTCAAGAAATACTGAGAATTGAATTGCTTTATATTCTGTGGCAAGCAACATCGGGTAACTACACCAAGCTGAGTTTCACATATTCTCTTTAGCTCACCATATGCAGGAGTCTTCTCCTCCAGAACTACCTTTTGTAGATATCTCCTTGGCTGCTCTGGTGCATGAAGTAGTTAAGCATCACTCAAGTTGCGGACCTTCAGGCTCTTCATTCCTACCATGGTAAGAGAAAAACATAGTTGTAGATGCCATGTTCATGCCAAATGCTTGTCATCTACCAGATAAGGCAGCAATAATCTCACTGCTAGCCGAGAGACACTTCTATCCAAATTGATAAATGCCTAGTAATCAACAGTTCCACCTTCAACTCAGCATGAATCATTCATTTTTCATAAGCCAAACCTGGGAACAAGCTCTCTCCCGCTTTTCTTTCTCCCCCCCCCTTTTTTTTTTTTTTTTTTTTTTAAGGAGCAGGATATCACAAAACAAGAACACAAAAGTTAGTATCAATAGAAATATTTGACATATGTCACTGTGCTCTTGTGCGTGGGATTCTCAAGTGTGTCCATGCACGGCCGTGTAATGTGGCCCTATATTAATGCATACTTTGGAAATGCATGACCTGAATGGTGCAAACGACTGGGTTATGCCAAAGGCACATGGTCGCTGCTGGTCGAGGCTTTTGATGTTACTTGTATACTTGATGAATTATTTGATTGGAGGTGTCTATTGGATCTCGAAATGATGTAATCCTCCGGGTTGGAACCCATTTTGGAATAGGGTTTGGTACTGTAGAGATCACCTCAGGCCACTTCATCTTTGGATGCTTTCCAAACTTTGGCATCCCGTGTGGTTGGCCTTTTGGTTCTGTGGTTGTTGTTGGTGCTTTTGGCTTCCAAACCCATTTCCTTGATGATTGCCTGCCTACTTTTGCAGAAGGGTTGAGTGTATCTTCGTTTGTTCTTTGCGTTTTGTTCTTACCCTTTGCTTTCCTTGGCTTCTTTGTTGAGACCTTTTGCATGGTGGGGAGCATAGGCCGTTGTGTATGTAAGAGCTTCGTGGGTACCCACATCTGTAATCGCCCGTGTTGAGCTGTAGCTAATTTTTTAGGCATCCAAATTTGTACATGATTGTGGTCGACCTTCTTTGATAGCTTCAGTACCCAAATTTGTTGGATTCGTCGTGCTTGAGCCTGTCGTCGGTGCTTGGTTCTTCTTTTTTCATGGTCGATCTGGTTGGGCGGGAATCTTTGAGGTAACGTCGATGGTTGCACTCCTTTCTTTACCCAGATCTGCTTCATGCCCATAATTTTTTTCTTCTTGAAGGCTCTTTGTCTATTTGATAGACTGGCTATCTTGCACTGTTTTGTTTGCTTCTGCGGTTGAACTAATGTGGATGCTTTACTCTTTGAAAAAGAAGAAGGTTCTTCTTGCCTTTGCGACTGTCCTTCCGTGATTGCGTCTGTCTGGATCATAGAGCTTTTGACATCTACAACATCTTGTTCGAGAAGATTAGCCTTAGAGGAACAAAGAGAGCGTGTGGTGTCTTGGTCAGTGGCCATGCAATTCTCCAATTCTAATGTAATGCATTGTTCATGTGCCCAAACATGAAGAAGTTGACTTCTTAGGTTCAAGTTGACAGCATGGTCGTAAATCCAATCCTGACCCAAGACAAGTGGCTCTGTGAGGTCCTCATCATGACACACTAGCATTTTGACTTTTGTTGGAACATCTTGAAGGTAGATGGGAAGTTCCACCTCGCCCAAACAGGGGGTTTCCACGCCTCCTAAACCTATGAGATAGGCTTCTATGGGCTTGATGTTCGATTGCAGGTCTTGGCAGTATGAAAGTCGCACTGCACTAGTTGCTGCACCTGAGTCAACTAATGCTCTCACAGTCTTTACACTCTTTCCTTGTCCTACCTCTATAGTCACAAAGGGCCATCGATCAATTATTCGAGAAGTAGTTATGCCCGATTTTTGGCACATGTCCATGTGATATTTTGGGGCTTTTGTGTTGACATCTAGGCCTAGCCGCCGTAGCTTATTTCTTCTGATGCGCTCTCTCGCCTCTGCTTGTGCTTCTTCTCTAACCCTTAACTCCTCTTCTTTTCGCTTCTTAGCAGTGTTGAGTCTCATGAGCATTTCCTCTGTAAGAGGTTCTTGATATAACTTGACTCGGCATCCACTAATATAGTTTGGTAGGATATCACCTTCTAAAGTGGCCAATTGAACTGCACCGCTAGTGGAGAGTCTATTAATGATCATGGGTCCATATCCTCGTTTCTCCAATTTGCGGGCATGTTGCTTTAGCGTATAAACCAGCACTAAATCTCCTTCCTTCAACCCTTTATCCTTTACATGGGCATCAAAGTATGCCTTTTGTCTTTTCTTTGCAGCATAGATGCCTGCGGCTGCTCGTAGCCTCGTCTCACCTAAGCGTTCTAGATCAAATATCCTGGAAGACAACTCATGTCCCTTCCACTCATGCTCTTGTGCTACTTTCAAGGCTGGGATTAGGAAGTCCAATGGTAGCACGGCATTCTGTCCAAAGACCATCTGAAATGGGGTAGCATTGAGTACCGTCTTGTAGGCCACTCGGTATGCCCAAACAGCATGATGAAGTTGTTTGTCCCAATCAGAGCGTTTATTATTCATCAGTTTTGTTAATACGTTACATAGGATCTTATTCGTGCTCTCGGCCTGTCCGTTGGCTTGTGGGTGATAAGGGGCAGACTTCTTGTGTATCACCATGAATTCTTGAAGGAGATGTTCAATGACCTCATTCAAGAAGTGCGTACCTCTATCACTAACCAACTCTATTGGTAACCCATATCTAGTGAACACATTTTCGAATAAGAACTTAGCCGTCGTTTGAGCATCATTCTTTGTCGTGGCTTTTACTTCCACCCACTTTGTAAGGTAATCTATGGCTACAATAATGTATTCTGCATGGGAGTTTCTAGCTGGGGGATTAATAGGACCAACAAAGTCTATGCCCCACTTCGAGAATGCGTGCCCTCCCATCATTGGCCTCAAAGGCATCTCATCTTTTCTTATCGGATATTGGGCACGTTGACATGTGTCACATTTCTTCACATAAGTATGTGCATCCATATGAAGAGTGGGCCACCAAAGTCCTGAGAATAAGATGGTCTTAATTACTCTGTCAGGCCCAAAGTGTCCACCTGCAACACCGATGTGTGCAGTTTCTAAGATTTTCAAATAGTCTGATTCATGAACGCACAGTCTTAGGTAACCATCCTTGCCTCTTCGATATAGGTTGTCTCCTATTAAGGCATAGTCTTGAGCCTCTTGCTCCATGCTCAGTTTTCTTGCAAGACTAGCCTGATTGGGTAATGTTCCCGATCTCATGAACTCAACCAATGGAGCACTCCAATCTGGGATTAATGACACATGATAAAGAGTGGCATGCTCCACTGGGGGTCTCTTCTGGCACACTGGACAATTCTGGATCCACTCTTGTATTTCTTTGTCCATGCTAGGCCAATACACTCCTAAACGTTTTAGATTCTGCAATGTTCGTTGTTTAGAGTAGTGATTTCCTAGCAGTCCCTCATGGGCTTGTTGCATCCAACTAGTATGTTCGTCGTCCTCAACACAACAAGCTAATACGCCCTCGGCATCTTGCTTGTACATACTTCCGGCCAATATTTGATACTTTTGTGATTTTACAATTTCTTCTTTGCTTGTTTTCACATTCTTATTTGCAGGCCCGAAGGTTAGGATTGGTACCAACTTATTTGCCCATTTAGGAACAACTTCTAAATTGAATAGATAAGCATCGGGCAATTCATCAGACACTCCTTGCGGTGGCTCTCCTGAAGTGATGCGAGAAAGATGGTCTGCCCTAAGATGGGTTCTACCTTTCCTGACAACAACTTCAAAGTCGTATTCCATTAGTAAGAGGAACCATCTTACTAAGCGGCCTGTATTGCAAGGTTTATTGACCAAATATAGTAAAGCTTGATGATCAGTGAAAAACTTGAACTTATTGGCCAATAGATAGTGTCTAAACTTCTTTATAGCATAGACCATACCTAAGCCTTCTCTCTCCGTTGTGGTATAATTTCGTTCAGCTGCATTTAATTGCCTACTAGCATATGCTATCGGCAAATCTAGGTTTCCTTCACCTGTGGGTTGTGCTAGCACACATCCTTTTGCATGATTGGAGGCATCTACATGGACATGAAAGGGTTTGCTCCAATCCGGAGTAGTCAATATTGGTGCTATGCACAAACGTCTTTTCAGCTCATTGAAGGAATTCTCGCATTCCTCGTTCCACTCAAAATTTGTTAACAACCCATAGAGAGGTTTAGCTATGATGGCATACATGTGGATAAACCTACGGTAATATCCACAATGGCCCATAAAGGCTTGTACCTCTTTAACATTTCTTGGTCTTGGCAACTCTGCTATCGCTCTTACCTTGTCTTCATCTGTTGAAATTCCATTCTTAGAAACAATGTGACCTAAGATTTTACCTTGTCGTACCATGAACACACACTTCTCTGGGTTCAGACACACTCGATAATCTCTACACTTGTTGAAGATTTGTCTGAGCTCAGGGATGTGGTAACTTCTCTGTTGGGAATGCGCACATAAATCATCCACATATACTTCTAAGCTCTTCCGCAAGAACTCTTTGAAGACATGACACATGAGCCTTTGGAATGTTGCAGGTGCATTGGTGAGCCCAAATGGCATCACACAAAATGCAAAGATTCCCCATTCTGTGGCAAAGGCCGTTTTGTGTTGATCTTCGGGGGCAATGGCTACTTGGTTGTAACCTGAAAATCCATCAAGGAAGCTATAAACTTCCTTGCCTGCAACACGCTCCAATAGATGTTCGGTGATTGGAAGTGGATAACTATCTCTGATTGTAGCGGCATTAACTTTTTTAAGGTTAATGCACACTCGCAATTTCCCATTCTTCTTGGGCACCACTACGATGGGGGACACCCATTCAGTGTGCTCAATCTCATAGATGAATCCAGCTTCAATCAGCCTGTCAATTTCCTCCTTTATTTTGGCTGCAAAATTGTCATTATATGTGTAGGGCTTTTGTTTGGTGGGCTTGGCGTCAGCGGTCATCGGAATCGTATGAGAGCAAATCTTTGGATCTACTCCTTTCAAGTCTCTATAGTGCCATGCGTACACGTCCCTATATTCCCTTAATAGAGCTACAAGCTCTGCTTCTTCTTTTGCACTTAGGTCATCTCCTATGTACGTACATCGTTCTTCGTTCTCTTCAATGGTCACTACAATTTTTTTGGTCTTTTCTTTATTGTCATATGCTTCTCCTATAATGGCCTCTCTCTTAGGCATTTGTACCAAAATTTTTCGGTCTTCCACTTCATATTTCTTGAAATTTTCTGGTACTTCAAACATTGATTCTTCCTCTTCTTGTTCCACTGCTTTTCTTTTCATTTTATTTTTACTACCTTCACTTCCTTCCTTTGAATTTATCGTTTTAATACTTGTGAGGGGTTCTTCTTCTTTTTGGGTTAACACTCCTATGTCCTCTAAATAGTGTTCCTCTGAGTCAAAGTAAGTATCCATCACAATGGATTCTAGATCATCGTCATTCTCTTCTTCTTCTATGAACTCATTAGGATCACATTCTTCCAACAGGGGCTGACACATGAACACTGAAATATCATAACCCTCCTCATCACAATGAGGTGTCCATTGGTCTTCATTGACTGCAATGTCCATGGTAGCTAAGATTTCTGCCCAACCATGAGGCTCAAATTCCTCATGTGGAAATATCATCGGTGTATAGGCTGGGTCTTTTATTGGTCTATCTCCTGGGGGAGTTCCTTCTTCTCTCGCTTTTAGGCGCTTTTCCTCTTCCTCTGCGACCTTGCACATCCACAAGTGAGTATCTTCATGCAGCCAGGAAGGATCAGGTGAACTTCCAGAATGCACAGAGATTGAATCTTCTTTTGCTTTGTGGATAGGATTCCACTGTAGGGGTGGTACATCTCTGAAGGTGTAATCCTTCAAATTGACCTTGGTGGTGACCCCTAAGTGCTGTAAGTACAAGGAGTTAGTTCCCCAATCCTGTACTATTTGCAATTGTCGTAGGAAGGGTCTTCCTAGGATCATCTCGTAGACATTATTTTTTTCAAAGTCACATATAGCAAATGTATGTTCAAACTCTACACCACAAGTGGTTAGAGTTATCCCTTTGAGCAATCCTAGAGGTCTTTCAAAATGACCATCTGCCATTTGAAGCTTCATTCTTGTTAGTCTTAATGTGGGTTTGCCCCATCGCTTCCACAAGGAGGTGGTCGCAATAGCAACCCCCGCACCCGAATCTACAATTGCTTTACTTGTGTAACCTTGATAGGTGATCGGAAGATAAGTGTTACCTTCTTCACCTTCGCTCATGTCTCCTATTTTGTCTAGAGGTATCTCTGGTACTTTCTGCTTATGGCCTACTTTCGGCATATTGGAATCAAGTTCTGGAACTTGATCCTTCACATGATTCCAGAGCTCCGGTTTTGCCTTGAGCAACTCCTCTACAGTGAGATGACATTGAACCTTAGTGTTCTTCACAACATCAGTGTTTCTTGGAATCACTGAGTCTTCATTTCTTACCAATATTGTGGGAGCTCTGATCTGGAGAGATTCAGATTCCCATGGGCCTGGAAATTGAGGCAGTTCTTCTAAGGTATTAGATTCAAAATCTAACGTGTCGTCTTCTTGTTGTTCTGCTTCCTCTCCGTAAATAGATGGAATGTCTTGGGGAAATTGATCATGAAGATCATCAATCTCAGGAATCGGAGGGGAATTACCCTTCTCCTTGGCCCATTTCTCTTCTTGTATTTCCCGCAAGAATTCTTGAGAGTACTGTTGAATTGAAGGAGGTATCCCTGGATCCGTGGAATTAGGAACATAAGCTCCCATTGGTGGTGAGCTTCCTCTTTCAATAACTGGTTGAGCCTGTGGAGGTAAAGAAACTTGTGGTTTGTTTACCAACTGCTCTAATCGTTCTAGTAAGCCCTGGAAATGCAAATCCCCTTTGACAGAGTTTGTCTGATTGAACTTTTGACTAGTCTCAAGTATAGCTTGAGCTTGTTCTACCATTTTCATGCACATTTTCATCCGTTCAATCTCTAAATCTGCTCTAGGGTAACTCTTGTCTAGGTTTGCAACTGTTGGCCCGTCTTGAAGTCGAGCCTGGTAGGCCTTGAACATCATGTCCAAGCCTTCTGGGGTTGGATCTGCAAGAACAGACCCTGGTTGTGGGTTATTTACAATGGGTGGTGGGGTGGAATGAGGCGAAGTGGATGGAGCTTCAGCATGCGAGGGGCTTTGAGATGCAATGTCTTCTATTTTTGTTTTGGTATCCCTTAGGCTTTCTTCTAGCTCGGATAGCTTTTTGTTCCACTTGCGATTAGCCTTCTCTCTGGTATCCTTCCATGTTCTTGGTTTCCTCTTACTAGGCTCTCCTGACTCACATGACTCCGATTGATCAGATGGTTTTGCTTGTTGTGCAGCCTGTGCCCTAGTAACTGCCTGTACAGGAGCCACATTACTACTACTTGAACTTGAATCTGCCACTAAGCCTACCACATTAATGGGTGTAATCTTGGGTGCACTGGAGGGGTTTCTTGGACAATCTCTGGGGAGATGGTCTTTGCCACAATCAGGACAAAAGCCTTGTATTGTGATGTTTTGTCCTAGCCCCAGAGCTGGTTGGTGGGGACATTCACGAATGAAATGATCGCCCTGACATCTAAAGCATGGTCCTCTAGGGGCTTGTGGTCTTACTTGTCTCAATTGGGGCCTAGGATTTGGATTCGTATACATGACGTTGGAGTATTCTGGCTCCCAATTTTGTTCCATAGGTGGTGTCTCATATTGACACTGAGAAGCCTCACTTTGCTCAGGGGACTCTATATAATAAGCATGTGGACTATCTTCATGGAAGTAGTCTGAACCATGAGTGTGAGAATCATTTTCTGAGACCAATGGGGTTAGTGGCACCAATGCTCTATTATGGTTCTCCTCCGCCATCGTATATTTAACTGGGATCACATTGGCAGGAGCTGGCGGTTGGTTTCCTAGGACTGGTTGTGGCCTATATGGTGCCTGATATTGCTGCTGTTATTGAGGTTGATATTGTTGTGGCCTATAATATGGCTGTTGGTACTGATTCTGATACCTACCCTGCTGGTAAGGTTGCTGATAATTTTGTCTAACAGCCTGCCTGTTATAGGGACAATCTTGGGCCGTATGATTTGTGTATTTTCTCTCAATGGTGCAATACAGAGCATTAGGGTTTCCTTGGGGTTGAGTCGTCAACGGGCAAACATTAGTCATGTGATCTCCTCCACATGTATAACATCGCTTCACTGAAGTGACCCTTGGCATTTGTCTATTTTGAACTCCTAGCTTTTTGGCCACTTGCTCAGCTATCTCATCTATCTCAGTGGAGGCTCTAGAGGTATGACTTGTAGAACTATCAGAGTCCTTATAGAGTTTGGATAGTCCTAACTCATCACCCAAGTTGTCTTCTATGTCAATGCACATCCGTATACACTCTTCTATGGGTCTAGGCTCTTTCACGTATACATATGACCTTAATTTTGTGCTCAATAGGCCATCTAAAAACAGTGCCACCTGTTTGGTTGATGTGGGTAATTCTGGTACAGGGCATCTTTCCAAGTACTGTCTAAACCTTCTTCCTACAAGTCGCACTGTTTCTTGGGGTGTCTGCTTGAAGCTGTGGATCAAGGATGATGTGTTATGCCTGATACCACTTTTGGAAAATTCCACAATGAATTCTTCTAGCAGCTGACCTATCTCTCTATAGTTGCGACTGTTTAGAGGTTGAAACCAAGCTAAGGCAGTACCCTTAAGAGTCAAACCAAATGCCTCGAACTGGGTGAATAAGTCTTCAACCTGTTCAGCTCTTAGCACTTGTTTGAACTCCGCCACATGATCATAAGGATCTCCAAATCCATCAAAGTAGTTCTTCATTGTCTTAACCACTTCAGACGGTCTAAGGGTTCTTGAGTGCTCTCGTGGTCTAGGCAATGGAAAATCATGATCATCTCTTTGATGCCTATAAACTCTATGTCTCTCTCTTTCAAGTCTTTCCGTTCCATATCCTGATCTGTCTCTGCCTACAGTGTCTGCAAAGCTTACCTCCGGTCTCTCTCTAGTTCTTTCTCTCTGGGTTTCATGAGCCTTGGATGATCCGGCTCCTTGGAGGCCCTAGGAAACATTAGATCTTGGTGGAGGGAAAATTGATTCACCTTGCCAAGTGTAAGCATGTCTGTCATGATCTGATACCAAGAATAATTTCTGAGATGTGTGATCTAGATAGACAGCTTTCCCTGGTGTCTCTGGATCCTTGAATTCATAGATGGTGACTACTGGGCTGGGTTGATCTGGCCTAAATCTCCAAAAGGCTTCCTCCATTTCTCTATTCACGAATAGTTCTATGCTTTTATTATCTTGAGGAATCCATTCTGGAGTGAGTACTCTGGTTAAGACTGACTTACCTCTAGGGGTCTTGGGTTCTCCTCCTAGGTCTCCTTGCTCTAGGTCTCCTATCTCATTCTCAGGAATGATATTTCCAAACTCATCTGTCCTATCTGGTAAGTTGGTAACCACATACATGGTTCCTTCCTTATCAATGTAAGCACCCTCTTCAAACTTGACCACTGGATGTTCAAGTCCAAAGGGTTGGTCAGGATTCTTGAGTTGGACCACTGATCGTCTTAGACCATCCTCATAGATGCGAGCACCTAATTGGTTGGTCCTGATATACTCCAATTGGGTCTTATAGGGACCTTCTGGTGTCTGTAAATAGGCAGTGCCTGAGCTACGTGTGGGTCTTTCCATGCTAAAAGACATTTCTGAGTCACTGGTTTCTGAACTTCGTGTGTAAGGATAACCACTAAGCTGTTGAGCCCAAGACTTGGTTGTATGGTTGACTTTAGCCTCAGATGATCTAATGCTTTGTCTATCCTTGCCTAAGTGTCTGCTAGATCTCAGGTTCATAAGCCTTGGCTTCTAGTCCCAAAGTTCTCTTATATTGCTCAAAATCCTTTGGAACTCCTTGGTTTTCTAGTTTCCCTGAGGGTCAACTTCAAAATACCCTATCTAATAATCCTGGTTTATTTTTATCGTAACCAGTCGATATTTTGGTTGTACTCCCCACGAGCTTTCCAACAAAACCAAAATCACAGCAAACGGATTTCGTATGAGAAAGTTATGCCAGTTCAGGGTTTAGGGGGTTAAAACAGGATTCAATCTGGCTGACAGATCCTAGGGTTTTCTCCCAAAACACAAGTGTAGGAACCTCCAATAATGCTAATGGATTGACTATTTTCCCCCAAAATTATCCCAAAGTTTGAACAAAAGCAAACCCTAATTTTTGGCCGAAAAGCCTGTCAATCGCGATCGACAGGTCTGTCAATCGCGATCGACAGGTCTGTCAATCGCGATTGACAGAGGTGTCCGTCGGGGCTGTCAGTCGCGATCGACAGTGTCAATCGCGATCGACAGAGTCGATCGTGGCTGTCAATCGCGATCGACAGTATCAATCGCGATCGACACGTTTTCCGGATTTTTCGCCGAAATTTCAGTCAATCGGGGGCCTATCAGTCGCGATGGACATGTGGCTACGCGTAAAATTCAATCAGTCGTTGAATTTCAGTCGGTCGCGATCGACGGTGTCAATCGCGACTGACAGAGGTGTCGGTCGTGGCTGTCGATCGCGATCGACGGTATCAATCGCGATTGACAGGGTCCTAAGTGGCAGTCTGTCGATCGTGAGGTCTGTCGATCGCGATTGACAGGGTCTGTCGGTCGCGATTGACAGGGTCTGTCGATCGCGATTGACAGAGGCTGTCGGTCGCGATTGACAGAAAAACACGGAATTTTTCTACTGTTTTAGGTGATTTGGGATGTGCTCATCATGCTTGTGCTAGTGGTGAACTTTGTTTTACCAAATGATCGAATTTTCTGTCGATTGCGATCGACAGAGGCTGGCGACTGTGAGACAGATTCAACGAGTTTCGTACCTGCGCAGGGAGCTGGGGATGGTGATTCAGCAAGATCCTGCAAAAAGCTTAAGAAACATGCAAGAAAACACACAATTTCGCTCTCTCGCTCTCTCTCACTAGTGAAATGAGGGAAATGAGGTGGAGATGGTGATGATGATGTGAAGAAAAACAAGAAAATAGATGAAAGTGAAGAAAATACCTACAACTCCAACGCGTCAACTCTACGTCTTACCATCACACACTCGTCCTCAAAGCTCTCTCCCCGGCAACGGCGCCAAAGTTTGGTGTAGCTCAGTGATGAGTAGCACCTCCTTTAATGTCAATCCGCGGAGACGTGAGGACCGGTATGAAGACCATGAGCAAGTGAAGGCACAAGTGCGTGAGTGAAAGCACACAAACATGCACACACATACACACACACGCGCACAAAGTAAGATCAAAGAGAGGAACAATGGAAAGCTTAGATTGCCAAAGAGTTCTCTTACAAAAGTTCTATTCTCTAACCAGCTAACCCCAAAAATGAGCTCTCTAGCTCTTTTTATAGTTTTTTGACTAGTTTTGGCCCTGTCCAGACCTAGTGTCCGGCCTAGTTAAAAATTAGGTTCCAGGGCTTATTTGAGGGCTCAAACGAAGTCTAAAAATTATGAAAATTGGTACTATGGTACTTCTAATACTCCTCAAGCTCGAGGACTCCTCGGCTTGAACAAAATGGAGTTACTAAAAATAGATAATGGTATTTACAATGGTTTTTAGTGATGAAAATCACTATTTTTGTAGGGGATTCTTCTGAAAATTTGACATACACTTCTTGGAGCTCCCTACTTGCTCCCTTTCCTTGTGTGTCCACCTTTTGATGTGCTTCCATGCTTTGTCCTTGACTTTGAGCTTCAACAATCAACTTTGTCTACTCTCCTGCTATGATCTCTCAGAACAATCAACTTTGACTGAGCATGGGGTTCCTCTAAAAGGAATTTTCCTAATTGCTACTGTGGAAGCACTGAGCTTAAGAACCAGTAGGTGTGTGCACCAAACTAGCAAGTTTTTGACAACTTGTGAGTTCTGAAGTTATCTGTTTTGGATCAATCATTACATTCATCAACTCCAAAGTACATTAGTACTTTATTGGTGTCATTTGGAAGCTAAGAGGGCCTACTAATCAACTCTGAAGTGTATGAGGGCTGGTACCAAGCAGGTTTAGCAAGTACTACTTCATTTCTTGAAGTATCCATATCCATCTCTTCCAACAGTGGTATCAACAAAATTGAGCTAAAATGGGAGATGGTTTCCCTTCTTTTATTGATAAATTGGATAGGAGCAACTACCAAGCATGGTCCTTAAGGATGAAGACATACTTACAAGGAAGGAGACTCTATGGATACATATTAGGAGATGAGGAGATGCCCATTTTCAGAAGCAAAGGACAACCTACAAGAGAGGATCTTGAAAGACTCAACTCATGGTGTGCCAAAGATACATTAGCAAGGTCATACTTACTTAACTCTATCTCTGACTTCCTTCTTCCACACATTAGGAATTGTAAAACATCTCATGACTTCCTTCTTCCACACATTAGGAATTGTAAAACATCCCAAGAGACTTGGGATACATTGTCTTCATACTTTTCTTCTTATACAAGAGCAAGAAAGAATCAATTGTGGATTGAGTTTACCACTCAAAGGAAGCAACCCAAGCAAAGAATTTCAAAATATGTGACCAAAGTCAAGGATGTGGCTGACCAATTGGCAAGCATAGGAGAGGATATTGAAGAGGAGCAAATTGTGAGACAAGTAATCAATGGCATCAAGGCAAATGACAAATGGGAAGCCTTCACAATTTCTATGGACTTATACATGGACATGCAGATTCCAGATCTTACCACACTCATGGGGCAACTCTTTACCCATGAAGCAAAGAGGTAACAATTCTTCTGCCCTATACACAAATAAAGGAAAGTCTAAAGAGAAAGAGAAAAGCAAAAAGTTTGAAGATGAAGGTACTACTTCTCAAGCTAACTATGCAGGAAGAGGTAAGAACTCAAGAGGTAGGGGCGGAGGTGGTAAGCAAGGCAAGGGGGGACCCTTCAACTCTTCCCCATGCAATATTTGTGGATCGTCTAATCACACTACAGATGAGTGCTATAGGAACTTCAAGAATTGGAGAGGAAGAGGATATTCAAGAGGTGGCTACACACAATCAAGAGGAAGATTCAACCACAATCAAGGCTACAACCATAGCTACAACAACAATTATAATAACAACTACAACAATAACTACCAAGGAGGATACAAATCAAGAAAGGACTACAACAATTACACAGAGGATCAAGAGGATTCCCTTCTGATTATGAATATGACTTCAAAGCAAGGTATGAATGATGAACACCTCTTCTATATTGACTCACGATGTTCAAATCATGTGGTAGGCAATGTAGCTCTTCTCTCTAACCTTGAGGAACCCAAAGGAAAGCACCAAGTACAAACAGGGGATGACACCAAGCATTCAGTGGTCAAGGTAGGAAATGTTAAAACCTCTGATGGGAATAGAAATCTATTGAGCAGGGTTCTTTATGTACCTACAATCACCAAGAATTTGATGAGTGTTAGACAGATTGTGGAAAAGGGTTTGTAGGTTAGGTTCAACAAATATGGAGCATTTGTGGAGGACCCCCAACATGTATTCAAGAGAATTGCCAAGGGAGAAAAAACAGGTAGATTATTTACATTTGAACTTGAGGATACAAGGAATATTGCACTTTAAAATTACAAGGATCAAACATTATCAAACCTTGAGGTTAGGCATAAAAGATTAGGGCATATTAGTGAAAGAACCTTAAAGCAAATATGTAGAGATCAATGTGTGCTTGGGATACCTAGTGTATCCAAGCAAGACATGATCTATAAATGTGGTGCATGTCAGTTTGGTAAATCTCACATGTTTCCCTTCTTAAAGAAAGGCTATATGCATGAGGATTACTTGGAGCTTGTCCACACATATGTGTGGGGACTAAGCAAGGATGCTTCTATTTCAGGCTCAATGTATTATGTATCTTTCATTAATGATTTCAGTAGGTGGACTATCTTGTAATTTATGAAGCACAAAGATGAAGTGCTTAGTGGCTTTAAGAAGTATCTTGCACTTGTGGAAAACCAAACAAGAAGAATTCTAAAAAGACTAAGGTCAGATGGAGGAGGTGAGTACTTCTCTAATGAATTTGATGCATTCTTGCAAGATAGAGGAATCAAAAGGGAGATTACTACAAGATATACCCTTGAGCAAAATGTGGTGGCAGAGAGGAGAAATAGGTTGATTGTTGAAACAACTAGGACAATGCTAAATGAAAAAAGGTTGCCTAAGTATTTGTCGACAGAGAGTGTATCTACTGCCACTTATCTTATTAACAGGTTGACATCCAAATCACTTGATGGAATGACCTCATATGAAGCATGGCATGGTAGAGGGCCATCACTTAATCATTGCAGGATCTTTGGATGTGTTGCTTATGTGTATATCCCATCTCAAACCAGAGGAAAGCTAGACCCTAAGGCAGAGAAGTGCATCTTTATAGGGTATGATTTAAATTAGAAAGGATAAAAGTTTTGTAGTCCATCCAACAAAGGTTTTATGGTCAGTAGAGATGTTGTGTTTGATGAGAATGATTCTTAGTTTGAAAGTGAATTCAGGAAGGTTAAGTTGCTATATGACTTGGAAGAGGAGTTTCCAAGCCTCACCATGGAGGAACCAAGCCAAATTGAAGACATCAAATCAGATGATGAGGACATCATCAATCTAGAAGAATTCAAGGCATGGAAATCAAAGGGCATAGCCAAGATGAAGAGGTTGGAAGACTTACCTGAATCATCCAACCAGGATCTAAGGAGATCACAAAGGGAGAGCAAGAAGCCAATTAGATATGGGGTATGAAACTTCTTTAGTTACTAAGCACTCCATTTATCTTGCTAAGGATTTATCATTTGAAGAACCTACTTCATATGAAGAAGCAAAGACCAAGGGAGAATGGAAGGAAGCTATGGATGAAGAAATGGAAGCACTCAAGGAGAATGATACTTGGGAGCTAGTGCCAAAGAAGGAATCAATGAAGGTAATTGGTTCTAGAGGGATTTACAAAATCAAGAGAAATTCAGATGGATCCATAAAGAGGTATAAAGCTAGACTTGTGGCTAAGGGTTTTACACAAACCCAAGGTGTTGATTATGAAGAGACTTTCTCACCTATAGCTAAAATGCCTACCATCAAGATATTGGTAAGTATAGTTGTAGCAAGGAATTGGAATTTGTATCAACTTGATGTAAAAATGCTTTTCTCAATGGTTGGATTTTAGAGGAGGTGTACATGGCTCAGCCTCCTGGCTATGAAGATGCAATAAAGGTAAATCATGTATGAAAATTGAAGGAAGCTCTTTATGGTTTAAAACAGGCATCTAGGGCATGGAACCATAGATTGGTGACATACCTCCAAGACCAAGGATTCACTATGAGTAAGGGAGATTCATCCTTGTTCATCAAAAGGAGAAATTCAGAGGTGATATACTTGTGTGTATATGTTGATGACATTATCCTTACAGGAAGTGATATAAAGAATTAGATGATGCAAGAGTTCAAGATTAGTGACCTAGGGTTACTAAAATATTTTCTTGGACTTGAGTTAGTATATACAAACTTAGGTATTTACATCACTCAAAGGAATTATGTGCAGGAGATGTTGAAAAGGTTTCAATTGGAGAATGCAAAGATAGTGTTGGAAGTGAAGGACTCACAAGGCAAGGAAGCTTACGAAGGGAGTCAGAGAGAAGAGAAAGTACAAGCAGACAAAGCAGTCAGGCAAGTAGGCCAATATTTTTTTAGGACACTAACGCATATAAAAGAGGTGGACACACAAGGAGAAGGAGCAAGTAGGGAGCTCCAGGAAATGTATGTCAAAATGATAATAGAAACCCCTACAAAAATAGTGATTTTCATCACTTAAAACCATTGTAAATACCATTTCATATTTTTGTAGCTCCATTTTGTGCAAGCAAAGGAGTCCTTGAGCGTGAGGAGCTTTAGAAGTACCTACCTGTCAGTTTTCACATTTTTTAGACTTCGTTTGAACCTCCAAATAGGGTAGAGAACCTAATTTTTAACTAGGCCGGACACTAGGTCTGGACATGGCCAAAACCTAGTCAAAAACTATAAATAGAGCTAGAGAGCTCATTTTTGGGGCTAGCTTGTAATTGATTTGAACTTGTATGAGCTTTTTGAAAGTAATCTAAAGAACTCCATTGCTTCTCACTCTTTGTCTTGCCTTGTGTGCGCGTGTGTGTGTATGTGTGTGCATGTTTGTGTGCTTCTCACTCTCGCACTTGTGCCTTCACTTGCTCGAGGTCATCATACCATCCTCACGTCTTCCCGGATTGACATTAAAGGAGGTGCTACTCATCACTGAGCTACACCAAATTTTCACGCCGTTGTCGGGGATCGAGCTTTGAGGACGAGCGTGTGATGGTAAGACGTAGATTTGAGACGTTGACGTTGTAGGTAATTTCTTCACTCTTCTTATTTTTCTCTTTCTTACCTCACCACCATCATCACCATCATCATCACCATCTCCCACCTCCATCTCCATCATCGCGAAAATTTTCAGTTTTGATATTATCACCTTCTCCATTCCATTTCCCTCATTCCACTTGTGAGAGAGAGCGAGAGAGCAATATTGTGTGCATTGTTTTTGCATGTTTGTTGAGTTTCTTGCAGGATCCAGCTGTATCATCCCCTCCAGCACGCTGCGCAGGTACGGAAAAACTTAGAAACTGTCTTTGTGTCGACGACCTCTATCGATCGCGATCGATAGAAAATCCGACCAATTGGTAAAACTAAGTGCACCACTAGGACCAGCACAAAGAGCACATTCCAAATCACTAAACAAAATTGAAAAATTCCGTGTTTTTCTGTCAATCGCGACCGACACCATCGATCGCGATCGACAGCCATGATCGACAACATCTGTCAATCGCGACTGACAGAGCCTGTCAATCGCGACCGACAGACCCGTCGATCATGACCGACAGACCTGTCGATCGCGACCGACAGACGCCACGACCTATTGAGTGCCACGTAGGACCCTGTCAATTGCGATTGACACCGTCGATTGCGATCGACAGCCACGACCGACACCTCTGTCAGTCACGATTGACACTGTCGATCGCGACCGACTGAATTTTGACGATTGATAGAAAATTTCGCATTGCCACATGTCCATCGTGACGGACACAGCCCGGATCGACTGAATTTACGATGAAAAACTCGGAAAACGTGTCGATCACAATTGACATTGTCGATCGCGATTGACAGGACCCACGATCGACTCTGTTGATCGCGATTGACGTGTCGATCGTGACCGACAGGCCTCGACGGACACCTCTGTCAATCGCGATTGACAGACCTGTCGATCGCGATTGACAGGCTTTTCGGCCAAAAAATTAGGGTTTTTATTCCAAGTTTTGGGGATATTTTTTGGCCATATTGGTCTAGCAATTAGTGATTTGTGAGGTCCCTACACATGTACTCTTGAGAAAAATCTTGTGATCTGTTAGTCTGCTTGAACCCTGTTTTAGCACCAGAACCCTGAACTGTCATAACTTTCTCATACGAAATCCGTTTGCTGTGATTCTTGTTTTGTTGGAAAGCTCGTGGGGAAAAATTAATATCAGAATTATTAGGTAGGGTATTTTGAAGTTGACCATCCCCCGGGGTAGGAAAGCTGAAGGATCCTTGGGATTGTTTTCCATAAAGGCAAAGGGGATTTGGCCTGTGACTTACATGCATGAAAGTGACCTGTCTGTCATTTGAATTTAAGTCTTGAGCTAATTTTGGGACTTTCACAGGTCCATTGAGAGCAATTGAGAGCATCCAAAGCAAGGGTTTCTTTGCAAGCTTGAGACCCGGATTCTTGAGCATCATAAAGCAAGGGATCAACAAGAAAGGTCAGAATATTCTCAACTCCCTTTGTCAATTCCTAGCTTAGGCTAAGTTGGAGTAGTGCTAGGAGTAAGTCAGGACACGATAGGCACGAGACAAGTCAAAGACTATCTAAAAAATCAAGTTCAAGACAAGGGCTAACTTGTGTGTGATCGATAACTTTAAAGGAAAAGAATTTAACGTGGAACGATCAACTTAAAGTACGAAAAATACTCAAGTATTCCTGACGACGTGGTATCAGACAAGATCCTAAACACGATAATCGACTAAAAAGAATCAAGTAACTGATACAAAAGAACTCAGCAACAAGGTTGTACTTGGGTAAAATTGGGGATTGCTCAATAAAGCATATGAACCTTAGATCAGGACGACATCTAGGGAGAGATAGACAAAGTCTGAGATCCTCGGAGGCCAGCGTTAATCATACTGCTAGGTCTTGGGCCCAGCAGTTGAGCCACCACTCGCATTACCCTAGCTCTGAGACTAGTGAATCAGAGATGTCTCAAGGCATGGACAGACCCACAGGAAGTTCAGGTGTGCCATATTTGTATAGGGTGGAAGGCCCCTACAAGACACAATTGGAATACCTTAGGACCAATCGATTAGGTGCTAGCATCTATGAGGACGGCCTCGGAAGATCAGTGGTCCAGATTAAAAACCCTGACCAATCCATTGGACTAGAGCACCCAGCTGTCAAGTTTGAAAACGGAGCATACCTAGACAAGGAAGGGACAATATATGTAGTCACCAGTCACCCAGATAGGACAGATGAATTTGGGAATGTGATCTCAGAAGCGGATTTAGGTGACCTAGAGCAAGGAAACATGGGTGTAGAACCTAGAACCCCCCGAGGCAAATCTGTTCTCACTAGGATTATCACACCAGAGTGGATTCCCCAAGACGATAAGAGCATAGATCTACTCTTGAACCGAGAGACTGACGAAGCCTTTTGGAGGTATAAATCTGATTGGCCAAGTGACATAGGAACAATCATGGTCTATGAGTTTAAAGATCCTGATAGCCCAGGCAGAGTGACCTACTTAGATCACGCTTCAGTGAGGATCTTTGTAGTTACAGAACATGACAGGCATGCTTATACTTGGAAGGGTGAATTCGTTTTCCCCCAACCAAGATGGAACGTGTCCTATGGTCACCCTGGAGCTGGAACCTCCCAGGCTCATGGAGCTCAAAGAGATAGAAGTAGAGATAGGCCAGAAGTAAGCTTTGCCAACCCAGGGGGTAGAGAAAGAACGAGGACGGAAACAAATAGAGTGGAACCTGAGGTACTTAGAGCTCCCAGGAATCAAAGAAATGCAGATGAGTTCCCTCTACCACGACCTAGAGAGCACACAAGGACCTTGAGACCAACTCAGCTAGTTAAGTCCATGAAGAACTACTTCGATGGAATTGGAGATCCATACGATCATGTGGCTGAGTTTAGGCAAGTCTTGAGAGCTGAACAAGTTGAAGATCTGTTCACGCAGTACAATGCCTTTGGTCTAACCCTTAGGAACACTGCCCTGACATGGTTTCAGCCACTAAACAAGAGACAATTCAGAAGCATAGACCAACTTCTAGAGGCATTCATTATCGAATTCTCTAAAAGTGGCATAAGACATAACACTTCCTCGCTGATTCGCAGCTTCAAGCAAACCCCTCAAGAAACCGTGAGACTTGCTGGAAGAAGATTTAGGCAATACCTAGAGAGATGCCCTGTCCCTAAGTTACCCACACCAACTAAGCAAGTGGCTTTGTTCTTGGATGGATTGCTAAGTACCAAATTGAGATCATATGTGTACTTGAAGGACCCTAGGACCATAGAAGAGTGTGTACGAATGTGCATTAACATCGAGGATAACCTAGGAGAAGAACTAGAGCTTTCCAAAATCTACAAAGACTCAGATAGTGCCTCTAGCCTCTCTTCCTCGCAATCCACATCAATTGAGGAACTTGCCGAGAAAGTAGCTCAGAAATTAGGTGTCACTAGCAAACAGATCCCAAGATTTGCCCCAGTGAAAAGATGCTATACTTGTGGAGGTGACCATATGGCGAATGTATGTCCCATTATGGCTCAACCCCAAGTAAATCCTAGTAGCCAGTACTGCACCATCGAACGAAGATACACAAATCACTCAACACAAGACTGCCCATACAATAAGCAAGCGGTTAGGCAAACCTACCCTTAGCCATACCAACAAGGTAGATACCAGAGTCAATACCCACCCCAACAGTATACTAGGCCTCAGCAAAATTACCAACCGCAATATCAGGCCCAACTGAGACCCCAGCCAGTGCTAGCACAACAACCACCTGCTCCTACTAATGTGATTCCAGTAAAGTATGCTACTGCAGAAGAAAACCTGAATAGAGCTATAGTCCCAGTAACACCATTAATTTCATAACGTGATCCTAGTGACCATAGCTTTGATTCTACGCATGTTGATAGTCCCCAGGCTTACTACATGCAGTCTCCTGAACATGGTGAGTCTTACTACAGTGAGGAACCGAGTGAACCTATTTGGGAGACAGAGTATGCGAATGTCATGTACGCAAACCCCAACTCTAGACCTCAACCTAGGCAAGTAAGACCCCCATTTCCTAGAGGACCATGCTACAGATGTCAGGGAGATCATCTCATTCGTGATTGTCCCTTGCCTCCACCTACACAACCCCTGTCAGTGACGATCCAGGGCTATTGCCAGGAGTGAGGAAAGGAGCATCTCTTACGAGACTGCCCAAAGAATCCTAATAATACGCCGAAAATCACTCCTATCAATGTTGTTGGGCTAGTTGTAGACTCCACAGGAAGTGTGACTTCCACTACACCAGTGCAAGTGATCACTAGAGCCCAAGCCTTGTAGCAGAACCAAAGTGTAGGCCAGGAAAAGAGCCCAGATGTTAGTGAAACGGAGAGCATGACAAAGAAGAGGACTAGAGCATGGAGAGATAGTCGTGAAAGAATGAAAAGGCAATGGGCAAATAAAATGAGTGAACTTGAGGAAAGCCTAAGAGAAACGAGAGCCAGGATAACCAAACTCACATCTCAAACTCCCTCTCACACTACCCCACCACCACCATTCCCATCTCAATCCGACCCGCCACCTTCCAACCCACCTCACACAATTCCACCACCCCCTAGAGTAGGATCAGTCCTAGCAGATCCCACTCCCGAGGACCTTAATATGATGCTGAAAGCATATCAGGCCAGAATCCAAGAAGGGAAAAACGTAACTGATCATGAAAAGTGTTACCCTAGAGTAGAACTAGAGCTAGAACGAACCAAAATCTGTGCCAAAATGGTGGAGTTGGCTCAAACCATGTTTGAAGCCAGCCGCCTTTTTAATATATCTAGCTCAGTCAAGACGCAGCTGCACTTTGAAGGACTGTTAGAAAGAATAGAGAGGCTAATTGCACAATCAGAAAAGGAACCCGCCTCTCAACACAAGGACAAGGCAAGTGAAAGGGCAGGTCTTCCTGCCCAGGAAGCCTATGTGCCTAACTCTACGGAGCCAGACACATCATCTTCTATGAATCGGTTCACACCAGAATTCCTACAAGAGATTCAAGAAGACAAATGGGCTAAAGAAAGTGAAGTCCCTCCTCCCATTGAACTTGTGGATGATGCACACGACCAATTCCCACAAGACATCCCATCCATTTTTGGGGAGCAGGAGAGCACTCAATCTCAGGAAAGATTAGACGTTGAGTCTAACTCTCTACAAGAATTACCCCACTTCACAGGCCCATGGGAAGCTAAGTCTACTTGTATGAGAGCACCCACGGTCATGGTACGAAATGAGGACTCAGTCATACCTAGGAACACAAAGGTAGTGAAAAACTCTAAAGTACAGTGCAACCTCACCTTAGAAGAGCTACTCAAAGTAAGGCGAGAGCTATGGAAACATGTAGCCAACCAAGTACCAGAAATAGCAAAACCTCGTTCCCAGGTAGGATCCCAGAGAACAGTGCCAAAAATACCATTGGACAAGATAGGGGACATGAGTGAGGGCAAAGAGGGAAACACATATCTTCCTATCACCCATCAAGGATACACCACCAAGGCCATTCTAGACTCAGGCGCAGGAGTTGCAATTGCTACCACTTCCCTATGGAAGCGTTGGGGCAAGCCAGCACTCAGGCCCACGAGGATGAAATTGCAAATGGCCGATGGTCACATAGAATGACCCTTAGGGCTGTTAGAAGGAATAACTCTCACCACATGTGGTGTTGAGTTCGAGCATACATTTGCTATATGTGATTTTAGCAAAAATCATGCCTATGAAATGATCTTGGGAAGACCCTTTATGCGACAGTTGCAAGTGGTACAAGACTGGGGAACCAACTCCTTGTACCTGCAACACTTAGGTGTTACGACCAAAGTGAATCTCAAAGATTACTCTCATAGAGATGTCCCTCCTATCCAATGGAATCCCCTCCATAGAGCCAAAGATGATACGGAATCGGTGCACTCCATAGGATCAGGATCCTCATGGATGCATGAAGACACCCACTTATGGATGTGCAAAGTAGCAGTAGAAGAAGAGAAGAGAGAAAAAGCCAGAGAGGTAGGTGCAAAAGAAACACATAGATCAATTCAAGACCCAGCCTATGCACCTGTAGTCTTTCCTGACGAAGAATTTGAACCCCACGGCTGGGCAGAAATCCTAGCAACAATGGATGTAGCCATGAATGAAGAACAATGGACACTCACTGTGATGACGATGGCTATGACATTTCAGTCTTCTCCATAGAGCCGATCATGGGAGAGGCAGTGTTAGAAGAGTGTGAACCTAGCCCTGATGCATTTGAGGATGCAAGTGACTCCGATCTAGAGTCAATCATCATGGACCCACCTTTTGCATCAGATGAAGAATACTTCTATGAAGTAGAATTTCAACCCCAGAGGCATGGAGAGCTTACAAATGACGTAAGGCTAGCCACACATGTGACCCCGAAGGAAGAAGGAAAGAAAAGAAAGAAGAGAGAAGTCACACCAGAAGAGGAAGAATCTTTGTTTGAGGTCCCAGAAAATTTTAAGAAGTATGAGATAGATGACAGGAGAGTCATGATCAGAATGCCTAAAAGAGAGGCGCAATCAGGGGAGGCCTATGATAACAAAGAAACCACCAAGAAAATAGTGGTAGCCGTGGAAGAAGGAGAAGAGAGATGCACCTACATAGGCCATGACCTGACGGAAGATGAAGAGCACGAATTGATAGCCTTGCTAAGAGAATACAAAGATGTATTCGCTTGGAGTTACAAGGATTTGAAGGGTGTTGATCCAGACATATGCTCACACACTATCCCCATGACCTCAGATGCTAGGCCCTCTAAGCAAAAGCCATACACATACAATGACAACTATGCGGCCAAGATCAAGGAAGAGATAGATCGCTTGGTTGAAGCTGGATTTATCTATGAAATTGAGCACACTGAGTGGGTATCCCCCATCGTAGTGGTGCCCAAGAAAAATGGAAAGATGCGTGTATGCATTAACTTGAAGAAGGTCAATGCAGCCACAATTCGAGATAACTATCCGCTTCCTATCACAGAACATCTCTTAGAAAGAGTGGCAGGCAAGGAAGTGTACAGCTTCCTTGATGGATTTTCGGGCTACAATCAAGTAGCCATAGCTCCAGAAGATCAGCATAAGACGGCTTTTGCCACTGAATGGGGCATTTTTGCCTTTAGAGTAATGCCATTTGGGCTTACCAACGCACCCGCTACCTTCCAGAGACTAATGTGCCATGTATTTAAAGATTTCCTGAGGAAGAACTTAGAAGTCTATGTTGATGATCTTTGTGCTCATTCCAACATTAGGCAAACCCATATTCCTGAACTCAGACAAATCTTTGACAAATGTAGAGAATATCAAGTCTGCCTGAACCCAGAAAAGTGTGTTTTTATGGTCAGGCAAGGCAAGATTCTAGGACACATAGTGTCAAAGAATGGCATATCCACTGATGAAGAGAAAGTGAGAGCCATAGCCGAGTTACCTAGGCCAAAGAATGTCAAGGAAGTACAAGCTTTCATGGGGCATTGTGGTTATTACCAACGGTTTATACACATGTATGCCATCATAGCAAAGCCTCTGTATGGACTTTTGACTAACTTTGAGTGGACCGATGAATGTGAGAATTCCTTGAATGAGCTTAAACAGCGATTGTGTTCAGCACCAATCTTGACCACACCAGATTGGAATAAGCCTTTCCATGTTCATGTGGATGCATCCAATTATGCTATTGGGTGTGTACTCACGCAGCCTACGGGTGAAGGTAATATGGATCTTCCAATTGCCTATGCTAGTAGACAATTGAATGCAGCTGAACGGAATTATACCACTACGGAGAGAGAAGGATTAGGCATGGTATATGCAGTTAAAAAGTTTAGACATTATTTGCTTGCAAATAAGTTTAAATTTTTTACTGACCATCAGGCACTGCTATATCTCGTAAACAAGCCATGCAATACAGGAAGATTAGTAAGATGGTTTCTCTTGCTAATGGAATATGATTTCGAGGTTGTGGTAAGGAAAGAGAAGACTCATTTGAGAGCAGATCATCTCTCTAGGCTCACATCGGGCGAAGCCCCACAAGGAGTGTCAGATGACCTTCCTGATGCTTACCTGTTTAATTTGGAAGTGGTGCCACAATGGGCTAAGCCATTAGTGCCAGTATTGACATACGGGCCTAACCACCCAGTAATAAACACACAGGATAGAGAGGTAGTAAAAGCCCAAAAGTATCACATCATGGCAGGAAGTATGTACAAGCACACAGATCAAGGGATCTTGGCTTGTTGTGTGGAAGAGGATGAGTATGCTAAATGGTTGCAATTAGCACATGTAGGTGCATTAGAGCAACACTACTCAAAACAACGAACCCTACAGACACTAAGGAGACTCGGAGTGCATTGGCCGACTATGGAAGCTGATGTCCAAAAGTTGTGCAAGGAATGCCCAATCTGTTGCACTAAACCACCTGTGGAACATGCCACTCTTTATCAAGTGTCCATAGTGCGAGATTGGAGTGAACCACTAGTATCCTTCCTGAGGATGAAAACATTCCCTCAAGATATGGCACTAGCCAGACAAAGAAGTTTAGAACAAGAAGCCCTGGATTACTCACTCATTGGTGATAATCTATACAAGCGTGGTAAAGATGGTTACCTGGGACTATGTGTCCATGAGAGTGAATATCTCAAGATCTTGGAAACGGCTCGCCAAGGTGTAGCAGGAGGACACTTTGGACCAGATCGGGTGATCAAGGCAATACTATTTGTGGGCTTCTGGTGGCCGACCCTTCACATGGATGCACATACCTATGTGAAGAGGTGTGATGTTTGTCAGCGAACTCAGTATCCTATATGCAAAGATGAGATGCCACTGAAACCTATGATGGGTGGACGTGCATTCTCTAAGTGGGGAATAGACTTTGTAGGTCCTATTAATCCCCCAGCTAAGGGTTCTCATGCTGAATATATCATTGTGGCAACGGATTATCTAACCAAGTGGGTAGAGGTAAAAGCCACAACGAAGAACGATGCTCAAACAACAGCTAAGTTCTTATTTGAGAATGTTTCACCAGATACGGGCTACCTATAGAGCTAGTTAGTGATAGAGGCACTCACTTCTTGAATGAAGTTATTGAAAATCTGCTCCAAGAGTTCTTGGTAGTACATAAGAAGTCTGCCCCTATCACCCACAAGCTAATGGCCAGGCCGAAAGCACAAACAAGATTCTATGCAATGTGCTTACCAAATTGGTGAATAATAAACGCTCTGATTGGGACAAACAACTACACCATGCTGTTTGGGCATACCGAGTGGCCTATAAAACGGTACTCCAAGCCACACGCTTTCAGATGGTATTTGGCCAAAATGCAGTGCTACCGTTGGAATTCTTAATACCTACACTGAAAGTAGCACAAGAGCATGAATGGACGGGTCATGAACTCTCCTCTAGACTTTTTGACCTTGAACGGTTAGGAGAAACAAGACTGAGGGCGACTGCAGGGATATATGCAGCTAAGAAACGACAGAAGGCATACTTTGATGCCCACGTTAAGGATAAAGGTTTGAAGGCAGGCGACCTAGTACTAGTATACACTTTGAAACAACATGCGAGGAAACTAGAGAAGAGAGGCTATGGACCCATGATCATTAATAGAATCTCAACAAGTGGAGCAGTGCAACTAGCCACATTAGAAGGCGATATTCTCCAGAGCTACATAAGCGGATGCAGAGTCAAGTTATATCAAGAACCTCTGACGGAAGAGATGCTAAGTCGACTCAACACTACTAAGAAACACAAAGAAGAAGAAAAACGAATTCACGAAGAAGCTCAAGCAGAAGCATTGGAACGCATCCGGAGAATGAAGTTGAGAAGACAGGGTAGAGAGCAACCTAGGACATATGCATATGCAGATCAAGGATATCATGTGGCTATGTGTGAAGTTTCAGGTGTTAGCTCTCATAGGATAATTGATCGACGTCCTTTTATAACCTTAGAGATGGGACAAGGAAAGGGTGCAAGGACTGTGAGAGCCTTGATTGACTCAGGTGCAGCCACTAGTGCTGTTAAATTTTCTTACTGTCAAAAGTTGAAATTAAGTATCAATCCTATAGAAGCATATCTCATAGGATTGGGAGGTGTGGAAACCCCTTGCATGGGCGAGGTGGAACTTCCCCTCTACATTCAAGACGAAGTAATGACAGTCAAAGTACTAGTGTGTCAAGATGAGGACCTCACTGAGCCTCTTGTCTTGGGTCAAGACTGGATCTATGATCATGCAGTCAACCTAAACCTAAGGAGTGGACTTCTTCAGGTATGGGTAAATCATAGTCGAATTACAATTGAATTGGAAAATGAGGCACTCAAGGAACTAGGCAGGGCACGAACTCCTGGTCCTTCCAAGGGCGCACATGAAGTTGACAATACTGTTCTTGTCCAAAACGGTATGATGCAGAAAGAGGATTGTCTCAACAACGGAGTCAAGGATAAGACGGAACTCCTTTCTTTTCCAAAGGCCAGAAGGATGCAGCAACCAAAGGCAGTTCAAGTACAGAAGGAGCAGGGTTCTACCTATATTGGAGGCCAAAAAGACGTGCGAAGTAGAATGTCTGAGCTGTTGAAACAAGTGTGGGTGCGGAAAGGCGAACACCCTGTTGCGACCATGCCAACCCCACGGCCAAAACCTCTTATTAGTAATCAACAACACGACACTAATAAGAAGTCTTTCATAAATTCTTCTACGAAAGTGAATTCTATTTGGGTACCCAAGAAGTCGATGAAGGCCAGCCCACAATCACGACAAATCTGGGTGCCTAAGGCTTGCTTGCGGGCTCAAATAGCTAAGCCGAGGCCACACCCGGTACAACATGTTTCACTCACTCAAACATCAGATGCCCATTCTTATACATCACACGCGGACACATATTCTTCCATGAGCACAAGTAGAATCACTTGTAAATGGGTCCCTAAAAAGCCTCATTTTCAAGTAGATACCCCTATCAAACTCTCCAGAGTCCCCACAAAGCCAAGATCAAAACCCATCCATTGCATTTGGCAACCTAAAACTTGTAATCAACCCCTGGACCCCAGTTGTAAATCCATGCCCACCTACTAACTATGTCACTCTCACACTACATCATTCCACTTAGCTCCTAGGTCTACCCACTTCCTAACTACACACACAAACACCGAGCACTTAATAACCTACTAATCTCTCCCGAACCTCATGTTAATGTTGTAATGGGGACAAAAACGGTTCTATCTTGTCCTTTACAATGTTAACACCTGTTTCTATATTCTCACAGAGTCAGGAGGCAAGAAGTAACATGGCAGATACGGCAGGAACTAGCTCCCAGGCAGGCACCAGCCCCCAAGTCGTGGACATTGAAAGTCTTCCCGTTGAGGAGGAATTGAAGGAACGCCCAGTGGCATTGAGGTCATTACACGCCATACCGATTCAGAATCCTCCACAGGGGCACACGATGCCGGTCAGCAGAAATTCACATTGGTTTAGTGATGTGGCAGGACCTCTGGGTGAAGTCACCTACATGTGGGAGGCCGAGATAGAATTCAATGGGCGCTGGGGCAGGTATCACTTCTTCACCAAAGAATTTGAGAAACTGCAGAATAATGAAGGACTAAAACCTATATGGAAGAAGGCGAGACTCTACGATTACTTCAAATTCCAATTGCCAAAGCCCGACTTTCTAAGATGCTCATATTTAATTAGCACCCTCACTCCGAGCAAAGACAAAAAGGGATACAGCACCTTTGTCCTCCCATCTCTCACAAGGGGCAATGAGCTGAAGCGCTTCAGGTTGACTATCAACTTGGTAAGGGAAGCTCTAGACATGAAAGGTATGCACATTCCTACAGAGAAAGAGACTATGGTCCCCGACAATATGAAGAACAGGAACCTGACGAAATTAAAGGACATGGTGGCAATGACACCTACAATTGCCATTCACTTGCGAATGGTCATGCAGCATTTTGCATTTCCCACTCAAGAGAGGTTCACAATGCCACCTAAGAAGATATGGTTTAGTCTATACTTGGCCGACGCCTTCGATTTGACAATCAATATGCCCCACTGGATTATCGACCAAATCCACTTGGCTCATCAAAGGTGGTATAAAAAACAAAAGTTTGTACTGTATGGATGTTGTGCTCTCACCCGGATTGTGTATAGATGTTTGGCTTATGATGTGCCAGTTCAGAGGGCATTAATTTGGACCAGGGTACAGGAATTTCAACGTAGACTATCAACCGTAGGACCGCCATCTAAGAAGATGAGAGGCGCAGTTCAGATGCCCTGTGCACAACCTCGTGGTGTGACGCTGACACCTGAGACAACTCCATGACTCCCGAGACGGGTACAACCCTTCACTATCAGATTACCAAGGCACAACACTGATGGACCAAATCAGGTGTTCCCACCTGTACCAACCGACCTAGAGTTTCCTCACGGATTCACATTAGAAGACCTAACTGATGAGGAGGTTGCCAGAATAATCGAAGCTGTTAACGCGGAAGTCGAGGCAGAGAAAGCTAGTGGACAACAAACTACTATAGACCAGCTCCATCCCAGACAACCAGATGTCGTCAATGTGGAGGGTGAAGAAGAAGAAGAACAAGAGGAGGAACATGGTGGACAATCCGAGGAAGAAGAGCAGGAATATGATCAAGAAGCTCTGCAAGTACTTGAGGATGCCCCGGCTTATACGAAGGAATTGAAAAAGCTCTATGATACCATCAACAGGGTTCAAGAGCAACATAGACTATCCCTCGCAGCAGGAAAAGCTCTCATGAACCAAATCCTTGAGGAGGAAGGAGTAGACGAGCAATACCGCACCACACTTGATATGATATATGATGCTTTAGGAGTACCTGAGACGGTGCATACCGCCCTTGCACAAGCACGAAGAACGGAGTGAAGATACGGCAGACGTCCTCCTCGATCAGGAAAGCAGATGAATGTATTAGTATCAGAACCACAAGGCACATCCACAACCACGGGCACCGCACACACCGTTCATGATACTGAGGAAACCCATATATCAAGTGCACCTCCGTCACCCCCTTTGCCACCCCTGCCTCCAACTCCACCACATTCACCTCCCACTACCAGTGTAACCACTACTGTCACCGCCTCCGAGTCCACTACCCATACCGAAGCACAGACCGTCAGTCAACCCACACAACCCACACCACCTATCTCCACCTCTCTTGTCTATACGGCCACTGAAACAGTAATTCTAACTGTAGCCACAGAAAATCTCATTCCCCCGATCACACTTTCAGGCAGTTCGTATTCACAATTTCACACACCACTATACACTTTCACCAATATCACCGCACCCACAATTCCAATATTCACAATCACTCCCACTACTGCATCCACCGTTGATCTTATGGACATATCACCCACCTCCGCACCTCTCCCTCCCCCCATACACCCACCATCTCCCATTCCCCCACCTCCCACTTCACCATTTTCCAGCACCGCATCCACACTTCCATTCCCCTTCCCCTTTCCCTTCCCTTCTGCATTCAACACCCTTCCCTTCTGCATTCAACACCCTTCCCGCATCCACCCCTATTAATAATGTATTTAATAATATGTATCAGTGTATGTCGCAACTACAACAGCACTACCAGCATCTTGATAACCAACATACGCGACTCTTTCGAAGCCATGAAGAACTTCAACTACGATTCATTGATCTCGAAAAGGAAAAGCGGCTACTACAACAACAGTATGCCACTTTACAGGAACAACATGAATAGTTAGTAGCCAATCCACCCCAGTTAGATGCAGAAGAAAGGCAACATATGGATGATTTGCTACACTCCCAGATAACGGAGAATCTCAAGCTTCGACGCAACCTGGCCCTCTTACGCAAACACATGTCTACTGCACTCGAGGAGAATAAACGACTACAGAAACAAAACGAAGAAAACTTGGAAGCAGACATGGAGGTTTCCCCACAGGAAATCGACCTAGATAAATTCAAGGCCATACCCTCAGCGAATATGCAAATTGTGTTGGAAACCCATGCTGACCTCCTGGAAGCCCATGCAGCATTAGAAAGAGAAAGAGATGATCTATTGAAGCAGCTGGCAACCCAGCAAGAGTCACCAAGCAAAGTCACAACCGCAGTTGACACGTCTGAAGAAGTCGAAAAACTTAGAGCAGAACTAGAAGAATTACGAAGTAAAGTCATGCAATACGAGCGTCAACCCTCTCCCCTTGTCGAACCTGAACCTAAAGACTTAGTGCCAATTGAAGTAGAGGAAACCTTTGAAGACCCATATGTTCCCATGCCTGCACCAGGGGGCAAGCAAACCGAAGAGGGCATGGACACCATCGAGATCGAGGCCCCTGAATGGATGCAGAGGTTAGAAAAAGTGGCCACAACCCATGATGACAGAGTGGCAGTTCAGATAGTGTCTATGTCACGTTTGGAAGAGGTAGTCATAAAATCGGATTACTTTCGAAACCTCTCCCATCATAGGTGGATCGGCACATCCGACGATTTGTATGTTCCTTTTTGTGTCTTAATGGCGGATTACAATGCTGAAATCAAGAGCCACACCTCAAAAGAACCAACCTCGGCTACACAGTTTGCACTGGACGACATCCCAGGAAGTGCCAATCATGGCAATATACATCAACCGACGTGGAGGATTCGTCAACCGACGTGGAGGATTCGTCTACTGGAAACCTACCCACAGATGGTAAGAACATGGAATAACATGCCTTTGTACATCAAATACAACCCATGCTACTGCCCTGTATTTCGAAGAAGGTCATGGCCGGAATACACAAAAACTGTGCTGACAACCAAAGGATGCGAGAAATGGCTCAATTATGTCTACTTAGCACCACCTAAAGGCCAACCTACCATAGGATATATGATCTCGACGATTCGGCATTGGGGGGTCAGGTTTAAAAATGTACCAGATGTCATGGCCCAAATGTGCCTTAAAATTTTTGAACTCATGTTGGTCACCTTCAAGACTTTCAAGAATGTCAAGGAACCTCATCTGTCAACTCTTGGATTTAATGAAGGTAATCAGGACCTTGTCTACAACATGAGCGCAACACCATCTATTAATGTGGTATATGCATGGCACGCGCGTATCAAGTATCTACCAACCTGCTTCAAACAGACGTTTGAAGAAATGTTTGTCACGGGATTTTGGGAATATCATTCAAAGATATTCATTCCCAGACCATCACATTTATTGCAGTTGTTTGCAGTGGAACAAGCTTTCCATTCAGAAAAGTTACGTATACCACATCCAGAGGTTCTCGGGCCAGTAGATTGGGATGCTCTACTCACGGACTTGGCCAAAGGGTTGCGGATTGCAGAACATCACTTAGCACAAGACGTTGTTGAGTACTACATCCAACGACCCACCCAACAAGGGTCTCTCAGGGACGATAGACGCGAGAGAGGGGGGGGTGTTGGAACTGAAGGACTCACAAGGCAAGGAAGCTTACGAAGGGAGTCAGAGAGAAGAGAAAGTACAAGCAGACAGAGCAGTCAACGACGATCTGGTAAGTAGGCCAATATTTTTTTAGGACAGTAACGCATATAAAAGAGGTGGACACACAAGGAGAAGGAGCAAGTAGGGAGCTCTAGGAAATGTATGTCAAAATGTTAATAGAAACCCCTACAAAAATAGTGATTTTCATCACTAAAAACCATTGTAAATACCATTTCATATTTTTGTAGCTCCATTTTGTGCAAGCCAAGGAGTCCTTGAGCTTGAGGAGCTTTAGAAGTACCTACCTGTCAGTTTTCACATTTTTTAGACTTTGTTTGAACCTCCAAATAGGGTAGAGAACCTAATTTTTAACTAGGCCAGACACTAGGTCTGGACACGGCCAAAACCTAGTCAAAAACTATAAATAGAGCTAGAGAGCTCATTTTTGGGGCTAGCTTGTAATTGATTTGAACTTGTATGAGCTTTTTGAAAGTAATCTAAAGAACTCCATTGCTTCTCACTCTTTGTCTTGCCTTGTGTGTGCGTGTGTGTGTGTATGTGTGTACATGTTTGTGTGCTTCTCACTCTCGCACTTGTGCCTTCACTTGCTCGAGGTCATCATACCATCCTCACGTCTTCCCCGATTGACATTAAAGGAGGTGCTACTCATCACTGAGCTACAGATAGCTAGCACTCCTGTGGAGGTAAACCATAAATTAAGTACTCATGAAGGTGTTGAGCCTGAAGACATTGCAGTTTATCAAAGCATAACAGGAAGCTTGAACTATGCCACATTGACAAGGATTGACATTTGTTATGCAGTAAGTGTTTTGAGTCAGTTCATGCACAAACCAAGAGTATCTCACTTGGAAGCAGGTAAAAGGGTTTTGAAGTATCTTAAGGGCACTCAAAACCGAGGTCTTTTCTTCCTTTAGTCATTTATCCTTGGTCAAAGTCAATTACTTGAAGAATCTTTGTAAAAGCCACAACTTGTGGAAGTTAGGAGAAAATATAGCTACAAGTTCCTAATGAGAGAATATTGACTACATTATAGGAGTCACTTTATGGAGAAAGCCAAGAATTTGAATTTGAATTCAAATTATGAAGCAAGTGATAAATGGACTTTGGAAAAGTCACAGGATAACACTTCATCATTTAGCCCATTTGACTGATCATTTTTTGTAAGCTTGAGTAAGCACACTCCATAGCTACTCAGTTATCATCATTGTGCATCATCCTCTATGCCAATGATCTTGTACAACATTGTGTTATAATACAAACTTGTCATTGATCAACTCTGTCTACTCTCCTGCTATGATCTCTCAGAATAGTCAACTTTGACTGAGCGTATCTCATTGAGTACTCCATCATTTTGGAATTTCTATAGCTTGTTAGAACCTAGTTGAAGTCTTCTATATGCTGATAAATTTTCAAGTCACGTAGATCTACCATCTGGGAGAAATCACCATCGAAGCAATCACTAATATTTCTCTGAGGAGTCCCTAAAAAGTCGGGGGTCTCTAAAAGGAATTTTCCTAATTGCTACTATGTTGGAAGCACTGAGCTTAAGAACCAGCGGTGTGTGCACCAAAATAGCAAGTTTTTGACAACTTGTGATTTTTGAAGTTATCTGTTTTGGATCAATCATTACATTCATCAACTCTAAAGTACATTAGTACTTGATTGGTGTCATTTGGAAGCTAAGAGGGCCTGCTACTCAACTCTCAAGTGTATCAGGGCTGGTATTAAGTAGGTTTAGCAAGTACTACTTCTTTTCTTGAAGTATCCATATCCATCTCTTCCAACACAATAGAGAACAATAAGGTCAAAAGAAAGTGGCATCCCTAGACTTCCTCTTTAGAATGATTAGGAACTTCAAAATTCACCCCCCCCCCTTTTAAGCACCATAGAGATTTTGTTATAGAGAACAACAAGGTCAAAAGAAAGTGGCTCCCTCATCAAGGGGATGAAAAATCCATTAAGCTTATTAGCTCATATTCTTGATGATAGTGTTATTATGCCTATAAGTATCCATTGTATCTTCTTATCTTATTGTATCTCCTCTTTTGTTAATATATTTTATCTTTTATAAAAGGAACGTACACATGTTCTTAAGGTTCATTTTTCCAAAAGGTGAGCAACCTATGAGAGTCATGGTTTGATTTGTGTAATTGGCGCTTTGAAAGGGAGAGGAAATCCATTCATGGGAGTTTAAGAGCTGATCATAGAGGCTAGAGGGATACAAGAGCAAATCATTGATGAGAATGATCGGCTAAGGGGGTAATGTCATAAAATGACAAATAGGAGATGATTGAACCATCACCTACATGGGAGGATTAGGAAAGAACCCTCAACCATGGCTTTTGATGCATGTGGTTAGCCCATGACATTGTTGGTTTTTAAGGCCCACAATCAATATAGAGACAAAGATGAAATACACACATGAAAGAGAATAGACAAAGTCATAGAGACATGAAGGAGAAAAGCTCCATATATGTGCCATACATTTTAAAACATGGAGTACTCATAATTTTGAAGAAGTCCTCCACTTGATCTAGCTCATGTCTAGCTCACAACATTGAGTGATAAGCAGTTTCAATAGAGTTCCAACCAGAAATGCATTAAAATTAGATGACATATATCCCCCCCAATCAGAATGGAGGGTGGCCATTTTACATGTTCACTCAGCCAAAACCAAAAACTGTTTGAAGCACATGCACACATCGGAGATTGCCTTCAATGTATATACTCATGCATGCTTGGAAAAATCATCGATCAAAGTCACGAAGTAAAGAAAATTTCAATAAGAAGGTGTCTGCATAGGACCACAGACATCACTATGTACAAGCTGTGATTTTTGAGTAGCCCAAACTCAACCATCTTTTGGAAAGGAGGAGCGTCGCATTTTGCCCAAAATATAGCTTCACAAACATGCTTTCTGAGTGCCTGAAGTTTGGGCAAAGAGGACACCATTTCAGATTTCTGCAGGCGTAGCAAACTAGCAAAATTTAGATGACCAAAGCATGCATGCCAAAGCTTTGCATCTAACATAGCGTGAGAATCATGTACTACACATGCTGAATCATTTATAGATCATTCATAGTCTATGAGCTTATACAGCCCATGACATAAAATGCCAGAAGCAATAATCACGTTGCCATTTGACATATCATGATTTGTACATCTGTCATCAACAAATTTCACAACCATACCAATCTTTGCTAATGTAGAAACTGATAACAGATTTTTCTTGATCCCTGGCACAAACAAAGCATCTAACAAATTGAAACAACTACCATCAACAGTAGTCAAAATGATCTTACCAACCCCCATAACAAGATAAGAGGAGTTGTTGGCGCATGTAACAGTATTCCTTGTAGGGGCAGGCTCAAGTGAAGAGAAGAAACTACGCTGCGAGGTAATATTTTTGGTCGCCCCACCGTCAAAGTACCAAACATCCGAGTCTACTGTAGACATGCACTGCTCATGAGAAGATGGGTCAAAACTTCAAATAGTGGTAAACGCCCATTCTTCGTCCTGCACAAGATTAGTAGACTCTGTTTTTGGGGTAGAGGCCTCTACAACATCCATTCCAACCTCTTTCTTCTTTGCCTATTTAGCAGCCAGTTTTGGACAGTTCTTTATGATATAATCATTTCCTTTATAGTACTTGCAAAATAATTTCTGCTTTCCTGATTTCTTTACATCTTTGTCTTCCCTCTTCGATTGTGCAAAATTAGCAGATTTCTGCTTATTAGTTGAAGAGTTCCATTTTCCTTTGCCCTTGTGACTAGCCAGGGTACCTTGATCTACAACATGCATAACGGACCTCTTCTCCCTAGACTGATCCTCCTGCAATAGGACAAAGACTAACTCCTCAAATGACAAGGCATTTGGATTGGCCTTCATCATCAATCTGGTATAACCTCATCAACAGAAATCAACTGTTCCTTCAAGTCTTTGCTCTTTGTTAGAAAATTGTCCATAGAATCACCGTAAGTTTTGCCTTTCTCTCTCTACTACAATCCATAATATTTATACATATAAAACAAAATGGATTAGACACACACACACACATATATACATACATACACACACACACACACACATATGTGTGTATGTGTGTGTGCACATATGTGCATATATACATGGATTGTTATCGTTAGTGTCCATGTGAAAGGCCAAATGGCCACTAGAAACTTCTTTGTATATGTTCTTTAATAAAACATATAGTGGCCTGGTCAATCAGAGACTGTAAGTTCGAACCCATTTGTAAGACCTAAGAAATTTGTCTTCGTGCTCCCTATGTACTCTATTTTTTTGTGTGATCTGTAGTCTCTGTGCAGAGTACCGTGTGCGGCCTTAGGAGCTTGATTTTCTACTCCGAGGATATCGTCGTGGAGATCGCGAGAAGGAGAGCGCATTGTGGTGCATCACGATCAAAATACTTCATTGGTACAGAGCAGTTTGAGGCAAAAGCTTTGTTCCTTTTGTGCGAGCGAAGTGAGCACCCCCCTCCCCCGAGCTTTCTCCAAGGATTACGACTAAGGTGGCAACTAAGGTGACGACCAAGGCATAGACCTTGGCATACCTTGTCATCCGAGTCACCGAAGTCACCATTGGTGTCATTGGCTGTGCGCGAGGGAGGACCTCAATGATCAAGGGAGGTCACCCATCCTAGTACTGTTCCCCCCGAAGCTCGCTTAACCATGGCAATCTCTTGCCACTAAGCTACACTCTTGTGGTGTCTGAAGAAGGGGAAAGACTAAGGTTGACATTACCTTGAACATGTTTTGGTCCCTCAAAGCTTCATCTTTGCTTTCAAAGCCTATTTTGAAGCATTTTTGGGGTGTCTTTTGGAGCCGTTTTGGAGTGCTTCCACACAGTTCTCTTCGCACAGGCCCAAGAACATAAAAAAGAGTGTTCTTTGTACTTCTTTGACATTAATTATCAACCTTTGGGGCTGTGTTTTCAGCCACACTCATAAAACTACATGGGAGCAGCCGCTGCAAATTTATGTAGGTTTTTTTAGCCAAAAACATCAGAGTTGACAGACAGTTGTAGGTGTTATTGGCTGGTTTTTGGGCTGTGCATTTAGCCTTTTAGTGTCATTTTACTGCATATATTGAGCACATACACATTATGTACACTTCTGTGGATACCGCTTATGTACATCCATGTGGTCATTGATATAGTGGTTATGTTCTTCGCATAAAGCCTTTTACGATTGATAAAGAGGGTCGTGGTGAGGTTTTCTTAACTGGGAGACACCTAGATGTCGGGTCTCTTCGGTGATGCAGGTCGAAGACTTACCCAGCCTCACCATAGGAGATGTATGATAGCTGTTCATAGGTGCTCGATAAGCTTAGTGGAGTCAATGATTCACTATGCAGGCAAACATGTCAGTACTTGCAATTTTATGATATTTTGACACTGGTCATATGCTCATTTTGCACAGGATACTCTGGCAAAAGTTTTCCAAATTTTTGGTTTTGTCAACTATATAGTGATCAATTTACTCCTTGATACACTTATTCATTGGTGTTCGGACTCTTCTAGATCCATTATCATTCCATTCAGTTCTCTACCATCATGGCATCAGAGGTCTCAGACACATCCAATGGATCAGGGTCTAGTGCTAGTGTTGCGAGGAGGAGCTATATATAACTTGTAGGGCAAAGACCATTTTGAGATCCGAAAGTTTGATGGCACAAACTTTGCTCTATGGAAGAATCAGATTAAAGATGTGCTGATCCAAAGGAGGCACTGGAAGCTAGTAGATGGAATTTCAAAGAAGCCTGCTAACATGGATGAAGATGATTGGGATGAGTTAGATGTAATGGCCAGGTCTACCATTTTCTTGCAGTTGGAAGATAATGTTAACTTTACAGTATTAGACTATGAAAGTGCATAGGATCTTTGGAAGAAATTATGCAATACATATGAAAAAGAGACGGCATCAAGTAAAGTCTATATGATGAGAAAATTATATGACCTTTGTATGAAGGACACAGATAGTGTTGCTGCTCATCTAAATGAGTTTGATGCTATATTCTCTCAGTTACAAGCTCGGAAAATGGATATGGATAATGAAATGAAAGCAATATTGCTATTATGCACCTTGCCTTCATCATGGGATACATTTTGCATAGCTATTAGCAATAGTGCACCTCGTGGTAAAGTCGCCTATGATGATATATGTGGAGCACTCTTGAGTGAGGAGATTCGTAGAAAATCTATGGTTGGCCCTTCGACTCTGATGATGTTGATGTGTTGACACTTGATAGTGTTGTGCCAATTGAGGCTCTTATGGTTGATTCTCTTTCCCACACCTGGCTACTAGATTTCGGTGCTTCTTTCCATGTGACACCACATAGAGATAGGTTCTCTAATTATGCAGCAAAGTCTCTTGGTACTGTGAGACTTGGTGATTCTTGCCAGTGTGATGTTGTGAGGATTGGAGATGTGGTTGTGCAATTCATTGATGGTTCAAAATTTACTATGCATAATGTACGCCATGTACCTCAGTTATCATGCAGTTTGATGTCAGTTGGTCAACTTGATGACCTTGGTTACAAAGTGGTTTTCTATGCTCACTCCTTTTGCATATCAAAGGATAATATGGTTATTGCAAAAGGAAGCAAAGTTGGCTCACTTTATCCTTTATTCATATCACAGAAAGAACACTTGTTAGCTGTTATTGAACAGCCTATGGCTTGTATTTGGCATGGTCATTTGGGCCATATATCTCATAGTGGAATGGAAAATCTTTCTTGTTCTGGCTACTTACATGTGTTATCTTTCTCTGATTTTTCATTTTGTGAGCATTGTCAATATGGAAAGCAAACTAGAAATGTGCATAGAACGCACATTGACTCTTCAATTCGGCCTTTAGATCTTGTTCATACAGATGTGTGTGTGTCTATCTATGTATCTATCTATCTATCTATCTATCTATCTATCTATCTATCTATCTATCTATATATATGCCAACTAGATCCTTAGGTGGTTCTCTTTACTTTGTCACTTTCATAGATGATGCTCCTAGAAAAGTTTGGGTATATCCTATCAAATCGAAGGATGAGGTATTCCCTACTTTCAAAAAATGGCTTGCTTCATTTGAGACTAAAAAAGGAACTAAGCTTACGACTTTACGTTCAGATAAGGGGGGTGAGTATACCTCACATGAATTCAGCCTTTTTTGTCAGACTTGAGGGATTTGTAGAGAGTTTATAGCTCTTTATATCCGAGTACAGAATGGTGTAGCTGAGAGGATGAACAGAACTATTCAAGATAGAGTAGTCTCTATGTTGCATCATGCAAACCTCTCACAAGGGTTTTGGGCAGAAGTAGTATTCGCTGCAGCTCGTGTGATTAACCTTTCACCTAGTACTGCCAAAGGTTTGAAAGTGGCACAAGAGTTATGGACATGGAAGCCACCATATTATGATCATCTTCACGTTTTTGGGTGTGAAGCCTATGTTCATATACCAAAGAATCTTAGACAAAAGTTGGATCATAAGTCAAAGAAATGCATTTTTCTTGGATATGGTCGAGAAGGACAATTTGGATATCGCTTATGGGATCCTGAAACACGGTCAGTGATCAGAAGTAGTGATGTCATTTTCAATGAGTCTAAGATGCATAAACAACCCATTAAGGAGTTTGAAGTGAGAAGAGTGGTTTTTGAGGATACTAGTCCTCCAGTTAGCATGCATAAAAATGGTGCACATAGCGATGTTCAAGAGAATGTCCATTCAGATCAATTTGCACATATTCGTGTTCAGCAACCATTGAGACGTTCTGCACGTGTCTCATATCCACCTAATAGATATGTTCCAGGTTTAGATTTTGTTATGCTAACAGATGCCGGTGAGCTTTCTTGCTACAAAGAGGCTATGGAGACAGAGGATTATGTCAAGTGGGAGCATGCCATGAAGAGTGAGGTGGATTCTATTCACAAGAATGGTACTTGGGATTTAGTACCTTTGCCAAAGGTCAAGAAAGCTTTACCATGTAAATGGGTGTATAAGTTGAAGTTCACATCAAATAGTGCTTCTCCAAAGTATAAAGCACGACTTCTTGCAAAGGGTTTTAAGCAAAAACATGGTGTTGATTTTGAGGAAATCTTCTCTCCGGTGGTCAAGATGACTACCTTGCACATGTTTCTTGGATTCGTTGCAATGGAGGACCTAGAGCTAGTCCAAATGGATGTGAAAACTGCTTTCTTGCATGGAGATCTTACAAATGAGATCCATATGGAACAACGAGAGGGTTATGTAGTTCCTGGCAAGGAAACTCTAGTTTCTAAGCTTAAGAAGAGCTTGTATGGACTTAAACAGTCCCCTAGACAATGGTACCAAAAGTTTGATGCTTTTATGAAGTCTCAAGGCTATTCTCGAAGCAATGAGGATCACTCTCTCTACACAAAGAGATGCTCAGATGGCAGCTTGATATGCTTGATACTTTATGTCGATGATATGCTGATTGCTGGGAAGTCCTCTTATGATTTGTCAATTCTAAAAAAGAAGTTGAGTCAGACATTTGATATGAAGGATTTGGGGGATGCCAAACATATTGTTGGCATGCACATTACTCGTGATAGGAGCAGAAGATGCATATACTTGTCTCAAAGTGAATACATATCCAAAGTACTTCATAGGCTCAATATAGAGGGTGGAAAGGCATTGAGTACACCTTTACCCACATATGTGAATTTGAGCAAGGATGATTACCCCAAATCAGATGAGGAAAAGGAATTCATTACCGAAATTCCCTATCAGTCTGCTGTTGGTAGTCTCATGTATGCTATGGTAGCTACGAGACCAGACATTGCATTTGCAGTGGGAGTTGTGAGCAGATATATGTCTAATCCTGGAAAGAAACATTGGGAAGCGGTCAAGATGATTTTAAGATATCTGAGTGTCACTAAGGACAAGTGTCTATGCGTAGGTAGAGGGAAAGCATCCATTATTGGTTACACAGATTCTGATTATGCTGGTTGTGTAGACAATCATAAGTCTATATCTAGGTATATTTTTCATTTTGTTGGAGGTGCTATCTCTTGGAGATCTCATCTTCAAGAATGTATAGTTGTTTCCACCACAGAAGCAGAGAATGTTGCAACAAGTGAGGCATGTAAGGAAGCGTTATGGCTTTCTTGTCTTGCTTGTGATATGGGTTTACCTAAGCATGTACCTCGTTTGCTCAGTGATAGTCAGAGTGCCATTCCTTTGGCTAAGAATCCGGTCTATCATGCAAAGACCAAGCACATTGAGGTGAGGTATCACTTCATTCAAGATTGCTTAGCCATTGAGCGCATTATTCTTGAGAAGGTTCACACTCGAGATAATGTTGCAGATACTTTGACCAAAGCTCTACCACAGGATAGCTTTCGACATTGTTGTCACTTGATGGGGGTTACTTGATTCATGATCTTACACAGTCACTTGTATACTGTGTAACATGCGCATCAGGTGGGAGGTATAGTTTGTATACTTACACTCAGGTATTCTTTTGTATACTTACACTCAGGTATTCTTTATCATTCTTTATTTTTCTCCCATAGTTACTTTCGCCATATTGGCCTTTAGTGGGAGATTGTTACCGTTAGTGTCCATGTGAAAGGCCAAATGGCCACTGGACACTTCTTTGTATATGTTCTTTGATAAAACATATAGTGGCATGGTCAATCATAGACTATAAGTTCGACCGCATTTGTAAGACCTAAGAAGTCTATCTTCATGCTCCCTATGTACTGTGTTTTTCTGCGTATTTTGTAGTTTCTTTGTGGAGTACCGTGTGCGGCCTTAGGAGCTTGGTTTTCTACTCCGAGGATATCATCGTGAAGATCACGAGAAGGAGAGCGCACTGTGGTGCATCGCCATCCAAATACTTCATGTATGTGTGTATGTATATATATTCATATGCATGTGTATGTATGTATGCATATGTGTATGTATGCGTGTATGCATGTGTGTATGTATGTGTATGTGTTTGTATGTGCATGTATGTATATGTA
Organism: Ceratopteris richardii; assembly: GCA_020310875.1. Lineage (NCBI taxonomy): Eukaryota > Viridiplantae > Streptophyta > Polypodiopsida > Polypodiales > Pteridaceae > Ceratopteris > Ceratopteris richardii. The sequence goes on from CM035430.1 coordinate 33,627,375, forward strand.
TTATTATGTATATATATATGTATGTATATGTGTGTGTATGTGTATGTAGGTGTATGTATGTGTATGTATGTGTATGTGTGTGTATGTGCATGTGTGTGTATACATGTGTCTATGTATGTATGCATATGCATGCGTATGCATATGTGTGTATGCATATGTATGTATGTATGCATGTGAGTGTATGCATGTGTGTATGAGTGTGTATGTGTGTGTATGCATGTGTGTGTATGCATGTGTGTGTATATGTACATGTGTGTGTATGCATATGTGTGTGTATGCATGTGTCTATGTATGTATGCATATGCCTGTGTATGCATGTCTGTGCATTAGTCTTGGTAAGACTAAGCAAGGTGAGCATAGTCTACACTAAGAGAGAGAAGAGCAAGAGACATACAGTGAGTGTGCGATACAGAGAAGTGAATTGAAAGGTGTGCAAGAAGAGTGACTTAGAAGTGTGCAGAGAAGTACTAAGCCATGAAACCAAAGGTCACAAGGTCCCATTGAAGCTATGTACGCATCGACATAAGGTGTCCAGCCCTCCTTCTATTGGAAGCTTGAGCGCAAGGTGTGCACAAGTGCAAGCTCTTGGAGAAGGTGAGGTCTAGTGCAGAGAACCTCGACGGTAGCTAGAAACTTGGGTATTTTGTACTTTGTTGATTGTGCACTCTTTCGGATTTCACACAGAAAGTATTTGGATTGTGTTGTACATCATTATTGTACTTTTCTCCTTATAATCAATCTATAGAAGCTTCCGGTATCTGTATCTTTCTTCCTTCTCCTACAAGCACTCAAGTCCCTTTCTGCACAAGAATCCCCCAACAGAATTGGGTACGCACAGTGGGACCACAAGGAGATTTGAGCATAGGAGAAGCAAATTACAAAGTGTAGAAGACTTCAAGGGTACCGACAATACTGTACTCACTTAAGGGGTAATCTTTATTCCATTGGAATTCTCTTAAAAGAGGAGTATGAATAGCTCATGACCACAACCGGGTCTCAAAGCTTGAGGGTCCCTTGCAAAGCAACAAGAAGGAAGGCTATTCGAAGATCAACCAGTCCATTGTCATCGGCATCATCAGTAAAGAATATGGAAGCCTAAGTAGATTTGGAAACTTTACTTTCTAGATTGAATATGAAATTTTGATCCTTCAGACGGCTAGCAAAAAAAGACCTAGATGAGCACATTAGGAGATTCTTAGCCCTATGTAAAACAAGGGGTCTAATGTGAAGAGAAGATGCCTTTTTTATTATTTTCGCTCCAACATTAGAAGGACTAACAGACAAATGGTTTAGTCAATTCACCAACAACCATTTCACCACATGGGACTTGATGAAGGAAGCACTTAGAACAGAGTTCCAACAAGGGAACAAAAATGAAAAAATTATTGAAGAATTAGAAAATTTAAGACACGTCGTAATTGTCAATCTATGTAGACTAAGGGTGGTATGACACCATGAGCAAGTAGCATACACAAGTGTGTGAGTGAGAAGCACACAAACATGCACACATATATACACACATGCATATGATGCAAGACAAAGAGAGAGAACAATGAAATCTTTGATGATCGAAAACAAGTTTACAATGCTCAAGACTAGGTTCACTTTCCAAATAGCTAACCTCAAAAATGAAGTATCTAGCTCTTTTTATAGCTTTCTGACTAGTTGTGGCCTTGTTCACACCAAGCGTCCAACCTAGTTTAAAAATTAAGTTCCCTAGCTCATTTGAAGGGTCAAATGGGCTCCAAAAATTTTGAAATTCGATAAGTAGGTGGGTCTACTACTTGTCAATCTTGAGGAATTATCCGCTTGAAAGAAAAGGAGACTATTCTACCAAAGATGGGATTTACAATGAATTGCATTGATAGCAATCACTCTTTGTTGTATATTTGATTTGGAAAGAATAACTGGCCTACTCGTCAGGTCTTCATTGGCTTCCTTGTTTGGTTGGCCCTCTTTGACCTTCTCTTTGAGTTTTTTCTCTCTGGCTTCCTTGCCTCTTGCTTCCTTGGTGTGTTTATCCACTTTGACTACTAACAGACACGTAAGTCACACAAAAACCTACAAAAAATCACTCAACCTAAAGAAAAATAGTCCACCTACAAAAAACATTCCACCTACAAAAAACATTCCACCTATATGTATGTATGCATGTGTGTGTATGTATGTACATATGTTTGTATGTATGTGTTTATGTATTGATATATATATATATATATATATGTGTGTGTGTGTGTGTGTGTGAATGTATACATTTTTTACTATTCTCATTATTAAGAACCTTTTATTCTTAAAAACAATAATTAACAAATTTTAGTGAAAGAATACATCTATGTATGTATGCGTGCATTCATGTATGCATGTATGTATGTATGTATGTATGTATGTATGTATGTATGTATGTATGTATGTATGTATGTATGCATGTATGCATGTATGTATGTATGTATTTATGTATGCATGTATGTATATTTTATGTATCTATGTATGTATTTATGTATATACACACACATACACACACACACACACACACACACATACATATATATATATATATATATATATATATATATATATATATATATATATATATATATATATATATATATATATATATATATATATATATATATATAAATATATATATATATATATATATATATATATATATATATATATATCACACATATGTGTGTGTGTGAATGTATGTATTTTTTTTCTATTTTCATTATTATATCTTTTTTATACTTTAAACAATAATTAACAAAATTTAATGAAAGAATAAATAAATAATTGAAATCACTTACTTGAAATGATAAGAAAATGTAGAGATTTGTAATCATAGACATGAAGCTTTACAATTCAAGTGGAATTTTCATTGAACTGTTGTAAATTGCACTAAAACTACCTATAAGCAAAACATAAAAACAATGAATTAGTGTGATAGAGAGAATAGGGGGAGGGTGAGAGAGTGTATGTATGTCTTTATATAATGACATATAGCAAAAAAAGAATCGATAGCATATCCCCTAGGGTAGGGAGCTTAGGAAAAAAAAAAACATAAGGCCGATGTAAGCCATAAGCAAAGAAGACACCCACCCCATAACTCAGAATAACACATTCCACTTTCAAAAGACATTCTACTTGCAAAAAATCCATTCTACCTACAAAAAAAAAATCTATATGTTTCTGCATGTACGTGTATGCATATGGTGTATGTATGTCTATGCATGTGTGTATGTATGTGTCTACATGTATGCGTGCATGTTTCTGTATATATATATATATATATATATATATATATATATATATATATATATATATATATATATATATATATATATATATATATATATATATATATATATATATATATATATCTGTGTGTGTGTGTGTATGTGTGTGCATGCATATATGTGTGTATATATGTATGTATGTGTGCGTATGTGCTTGTGAGAGGTTCTTCTTATTTTTGGGTAGTTACTCCTACATTTTTCTAGATAGTACTCCTCTAAGTCAAAGCAATGATCCATCACAATGGCCTCTAGATCACTGTTGTCCTCTTCTTCTTCTATGACCTCCTTTTAATGCTTGTGAGAGGTTCTTCTTATTTTTGGGTAGTTACTCCTACATTTTTCTAGATAGTACTCCTCTAAGTCAAAGAAATGATCCTTCACAATGGCCTCTAGATCACTGTTGTCCTCTTCTTCTTCTATGACCTCATTAGAGTCACACTCTTCTAGCAAGGGTTCACACATGAACAAAGAGATATCATAACCCTCGTCATCACAATGAGGCGTCCACTATTCTTCATTGACATTGATGTCCATGGTGGTTAAGATTTCTGCCAAACCATGAGGATCAAATTCCTCATTTGGAAGGATCATCAGTGTGTAGACTAGGCCTCTAACCATTTTGGCTCTTTGAGAAGATCCTTCTTCTCTCGCTTTTAGGCATCTTTCCTCTTCCTCTACAAGCTTGCACATCCACAAGTGAGTATCTTCATGCATCAAGGATGGATCAGAAGAACTGATAGAACGCAAAGAGATTGAATCTTCTTGCACCTTGTGGATAGGATTCCACTGTAGGAGTGGTACATCTCTGAAGGTATAATCCTTCAAATTGACCTTGGTTATTCGTGAATGCATAGTCTTAAATAACCATCTTTGCCTCTTTGGTATAGGTTGTCTCCTACTAAGGCGTAGTCATGAGCCTCTTGCTCCATGCTTCCTTTTCTTGCTAGACTAGCCTCGTTGGGTAGTGTTCCATATTTCTTAAATTCTACCAATGGAGCACTCCATTTTGGAATTAACGATACGTGATAAAGGGTAGCATACTTCACTGGATCTCTTCAATAGTAACACATGCATGTGAATCTACCTTTCAAGATTTAGGTTTTGGATCACTTCAATAGTATTACGTGATGCTTTCTTCTTCTCATTGAGAATCCTTTCTTTGCATTTTGCTATGAAATGACTTGGATTCTTATAGTAATGGCATACTCCTTTCTTTGAAGCAGATGTAGTTGAAGATTTTTCTTTGGGTGTAGAGGAAGCATTAGGGGTAGAACTGGAAAACTCAGGATTAGAAGACTTACTTTCCTTCTTGGATTGCTGACTCTTCTTCTCCTTCTTCTTCTTTCCCTTTGATTATGATAACATGGCTTCATCATTCTCTTCCATACCCTTTTGTTGATCTTCATCTTGAAGTAATAGGAACTATAGCTCTTCAAATGAAATTTCTCTATCTCTTGTAGAGAGGGATAAAGAAGTAACAAAAGCACGGTATGTAGATGGAAGTGAGTTTAGAAGTGTGTTTACCATCTCTTCATCGAAAATGTTTACTCCAACATTGAGTAACTGATCTCGTAAATCTTTAAGCTTCAAAATATGTGTCTGAACTGATTCACCAAATTTCATCCTTGTGTTGGCTATTTGTCTCCTTAGAAGAGCTTTCCTAGTAGCTTATGGAGATTCTCTAACTCCAACCAAGCCTCTTGAGAACTTCGGCAAGACGATTTGGGGTATAATATGCCTCTTAACTCCCATAGCAATATATGAAAGTGCTAAAGCATCCCTTGAATCCCATCTAGATTTCTCTTTTGTAGGAAGTAGTCTGGTAGTAGTACGGGTCTCCTGATGATGAAAGAGTTTCTTCTTCTTCACTAACCTCCTGTTGAGTAGAAATAGGAACAACACGTCTTCTAGAAGATGAAGCAACATCTTCTCCGGCTTTTCTTGGCCTTGGATAAGTGCCATTGACAATATTCCATAATTCCTTTGATACTAACAGATTCATCATCATAAAACTCCACATTGGATAATTAGACATGCCCTCAAGCTTGTCTTCATTCTCAAGTCTATAATCACTCATCTTGTTAAGGGTGTATGTCAACTGGGCTCTGATACCAAATGTTGGTATTCTAAGGTCTCAATACCATATGTTGGAAGTGGTATGGGCCCCAATAATAATAAATTCATAGGTTTATAGGATCTTCCAACAAATGAACCTTAACATACACACCTTAAGACTCAAACATAAGATGAGTGAGAGATACAGAGAGAATATTCAAGATTTCAAGTGTAAGGATAAGCTATGAGGCTCACCTACACTATCTATATTCAAATGTCAATTACAAAGTGTGAATATGATACAAACTCACAATATCTATATCTAGGCAAAAATAGGAACTAGATACAAGAGATTGTGTGCCTACGAGGTATGAAGTGTGTGTGAGAGAGAGAGAGAATATGGAGAATATGAACAATTTAGAATTTTTTTACAACAAACCCAAATTCTGATCAACCTAAATCAGAAACAAGTGACCTAACAAGTAATAACGGAAATAGACTTGCTACTCATAGTAAATCAACAACGGATGTTGATGGTAAGCTGGTAGAATCTCCTCCAGATAATCACCAAGATGTAGACCACAAATCCTCCAAGAGGTTGAGAACTCCTCCTCCAAAATAGCCTCGAAAGACTTGAGAGACTTGAGTGATTGACTGATGCTAACAAAATAAGACTTGCCCTCCTTATATAGTATTTTAGAAGCCTTGAAAAGCTAGGTTAATAAAGCATAAAGCTACGATGGAAGACGTAGCTAAATATACGATCACATATCTCAAAAGCTATCTCTCTCTTGGCACATTCGACAACTCTTAGTCCACTCATGTATTTCTTTGTCCATCTTATGCCAATACACTCCTAAACATTTCATATTCTACAATGTTCATTGTTTAGAATAGTGATTTCCTAGAAATCCTTCATCGGCTTGTTGCAATCAACTACTATTTTCATCCTCCTCAACACAACAAGCTAGTACACCCTCTTTATCTTGTTTCTACATACTTCTTGCCAATATTTGATATTTTTATGATTTTTTAAGTTCATCTTTGTTCGTTCTCACATTCTTGTTTGCAGGTCTGAAGGTTAGGACATATACTAACTTATTTACCCATTTAGGAACAACTTCTAAATGAACAAATGAGCATGGAGCAATTGTGATTGCATAGATGTGGATAAACTTGTGGTAATATCCACAATGGCCCATAAAGGCTTGTATCTCCTTAACATTCCTTGGCCTTTTCAACTTTGCTATGGATCTTACATTTTCGTCATTTGTTGATATTCTCTTCTTAGAAATAATATGACCTAATATTTTACCTTGAGGTACCATGAACACACATTTTTTTGGGTCACACAAACTCGATATTCTCTACAAATGTTAAAGGTGTGTCTGAACTCACGGATGTGGTGTCTTCTTTCTTGGCAATGTGCACATAAATCATCCACATATACTTCTAAGATCTTCCGTAGAAACTCTTTGAAGACATGACACATGATCCTTTGGAATGTTGCAGGCGCATCGGTGAGCCCAAATGACATCACATGAAATGCAAAGATTCCCCACTTTGTGGCGAAGTCCATTTTGTGTTGATCTTTGTGAGGCAATGTTACTTGGTTGTAACCTAAAAATCCATCAAGGAAGTTATAAACTTCCTTGCCTGCAACATGCTCCAATAAATGTTCGGTGATTGGAAGTGGATAGCTATCTTTTTTCATAGTAGTATTAACTTTTTTAAGGTTAATACACACCCACAACTTTTCATTCTTCTTGGGAACCACTATGATGGGGGACACCCATTCAGTATGCTCAATCTCATGGATAGATTTAGCTTCAATCAATCTATCAATTTCTTCTTTTATTTTGGCTGGATAAGTGTCATTATATCTTTAGGGCTTCTTTTTGGTGGACTTGGCAATTAATCGTCATGGGTATCGTATGAGAGCATATTTTTGGATCTATTCGAATCTTCCACAAGAACAACATCACGACTAACCAAAATTCATTTAGTCTATGGATGATATAGACGATAGTCTTTGCTTTTAGAACTGCAACCAACAAAAATACATTTCACTATTTTATCATCCAATTTCTTGCATTGTTGTTCAAGCCTTAATGCATATGCCAGACAACCAAAGACATGCAAGTGAGCAACAGATGGCTTGCAACCATGCCAAGCCTCATATGGAGTGATAGATTGCAATGCTTTCGTGGGATACCTATTAAGTACATATGCTACACACATAAGAGCCTCAATCCAAAAACTATGTGGTAAAGCCTGACTCTTGACCATACACCTCGCCATCTCCATGAGTGACCTATTCTTCCTTTTAACAAATCAATTACGTTGAGGTGTATATGGTAGTGAATACTAATGTTTTATCCCACATTCAACTAGAAATGCATTAAAGTGAGAAGACATATATCCCCCCCTTGATCAGATCAGAACGGAGGGTCCCCATTTTACATTCTAGCAAATTTTCAACCAAAATCAAAAACTATTTGAAGACACAATTACTTTGAAATTTTCTTTCAGTGGATACACCCATGCATGCCTAGAAAAATCATCAATGAAAGTCACGAAGTAAAGGTAGTTCCCAAAAGGAGGTGTCTGCATACGACCAGAGACATCACTGTGAAAAAGCTGCATTTTCTAAGTAGCTCGAACGGAACCATCTTTTGGGAAGGAGGAATGCTTCATTTTGCCAAAAAACATATCCTTCATAAACATGTTTACTAGGGGCCTCAAGTTTGGGTAGAGAGGACACCATTTCAAATTTTTGTAGGCATAGCAAACTAAGAAAATTCAGATGACCAAAGCTTGCATGCCAAAGCTTTGCATGTGGCATAGCCTAAAAATCATGTACTACACATGCTGAATCATTCACAAATTTTTCATAGTCTATGAGCTTATATAGCCCACGACATAAAATGCCCCAAGCAATAATGACATCACCATTTGATAGATCATGATATTTACATCTGTCATCAACAAATTTCACAACCAAGCCAATCTTAGTTAGTTTTGGAATTGATAACAGATTTTTCTTGATCATTGGCATAAGTAAAGCATCCAACAATGTAAAAGAACTACCATCAATAGTAGTCAGAATGATCTTACCAACTTCCATGGCAAGATAAGAGGAGATGTTGGCACAAGTGTCAGTATCCCTATAGGGGGAGACTCAAGTGAAGTGAGTAAATTGCACTATGAGGTAATATGTTTGGTTTTGCCACTATCAAAGTACCAAATATCTAAGTCTTTTGTAGACATACAATGTTCATGAGTAGATGGGTCATAACTACAAAATCTAGTAAATGCCCATTCTTCATTTTCCACAAGATAAGCATACTCTATTTTAGGAGTAGAGATCTTTGCAACAAGCATTCTAGCCTCTTTCTTCTTTGCCGCTTTTGGAGCGAGCTTTGGACAACTCTTTATGTCATGATCATTTCCTTTATAGTATTTGCAAAACAATGTATCTTTTTTTGTTTTCTTCTCGTCTCTATCATTCTTCTTTGATTGTGTAGAATTACCATATTTTTGCTTACAAGTAGATGAGCTCCATTTACCTTTGCCCTTCTAACTAGCCAAGAAAGCTTGATCTACAACATGCATAATGGACCTATTCTACCTAGGCTCATCTTCTTGCAATAGAATAGAGACTAACTCCTCAAATGTTAAGGCATTTGGATTGCCTTTCATCATCAATCAAATACTAGAAGCAAAAATCTAATATGAATCTAGATAACCATTTAGAGAAATCTGCACAATTGAACTATCAGGCAAGACTTCATCAACAGAAATCAACTACTCCTTCAAATCTTTGATCTTTGTCAAAAAACTGTCCATGAAATCTCCTTCATTCATGTGCTTGCTCTCCAATTTTTTTCGGAGGTAAGCAACACGATCCACATTCCTTGCATGGTATAAAGTGTCAAGTGTATCCCAAGCATCCTTTGTTTTTTTGCAGGAGGGAATTTGAGGAATAATGGCACCTTTGATAGACAAGCCTATCAATGCATGTTCCTGAGAATCTCTACTATCCCAACAAAGTTGCTATGGAGTAGATGTAGTAGAATTTGTAACCAAACAGGATTGTGAAAAATCCTATGTGGTTATCATTTTAGAATCCTATGGTGACCTCAAGACGCAACCCTCACTTCATCCAATAGATTGCAGCACCAGGTGTAGCTAGAGCAAGTATTGAATGCTAAATTAGTTGTCCATAGAGGCTTGTTGGCACGTGATATGCTTAGATTTAATATGCAATGCATGGAAGTAGAGTAAAATGAAGTATTAATGTTCCAAATTTCTTTTGAAGAGATGTAAAAGAGCTTTGCCATGACATCTAGACTCATTGTGTTGTTTTCTTTTTCACCTATAAAGCACTCTATGATTAGCATTTGGCACACTAACCTTTAAGTTTAGATATCCCCTCATCTTGTACATAGGATTTATCACTGTGCAAGGTGGAAGCAACGAAATCTGCTATAGCAACACTATAAATTTTCCATCTCTTAGTGTCCTTATCTCCCTAGAGAGAGGGATGTATGTAGGAACAATTATCAATGGAGGGTGGGCTGCATGTGGAAAGCTTTGAGCTACCATGTCATTCAGCCAAAGGGAGTGAAAGGTGTGTGTTGTGTGCTCAAAGTAACCAAGAAGTTAAATTGGACACCCAATCCCCATAATTCCTTGAATTATTGAAGAGTATAACTGCACCACATACACATGTCTATGGTGTAGCAAAATGTAAAGAACATATAAGTCATTAAGAGAACCATCAAGGTTTAGAATATAGTAATTATGGTGGGAGAACTATTGATGAGGATAAGAAATGCTACATCAAAATGAAGCTTTTCCACATATATTTTCATCACAATTATCCTAATTCAATTTTAAATATTCAACCCTATGAAAATGTTGCAAAACATATGTGCAATACAAATGGACGTCTAAAGGCATGTGGTTATTTGGCGCATGCATCAAAATGTCCATCACTAATATGTACACAGTTAGTATAGAGTTCGGTATAAGTGTTGATAAGCATGCCAAAACCGCAATGCATGAAATTATTATTGAAAAGAAAAATGAAAAAAAAGTATCGGTATATGTATTGATATATACATTGATACATTTGTTGTTATTGAAAAAATAATAAAACAAAATTCAGAGAATCCCAAGCTTGTGCACACCTATGTAGGCACACCTCTATGGAACATGAATCTGTATAATCATATTCATAACAAATATATCCGTAACTTGCATGAACTTTCATTACATCTGTGAAAGAAACTAACATATACTACCCGTCCCTTGATCATATATATGCTACTAGTACACTATTAGTGTATGCATGTATGTATGTATGTATGTATGTATGTATGTATGTATGTATGCATGCATGCATGTATGCATGTATGCATGCATGTATGCATGTATGCATGCATGTATGTATGTATGTATGTACGTATGAATGTATGTATGTATGTATGTATGTATGTATGTATATATGTATGTATGTATATATGTATGTATGTACATATGTGAAGCATACATGTATATATGTATGTATGGAAAGTATATATATATATATATATATATATATATATATATATATATATATATATATATATATATATATATATATATATATATATATATATATATATATATATATATATATATGTGTGTGTGTGTGTGTGTGTGTGTGTGTGTGTATGTGTGTGTGTGTGTATGTACATATGTAAAGTAGGTATGTCTATATGTATGTATGTATGCATGCAAAATATGTATGTATGTATTTATCTATGTATGTATTTATCTATGTATGTATGCATGTATGTATGTATGTATGTATTTATGTACGTGTAAATTTATGTCACATAGTATATATCTAACTATCTGTTCCATATAAAACACCATATGGCAAGAAAACATTTAACAACATTTCTCCTAGACAAAAACTTAGAAAAAATTAACCATAAGGTATCCTCACCATAACAAAATAAGGGCACTATCACTCTAGCACAACTATAAGCACCAACATGAGGAGATCCACCTCGTAATTGTCAATCGATGGAGACATGAGCGTGGTATGATGGCCATGAGCAAGTGGCATACACAAGTGCATGAGTGAGAAGCATATGAACATGCACATAGGTATACACACTCACACACACACATACAAGGCGAGACAAAGAGAGAGAACAATGGAATCTTTGATTATCCAAAACAAGTTTACAATGCTCAAGGTTAGGTTCACTCTCCAACTAGCTAACCTATAACATGAACTATCTAGCTCTTTTTAAAGATTTTTTACACGCTTTGGCTTTGTTTAGACCACCTGTCCAACCTAGTTTTAGAAATTAGTTCCCAAGCTCATTTGAAGGCTCAAACGGGCTCAAAAAATCTTGAAATTTTATACATAGATGGTTCTACTATGCCTCAAGCTCGAAAGCTCCTTGATTTGAACAAAACGAAGTCTATTCTACCAAAAATGGTATTTGATTTGAAAAAAATGATTAGCCTACTTGCTAGGTCTTCATTGGCTTCCTGGTTTGCTTGGCCCTCCTTGAACTTTTCTTTGACTTTGTTCTCTCTGGCTTCCTTGCCTCATGCTTCCTTGGCATGTTAATCCACTTTGATCGCTAATAGATACGTAGGTCACAAAACAACCTACAAAAAATCACTCCAAGTGCAAAAAACTAGTCCACCTACAAAAATCATTCCACCTACAAAAAAAATCACCTATATGTATGTATGTATGTATGTATGTATGTATGTATGTATGCATGCATGCATGTATGTATGTATGTATGTATGTATGTATGTATGTATGTACGTATGTATGTTTTTATGTATTGATGCATGTATGTATTTTCATATTTATTTAATTTATGTATGTTTGTAAGTTTGTATGTATGTAATGTATGCAAGTTTCTATATATGTGATGTATGAATGTAGGTATGTATTCATTTATTTATCTATTTATGTTAGTATGTATGTATGTATGTATGCATGTATGTTTGTATCTGTGTATATATGTAGTTATATATGCATGTATGCATATATGTTTATAGTTAAGTATGTGATTTATGTATGTATATAATTTGTGTAGGTATGTAAGTTTGCATGTATGTGATGTATGTATCTATGCACGTATGTATGTATGTATCTATATATGTATTCATGGATGTATGTACGTAAATATGTATGCATTCATGTATATTCTATGTATCTATGTATGCATTCATGTGTGTGTGTATGTTTATATATATATATATATATATATATATATATATATATATATATATATATATATATATATATATATATATATATATATATATATATGTGTGTGTGTGTGTGTGTGTGTGTGTGTGTGTGTGTGTCTGTGTGTCTGTGTGTGTATGTGTGAATGTATGTATTTTTTTAAGATTTTCATTCTTATGAACTTTTTATTCTTAAAAACAATAATTAACAAAATTTAATGAAAGAATACATGTATGTATGTACGTATGTATGCATGCATGCATGTATGTATGTATGCATGAATATATGTATGTATTTATGTATGCATGTATGTATACTTATGTATCTTACACATACACACACACACACACACACACACACACACACACACACATATATATATATATATATATATATATATATATATATATATATATATATATATATATATATATATATGTGTGTGTGTGTGTGTGTTTCTTAAATATTTTAGTTATTATGAATTTATTATAGTTTATTATAAGTAACAAAATTTAAAGAATAAATAAATAATTGAAAGTTTTCATTTACTTGAAATGATAAGAGAATGTAGATCTTTGTAATCGTAAACGTGAAGCTTTACAATTCAAGTTGAATTCTCATTGAAGTGTTGTAAATGGCGCTTAAAGTACCTACAAGCAAAACATAAAAATTGTGAATTAGTGTGATAGAGAGAGTAGGGCGAAGTGAGAGAGTGACAGAGAGAGCGTGTATGTATGTCTTTATATAATGACATATAGCGAAAAACGAATTGATAGCATATGCCCTAGAGTAGGGAATTTACAGAAAATAACCATAAGGGTCATAGGCCTTAAGGAAAAAAATTCTTGCAAGCCATAAGCAAAATAAAACACCCACCCCATAACTAAGAATAATAGATTCCGCTTGCAAAGGACATTCTACGTGCAGAAAACACATTGTACCTTCAAAGAAACATTTTATCTGTATGTTTGTCTATGTGTGTATGCATATGGTGTATGTATGTCTATGCATGTGTGTATGTATGTGTATGTGTGTCTATGTATGTCAGTATGTGTGTATATCCATATGTATGTGCCTTATATGTTTATGTGTATATTTACATGTGTGTATGTGTTTTGTGTGTCAGTGTATGCGTGTAGGTATGTGTATATATATGTGTGTATCTATGTGTGCGTATGTGAATATGTATGTGTATGTAAGTATATGTGTATATATGTGTGTACGTGTGTTTTTGTACATGTGTGTATGCATGTATGTATGTCTATGAGTGCATGTGTGTACATGTGAGCATGTATGTGTGTATATATGTGCATATGTAAGTTTGTGTGTATGTATGTATATGTGTGTGCATGTGTATGTAAGTATGTGTGTATGCATTTATATGTGTGTATGTGCCTATTTATGTGTTTATGTGTGTATAAATATGTACGTATGTGTATGTTTATGTGTGTATTTGTGTATGTATGTGCGTGTTTATCTAATTTTGCATCTCTGTATACATGTGTATATGTATGTATGTGTGTATAAATGTGCGTGAATGTGTGTGTATGTATGTGTATATGCATCCATGTGTGTATAAGTTTATGTATGAATAACAAATTTCAATGAAAAAAATAATAAAGAATTCAAAATTTCCACTTATTTGAAGCTGCTTAATTTGAATTACCTAGATGTAAAATTTGTAAGCTTTAGTTCATAGATCAAAGGCTTTGTAATCTTTGTACTTTGAAAACAAACTAAAAGAACCTACCATTAAAACAAACTTGTGAAATAGAGTAATAGAGAGAGGAAGAGTGAGAGAGCGTGAGAGAGAGTAAGAGTGACAAGACAAAACATGTCTTCTTTTATTCTAATCAATCCATTGGTATACTCGTGGGTAAGTTGGTCAATATAGGACTCAGGATTTTGTATTTTTTTGTTGATATACAAGTTGATATGCTAATGGGAAATTATATATGAAATAAAGTACATGGAAATGAAAAGAAAAGAATTGGTGTAGGTATTGCTATATCCATTTGTATATCTGTGAATAAACCAAGGAAAACGTTCTGCCCGACTCCTATACTGATCGATATGCCAAGGGAAATATGTATTCTTTGGCCAAATTATCACTTCACATCGGAAATCTTTTTGTTAATCGATATAGCTACGTCCATCACTCTTAGTTAAGTTTTTGTCTGTCATTATTTTGTGATGTTCTCGTAGTGAAAGTTATATGAGTAATGCTAGAAGAATTTGGTTCAAGAAAGGAGGTAATTCATATATGGATGCATATATAGTGGTGTCATAGGCATGTTCAACGATCAAACTTGATGAGATTCTACTGAAAATTTATTGTGCTTAATGTTTGGAGCCCTCTAGAGAAGCCATTTT
Source organism: Ceratopteris richardii (assembly GCA_020310875.1). Lineage (NCBI taxonomy): Eukaryota > Viridiplantae > Streptophyta > Polypodiopsida > Polypodiales > Pteridaceae > Ceratopteris > Ceratopteris richardii. Next base: position 33,642,375 of record CM035430.1, read on the forward strand.
GTGAATTCAAACATTAAATGTGTCTGCACTAATGATGCAAAAAGGGTGAATAGTTGTGAGTCTAATTGAAATTTGATTGTTGTATCCATAGGGGATATGAACCTGTGACTTTTGGAGTAGGCATGCAATGGGCTAACCACATGCCCCAAAAGCAATGGTATAGGATTACTTCCTAGTCCCCCCATGTAGATTGTGGTTCGACCTTCTCGTATCGATCAGTTTATGACATTATTTCCCCCTAAGTCAATCATTGTCATCAATGAGATTCTCACGTATCCCTCTCGCCTCAATGATAAGTTCTCAAACTCCCATAGATGGATGTCCTCTTTCAAAATTCCATGAAACTTGTCTCAACCTTGGTGTCTTATATCGTGTTCTAAACTTAGTAACTTATGTTGAGATATCGAGCTCAACATGTGATGATCCAGGACGAGACGTATCACTTTTTCATTTCTTTGACATGTATAGTGGTCACGCTGATATATGTCAGGGATACTTCATTGAGCTTTATTAGATTTATCTACCCAAAGTGATGGCACATTCTTTTTCTTGCGAGCTTACTCATTCGCAGACAATAGGATTTTCCTTATGTACTATTCTTTATATATTGCACTAGTTGTATTGTTGTTTTAGGTCATTCTTCTACATTCCTTTTATGTAATCGAAGAAGAATATCATTCTTCCTTGCCTCAACCTGTGTTTGTGATCCTCTTTGATTGTGAGAGAGTCTGTGTGAGATTTCTTCCTTATCTCCTTCCTCATGGCATGCATGGTATTAGAGCCAGTATGGTTGTAGAGAGTGTGTGGAGAAGGCCGATGGTGAAGAGTATGTGAGAAGGTGTGCAGAAAGTGCAATTCACAAATGACCTCAGATTGCTATGAAAATTGGCATGAAACTAGAAGGCGTCTGAATATTTTCGTGAATTATCCCTTTAGGATCACTCTTTTTTGTCAGATTTCTGTTTTGGAGCAATCTTGACACCCATTTCAAGCCCACAAGGTGGTGCCCATAGGAAAATCAGGTCATTTTGAAAAATTGTAACTTTCCTCCTATTCAGAAGTTCATATATTCAAGATCCAGATTTTCAAGCCATTTTGTGTACTATTCGTACACGAAAGCTGTGTTTTTCTGAGATCAAATTGTCATGCCACATTGCAATAGTGTTCAAACAGAAGTATTGCTTGTAGTGTTTTGCAGTGTTGTGAATTGCTACAGAAATGGCAAACACAGATGGAATGAGTTAGCTTATGAGTGATAAGTTCGAAAAGAACAACTTCTATGCTTCAAGATTCAGAATGAAGAATTTCCCGATGGGAAAAGGCTATTGAAAGTACATCAAAGGAGAGAACAAAAATGCTCCGCAGTTACCAAATAGGAATTAGATTACGAACCAGTTAAGAGCATATGAGGAATGGAATCAAGGAGCACAAAAGGTAATGTATTGGCTATTTTTTAACATACACGATAGCATGATTGGGCACATACAAGATGCCAAGACTCTGAAAGAGGCTTGGAACAATTTGGTCACATTGTATGAGACCGATACAAAGGCACGTAAACTGCAACTCAAGAACGAGCTACATACATTGGAGAAAAAGGGCATGTGAGTAAGTGACCACCCTGAAAATCAAGACCAAATGTGAGTCACTTGCATCTATTGGCATGAATGCAGATGATGATGATAAGGTGGAAGTATGCCTTCATGGTCTAGGAGTTGCATATAAGCACGTTGCATATAAGTTGTGCACGTTGTTGTATACATCATGAACAGAACTCCAACTGCTACTGTACATCAAGTTACACCTGAAGATAAATTCAAAGGTAAAAAGCCAAACTTATCACATATGAAAGTTTTTGGCTATATTGCATATGTATATATTCAAGATCAGTTGAGGATGAAGCTTGATCCAAAAGGAGAAAAATATATCTTCATTGGGTACTCCTTAAGAAAAAGGGGTATAAATGTTATAACCCACTCACACAACAAGTGAAGGTAAGAAGAGATGTGTTGTTTCATGAAATATCAAGCTTCTATGCAGATGCCAAAGATGGACTTAATCTTGAACCAAATGAAAAAGAAAATGCTGAAAAAACAACCATAATCTCAAGTTTTGAGTGGACCAAATGCATCACCAAGCAATACTTCCAACTCAAATCCATGGAGTGGAAGATTGCATGCAAATTTTAGTCCATCAAATTCATCAAATACATCCAAGAAAGGTAAAGAAAAGCTTTTAGCTGGTAGTAAAACATCTATAGGTTTTGAAGACATTGATGGAGATTCAAGCAGTTCACAAAAGACTCTTGATGAGGAACTTGGATTGCCCTTTGTGAAGACTCAAGAGTAAGAACGGAACATGTAAATGATACAAGGAGAAGTGACCCAAGACCAAGAAGATCTAGGAGGATGCTGAATTCAATGCAATGATTGACATATGACAATTACATGGCTCGTCATTGTGCCTACATGACAAAGGTAATACAAGATGCTGGACCTTCTTGTTTTGAAGATGCAATTGGAAATGCATATTGGAGAAACACCATGGATGAGGTGATGGCTACACTTTATGGAAACGATAGATGTCCAAAATACGTTTATAGGTTGCAAAGAGTTTTGTATGGGCTTAAACAAGTCCCTCATGCTTGGCATGCAAGGATTACTGACTACTTAACCACCATTGGATTTTCTATGTGTGATGTAGATCATTCATTATATGCAAGGAAGGGTGATGATGGCATCAATATTGTGGCTATTTATGTTCATGATTTGATTTTAGGAGGTGGCAATGAAGCAAGCATTAAATAGGTAAAGCAAATCCTTATGCAAGAATTTGACATGAAAGATCTTGGTGTGCTACGCTATTTCTTGGGCATTAAGTTAAGTTTATACATATAGAAACATGTATATGGATGACACAAAGAGAATATGCCATGAGTATGTTGCAAAAGTATGTTATGGCTGATTGTAAGCCAATTTCTATGCCATTAGATCAGACTTTGAAGTTGGATACTACATCAGGTGAAGCATTGGAAAATGCTACTATGTACAAGAAAATTGTGGGCAATTTGATATATCTCACAATTACAAGGCCTGATCTAAGCTACACTATTCGACTTGAAAGTCAATTTATGCAGTTCCCAAGAAGCGGCATCTAGATACTTGAGGTGCAATCTATGTTATGTCAGTGCTACTTTGGATTATGCATTTTTTTATGAAGTTCGTGTAGATTTGGAGGTCCATGGATACACTGATGCAAATTGGGCTACTAGCATTCCAGATCAAAGATCTACTAGTGGTTGTCTATTCTCACTTGGGAGTGGAGCTATTACATGGAGCAGTAAGAAGCAAGCCATTATTGCTTTGTCCAGTATAGAGGCTGATCATAGAGGTGTTGCAACAAGCATAGAGAAGCTGAAGAAGTTTTGAAAGATGCTTGGATTAGAGGACATGACATGGAGCTTGAGCGGGAGTGTTGAGATATCAAGCTCAACATGTGATGCTCCAGGATGACACATATCATTTTTTTATTTCACTGACATGCATAGTGGTCACGTCGATATATGTCAGGATACTTCATTGAGATTTACTAGATTTATCTATTGAGTGTGATGGCACATTTGTTTTCTTGCCAGATCACTCATTTGTGAACAGTAGGATTTTCCTTATGTATTGTTCTTTATATACTTCACAATTTGTATTGTTGTTTTAGGTCATTCTTGTACATTCCTTTTATGTAATAGAAGAAGAAGAAGATCATTCTTTCTTGCATCAATATATGTGTGTGATCCTCTTTGATTGTGAGAGTGTGTGTGTGAGCTCTCTTCCTTATCTCCTTCCTCATGACAACTTGAACCTTGTTCGAACACGTGCCCAATATCATGAACCCTCAATCAAATGCTACCTATGGTGTCCCAATGGTTTCACACTTCCTAGGTAGCTTCGTTGATTGGAAATATCATTTTGAGAGCTTTCCAAGGTTACCTTAGACCTATAAATCTTGCCTATGGATTGAGAGATACACTCTAATCTTTGCTAGATAGAATTATGAAAGTGTTGTCCCCCCTATGTACCCTTTAAGATGCAAAAACACCAAAACACCTTTTCTTAAGGCCATTAGGTGCCCACGTCCTTCATGGGATCTATCCACCTCACCCAAGCCTACTTTGTAGGCTCTCATATCAATGTTGTATGCAAGAGAAAGAATTTAACTAGTAACCTACTAGCTAGGAGTCTGATGGATTGACCACATGCCTCAAAATCCATGGTTGAGGATTACTTCCTAATCCTCTAAATTAGGGTCTGGTTCAACTATCTACTACATGTCACTTCATGATAGTTAGTTTTAGGCATGTTTTTTCGTGTGTTTACTCTTTGTATGAGAGCACTTATGGTGTGCACATGGGTGTTTGTGAGAATTACATGGTGTCCTAGAGTATGCTAGAGGGTAAGGAATATGATTTTTACCAAACTCTCTTGTACAAATCAAATCTTGGCTCCCATAGTTTACTCATCTTTTGAAAAACTCAACCTCAAGAGCATGTGTGCATTTTTTTAGCAAAACATAAAATATCTTAACAAAAGAGGATATACAAGAAGAGAAGGGAGATACAAAGGAGACCTATTGGCATAATGAACCTTCCAAGAGGGAATCGTCAAGAATATGAGTTAATAAGCTTAATGATTTTTTCATGGAACCTTCATGATGGAGCCATTCCATTTGATTCCCACTACCTATTTCTAGTCATTATTGGCATTACAATGGGGATTCATCTTCTTCCTAGCTTTTTAGAGGGAAGTAATCAATCCTGAAGCTTTAGGGATCACAAAAATTGGTGAAAGGATTAGAGTGAAGAAATCCAACTCATGTCATCTCTAGCCTCCTGAGAATGTTGGTCATTAACATATTTTGAAGATCAATGTCGACCAAGATTCATGGTTGTTTATCAAAGATTTGATCATCCAATTTGTGGTGACCTTATTCATCTTGGCCTCAATGTTGAAAATATCTAGGTAGCTTGAATCCTTGGGAGCAGAGTGGATGTTCCACTTGATTGTTAGGTTCTCTAGACGGGTAAAAGCTTTTGCAAACTCTTTCCATCCTAACCATTTGAGATTCTCTGGTTCCCAACAAGAAAGGAAGTAGGTGGAAGAAATTAGAAATGTATTGATCATCATCGCCTTCTCAACCACATTCAATTACATGCCTTTCAAAAATGAAGCTTGGATTCAAGTTTATTAAGAACCCAATCCCATCTCTAGCCCATGGAAACCTTGGAATCCATCGAGGTGCTAAGAAAGTAGAAGATTTGGCTCGAGGCAAGCTGCACCCTTGGTTTAGGAGAAGCTAAGGTGGAGATTGAGAGACAGTTTTGAAAGCATGGTTAATTTTAATTAGAGCCATATGCAATGCAAAAAATATTCAGGCAACGTTAGAAATCAAACATGCATCCCACCTCATTATGGATGAGGGCATTTGCGTCATCGAAAAACATCATGAGGACCATCTAATCTTGGCCATGGGGAAGAGAAATACATTTGATATGCTGAATCTGAACATGACTTTCAACATCCACTCCAATCTATCATAGGGTTTATCAAAGTCTATCTTACGAAAGAACAATTTTTTAGCAAGTTCAAGACCATTCTAGATGTCCATGATGGCTTCCAAAATAGATCTACCCCATTAGGGGAAACAACGAGCCCTGTATGGGCCTTGTAAGATCCCTAATTTTTAGGGATTAAAATGCTTAATCCATGAGTTTAGGGAGCCACATGAAACCACTATTGCTATTGTAGAATTAAATAATTTAGATGAAATATCCTCTTTTTTCTCCCATACGTAAGCATCTCTGAGCCTTTAGATTGATCGAATCAATGTGTATATCAATTTACACTTTAATGTAGAGAGAGAATACAAGAGAACTCATGGGAGTGGGGACAAGATTTTGAACTCTCTCTACAAAAAGATTAGCCATTGGATCATCCCAGATCTAATGGATGCACGCAAATGGGGCTGAGCATCTTTTTCAGATGCATTTCCACCGTCGGATGTGAGGCACATCTAGTGGCTACCATTAAAAGGCGCTTTTTTTATGTTTGGGGTGAATCCAAGCCATCGGATCCTTCCTAGATCTAATGGCTACAAACTTACGTGCTCAAACTTCAAGGAATTCAAATTGCACCATTCAATTGAAGCCAAAATCCAACAGTTCCCTCCAAAAGGCACCTCTTGTAATGATTGCATGGATCTCATCCATTCAATCTCAAGCTAATCCAAGGGTGGAAATTCTTCTATGCCTTGACTTTTTGAATTCAACCATGGCTCTTAGATCTTCTATGAATTGAGTTTCTCTAAATGAATCTGAGGTTCTCAAAACCATCCTCTAAGAAAAACCACCAATTCTAGATGGTTTCTAGCTCTTTGACTACACAAAAAAAGGAAAGCCTATGCCTAATCTATGTGATTAAGTGAATAGATTGTGGCCACCACCCTCTTCTCATTGATCCATTGCTAATCACTTCTTAATCTAAAAGGCCCATGCAGGGTTAATTTTTTCCCCTAATGCTTGATGAAACCATTTTTATATTTGCAAACCCCAGGTTTGAAACTAGCTCTTGATGGGATTTGCAAAGGCCTTCGTAATAACCTTGTACCCAATTTGGAGCATGGTCATCAGTCTCTAGTTTTGGACCCTACTCTTCTTGTCTTTCTTATGTCTTAGTTCAATCTAATATGCTTGGACGAATTGAAATAAAATCTTTATTCGAGTTTTTTAAGTAAGTTCTGTTGAAGCCTAATCTCCCCGGGCTTGAATGTATTGAAAGAATCAATTCTAATTAATCGAACTTGAAATAACAATCTTCAAGACATGGGCATAGTTTTCATCGTACAACTGAATGAATTTTTTTTTCTATCATGTTTCAAATCGATGATATCATGGGTGACATCATCAATTTGTAACTGCCATTGATGAACCACCCTTGAAAACCTATATAAAGAGGGGTTGTATTATTTTGCTACGTGGGTGATCTTGTAATCGAAAGAGTAATTCTAAAATATTTTCTAGTGTAGTCAGAGTGCACAATCTAGTGCTCCTGTGGCACTCCACATGTATGCGCCAAAGCTCTTTAAATTAAGATCCCATATGATCCAGGAGTAGTTTGTGCACCACTTTGTTTGGAGAGCTTGATGGAAGTCGAGACATCTATTCTATCGCCATTTCTCCACTTAAGCCCCTTGGGATGCGGGTTTTCATGAAGGGAAAGAAGATGAATCGTATACTCTTTCTAAGCATTGATCCTATGCCTTAAAAGGGACGAGTCATCATAGCGCACTATGAAGATCTGATTGTCTTTGAATCTTATCCAATTTCTTTTAGTTTAAACCGAAGGAACTTCGAGAGACGAAAACCTTTGGATTTTTCAATATTCTTCTTCTTCTTGCCTACCTTGACGCATGGCCCAGAGATGGGGAACCAAATCGAATCATTCTACTTGATTCCCACCGCCCATTTCTAGTCCTTATTGGCATTAAAATGGGGCTTCATCTTCGTCCTAACTTTTTAGAGGGATGCCACGTTGTAGTTGCAAGGGTTGAACCCCTCTCCAAGTTTAGGGATGGAAAAGCCCAACTAGTTGACCTAGCATGCTCGAACGAATTGAAATAAAATCTTTAATCGATTATATATATATATATATATATATATATAAAGAGGTTTGGCCAAAGCCTAATCTCCTACTGAGCTTGAACGTATTGAAAGAATCACTTCTAATTAGTTCAATTGGTTTGAGCTTCACTTGTACAAATGTTGACAATCAATTCAAGCACAGGGAAATTAAGCTTTTGGTTGAACTTCCCATTCAAAAAAAAAAATGAACTTGAAATAATACGTATAATTTTTTAAAAGAAAGTTCGACGAGAGCTTAATCTCTCTTGCTTGAATAGATTGAAAGAACGATTGTACAAGTGAATGGGCATAGTACCCACTGTGTTACCCATCTTTTTCTCTGTCGTTTGCTCTTCTTAGCTCTGCAACAGTTACCCTCTCTGTCCCACAAAGTGTTGGTTAGAGTACTAGAAGGTGACACTTGAAAAAGACTCCCCTAAGGCAACCGGTTTAATTCTTCCCAAAGGGAATACATTGGCCTAGGGTTGATAATTTTCGTACCAATGGGAGGGGTTCAACCCTGGTCCCCCACCCCGCCACAAATGGTAAAAGGCGCAATTGAATGGTGTATGTTGAGGTGAAAGGCCCAACCAAACATCGTAACATACATACAATATTGACATTGGCATAGTTTAAGGCAATCTTTAAGACATGAAGGGGTTCAACCCTGGTCCCTCACCCCGCCTCAAGAGGCAAACGGCGCAATTGAATGGTGTATGTTGAGGTGAAAAGCCCAACCAAACATCGTAACATACATACAATGACATCGACATAGTTTAAGACAATCTTTAAGACATGAAGGGGTTCAACCCTGGTCCCTAACCCCGCCTCAAGAGGCAACAGGCGCAATTGAATGGTGTATGTTGAGGTGAAAGGCCCAACCAGACATCGTAACATACATACGATGCCATCGGCATGGTTTAAGACAATCTTTAGTTGAGTGAGTACTATAATTTTCTTTTTTTAAATGGAGGTTTCGGCCGAGGCCTACTCCCCCGGGCTTTAACTTTGAAATTGCAACTGTACAAGAAAGGGCATAGTACCCATGGGACCTCGCTTATCCCACAAGAACATGGGTTTACATAGCTGGGTTTAAACTGCGGTAGTTGTTACAAGAAAGGGCATAGTACCCACGGGACCCTGCTTATCCCACAAGAACATGGGTTTACATAGCTGGGTTAAAATGCGGTAGTTGTTACAAGAAAGTGCATAGTACCCATGGGACCCCGCTTATCCCACAAGAAGAACATGAGTTTACATAGCTGGGTTAAACTGCAGTCACAACTATCGCGGGGTAGAATAGGCGGTGGCACATGAGCCACATGATACATCATTACAATGTCATACATGTCCCTCTCATGTTGCGGGCGGGGGTTGAACCCTAGCCCCTGCCTTAAGAAACAAGCGGCATGGGACGAATAAATTCTAATTAGGTGAATTTGAAACAACAATCGTTAAAGACATGGGCATAGTTTTTGTCGTGTAGTCGCAATTCCTCGATCACGAACTTTTCAGGCGTGTTCAAGCTTATTTTTCAATTTTCCATCATGTGCCGCCCGACAATTTTATTTCGAAACAAAATCTCAGGTTTTCCTTCATGTGCCGTCCGACAGTTTTCTTTGTGAAAACTTGGCGGCAGCGCCGACAGTGACTACTTCACCGATTTCCATTTCTTATAAGTATGTCCTTCGAGGAGCAACTCAGAAGTGAAGGTCGACTTCAGGAGGCAGTGTCGTCTCTCCCCCGCGAAGCCGTAATCTGTGTGGAGAAAGCGTAGCCAACAGCAGAAGACTCAGTACCGTCTCCCGCGGCAAAGCTTAGACGACACCAAGAACAATGAAACTCTCTGATTTAATTAGACGGCAGCCTCTCTTTTTCCATTCAATTAGATGCTGCAAGAATCCTAAGAGCAGTAGTTTCAGCCGTCGCCGTCTGTCACGAACGAGGAGTGATGCACAGAGACATCAAACCAGAAAATATACTCCTCAGCGGTTATGAGAATCTTAAGCTCGCAGATTTTGGCGCATCGGCAGACTTCTCACAGGATCGGTTTTTCAACGATGTCGAAGGCACACCTTGCTACGTAGTCGCTCCTGAAGTTCTTACAGGCACAGGTTACGACGAGAAGATCGTTCTCTTTCATGTCATACTGAGCGGTTATGCTCCGTTCGATGGGGATTCTGAAGCGGACATTTTCCGCAACATCAAGAGAAGAAGCCTAAATCTGAAGCGGAGTCCATGGCACGAAATATCAGCTGGAGCAAAGGACCTACTCAGAGGGATGCTACAAAAGAATCCGTATCGGAGGTTAAAGCTCGCCCAGATCCTGGCACACCCTTGGATAGGTCCAACAACAAAAATGGACATTTCTTGTTGATGATGGATACTACTTGTCGATGCTGCTGCTGCTGCTGATTGGATAGCTCTTGCGATCGAAAGAAATGCCCACTTCTGTGGAATTCTGTAATTCTGTGTGTGGAGCCTGGGCGATGTGTGGAGCCTGGGCGTTCTCTTTCATGTCATACTGAGCGGTTATGCTCCGTTCGATGGGGATTCTGAAGCGGACATTTTCCGCAACATCAAGAGAAGAAGCCTAAATCTGAAGCGGAGTCCATGGCACGAAATATCAGCTGGAGCAAAGGACCTACTCAGAGGGATGCTACAAAAGAATCCGTATCGGAGGTTAAAGCTCGCCCAGATCCTGGCACACCCTTGGATAGGTCCAACAACAAAAATGGACATTTCTTGTTGATGATGGATACTACTTGTCGATGCTGCTGCTGCTGCTGATTGGATAGCTCTTGCGATCGAAAGAAATGCCCACTTCTGTGGAATTCTGTAATTCTGTGTGTGGAGCCTGGGCGATGTGTGGAGCCTGGGCGTTCTCTTTCATGTCATACTGAGCGGTTATGCTCCGTTCGATGGGGATTCTGAAGCGGACATTTTCCGCAACATCAAGAGAAGAAGCCTAAATCTGAAGCGGAGTCCATGGCACGAAATATCAGCTGGAGCAAAGGACCTACTCAGAGGGATGCTACAACAGAATCCGTATCGGAGGTTAAAGCTCGCCCAGATCCTGGCACACCCTTCGATAGGTCCAACAACGAAAATGGACACATAGATCACGACCAGAGTCACTTCTTGTTGATGATGGATTCCACAGAAGTGGGCATTTCACAGAATTACAGGATTCCACAGAAGTGGGCATTTCTTTCGATCGCAAGAGCTATCCAGTCAGCAGCAGCAGCATCGACAACTAGTATCCATCCCAACAAGAAGTGACTCTGGTCGTGATCATATATTGTAAATTTTATTGCCCCTTGATTATCATGATTATTTTTCTCTCACCTTCATTTTACTAGGGAAATATTGCTCAAATTTTTATAACTACATGGCGTTATTTATCATGGGAGGACGAGAGAGACATATTATCTGATAGAGGAATTCTTATGCGTGTTTTTAAGGTAGTAGCATTATACTAGAATAATGTCACTAGATGAAGAGATGCATGAGTGAGTGCATGCATACATACATGATATCTTGAATGTAAAATGTATAAACGATTTTCTATTTGAAGAAGATCATGTTATTTTCCCTGCATCAAAAAAGGTAAGTTAGTTTATGCATCCCTAAGTTAATGAAGTATATAGTAAAAGAACCATAAGAACACTAAATTGTATATATAAGAGAGTGGATGACAAAGATAAATGATCTCACTTCTTAAAAGGAAGTTTGAAAGTCAACAAGATTTGGAGCTTCAAGTGTGTAGTCTGCAACTGTTGGCAGTAGTCAGAGGCATAGAAGACGCGGAAGCATGTAAAGACAGAGCAGGGAGTGAGTCGTATCAATTTTTCAAAGAATTATGTTTTACAAATACTTTTCAAAACCTCCAACAGTGATTTTCATCACTTTTGTACTATATGTAACATAGAAAAACCCTTTTTGTAATTCATAGCTCCATTTTGTGCAAGCCGAGGAGTCCTCGAGCTTGCAGAGGAGCTTAAGTAGAATGAGCATACCAATTTTGGTTATTTTTAGACATTGTTTACCCTTTCAAATAGCATCTAGGACCTATTTTTTAACTATGCTGGTCACTAGATGTGAAACCGATCAAAACTAGTCTAGAATCTATAAAAAGAGCTAGAGAGCTCATTTTTAAGGTTAGCTTGTTGATTAGTGTGATAGAGCTATTTTGAGCTTGTAATTGATTTCTTGAGCAATAGAGTTGATTTTCTACCTTCCATTGTGTCTTGCTTTAGACACCGTTTACCCTTTCAAATAGCATCTAGGACCTATTTTTTAACTATGCTGGTCACTAGATGTGAAACCGATCAAAACTAGTCTAGAATCTATAAAAAGAGCTAGAGAGCTCATTTTTAAGGTTAGCTTGTTGATTAGTGTGATAGAGCTATTTTGAGCTTGTAATTGATTTCTTGAGCAATAGAGTTGATTTCCTACCTTCCATTGTGTCTTGCTTGTCTCTTTGTAGTGTGTGTGCATCTCTATGCTTCTCACCTTCACTCTCACTTCATCTCATATTCACGATCTTCATATCACTCCTATCTCTTCCGCGGATTGACATTAAGGAGGTGGAGCTTCTTAACGTGGTTCTCCCCATTGTGCTAGAGCAGCACCAAATTTGGTGTCATTGCCGGGGATCGAGTCTAGGACGAATGTGTGATGGTAAGAGTATAGCAAGAAGTGGCGTTGGAAGGTAAAAATTTCAGTTTTTGTTGTTTTTTTAGTTACTTTTTGGTGTTTTTCACCTCCCCCACACTCCATCTTCATCACCGTATCATCTTCTTCCACTCCAAAAAAATAAAAAAATTCACCATATCCACCCATTCCCCTCATTTGTGCATGCGAGAGAGAGAGAGCTTTTGTGCTTGCATGTGCTATTGTGTTTTTGAGTTTTCTTGCAGGTACAGTGCTCCAATGCATCAGGAAAGCTTGCAAAAGTTAAAATTTCGCTTTCTCTCAGAGATCTGCCGAGTGTATCAGACCATCGCGATGGTCTGTCAACTTCGACATTTTTGGTAAGCGAGTTCACCACGAGGTAGACGACACAAGCGCATACACGAATCCACACTTGCATTTGCAAAATTTGCATTTTGGTGGACCATCGCGATTGGCTCACGCCATCGCGACGGCTAGACCGGACCATCGTGACGGCCTCACGCCATCGCCACGGTTCACTTGAACCATCACGATGGTCCTTGACCATCGTGACGATCCCGTCGACCCCACGCCATCACGATTGGCTCATGCCATCGGGCCGATGCTGCCACGTGGCAAGCTAGACCTTCAGGACGATACCCTCAGACCGTCATGACACCTCGACAATTGAACCATCGCGATTGGCTCATGCCATCGTGCCTCGTGACCATCGCGACGGGCTCACGCCATCGCGATTGTCCCGTTGACCGTTGACCTACACCATCGCGATTGCTCGCCGATTAGACCATCGCGACAGTTCACTCATGCCATCGCGATGATTTGCAGATCACGCCATCGGGACGGTTCATTTTTGGACCATCACGATCATTCATTTTAGACCATTGTGACAGTTCGCTCCTTCGGACCATCGCGATTATGCCACGCCATCGCGACGGTTCACCTAGACCATCGCGACGGTCCCAGACCATCGCGATTGTCCACCCCAAACACATTTTTAGGGTTTGATTTTTTGGCCAATTTTGGAGCTATTTTTGGCAAATTTCTGGGTGATTAGACTCATAGGAGACCCCTTAGCTCATATTTGGAGAAAAACCTATTTGTCAGTTTTTACCCTCGAGGACCTGAATGCTCATATCTCTTTCATCTGAAGTCCATTTTTTGAGATTTATAGCTCGTTAGAAAGCTCTTTACGAGTACTACGTGAGCTCAACCGTTTTTTCAAAAAGAAGACGTTTTTTTGAGAGGATATTTTTGAGGTTAACTTTGTTGGGACTAGAAAGCCAAGGGGCAATCATTGAAGTTTTGGATAAAAGGTTAAGGGACTTAAAAGGTGTATATACTCAAGTACTTGATCATCCATTCGAGAATTGGTCTAATAGTGGGATTTTACAGGTCTAGCAAGGACAATCCAGGGCAATCAAGGAAAGGCAGTAAAGAACGCAGGGCTTGGGAAGCGCGGCTTCTTGGGCATCAGGGCAACCAACAAAGCTGACTTGAGGTTGGAAGATTACTCACCCCCCTCAGTCAATTATTAGTTTAGGCTAAACGGTAGCATTGTGTATTAGATTAATGATGATAGGAACACATCAAGTGTAAGAGATTTAATTTATCAAGTCTAAGACTAAAGATAAAGGTGTGTGATACAAAAACCTAAAGGAAAAGAACCTAAGTCTGACGGAACGAGAACTCAAAAGTACCACAGAAAGTCGATTCCTGACGCATATAGTTAAGACAAGACAAGAACTTAAAGGCACTTAAAAAGAATCAAGAAAGTAAGAAAAAAGAACCATTGACAATCGAAGAGTGCCGCGAAGCAAATTCATGAACCTTAGATCGGGCAAGCATATAGGTAAGTCAGACCGACGAAGCCTTAGATCATCAGAAGCAAGCATAGGAACCACTGCACGATCATGGGCTCAACAGCTGAATAGTAATTATCCCTATGAATTGAGCTCAGATATGAGTGAATCAAAAATGGCTTTCAGCACGGAAAGACCAGAAGGAGGTTCAAATGTAGCATATTTAGAAAAACCAGAAGGACCCTATGGGACTCAGTTAGAGTTTCTCCGAACCAACCGCTTAGGTGCTTGCATCTATGAGGATGGTTTGCGAAGACAATTGGTGCAAATGCACAACCCCGATCAACCCATTGGATTGGAACGTCTAGTGGTGAAATTCGAGCGAGATGCATACATAGAAAAAGAAGGAACGATGTACATCTTAAGTACTCAACCAAATAATACCAATGAGTTCTATGTGATTCAATTAGAGACGGAAGCTAAATCCCAAGGAAAAGAACCATTAGAAGAACCTAGGACACCTAGAGGGAAATCTGTACTGACACGAGTACTAATCCCAAAGTGGATCCCTCAGGACAACAGAAGCATAGAGCTGTTTGTAAATAAAGAAACTGACGAAGCATTTTGGAGGTACAGAATGGAACAACATAGTGAGGTAGGCTCCATCATAATCTATGAATTTAAGGACCCGGATACACCTGGAAAGGTTGTATACCTAGATGAAACTTCAGAAAGAGTATTCGTGGTACCTGATCATGCAAGAAATACCTATACATGGAGAGGCGAATTAGTCTTCCGTCCATCTCGAGCAAATGTAAACGCAAGCCAACAAGGGGCAGGAACATCCTCAGCCCATGGCTCTCAAAGAGAGCAAAACAAAGAGAGATCAGAAGTAAGTTTCAATCATTCCATAGGGAGAGATAGAACCACCATAAACACGGACAGAGTAGATAGACAAGGAGAACCTAGAATACCAGATGGTAGAGATGATTTCTCTACCTACACCACGTGAACACGCAAGAATATTAAGACCCACTCAATTAGTAAAATCTATGAAAAATTATTTTGATGGGACAGGAGATCCCTACGACCATGTTGCAGAATTTAAGCAAGTGCTACGAGCAGAGCAAGTTGGAGACATGTTCACGCAATATAACGCATTTGGACTAACGTTAAAGAATACAGCTTTAACTTGGTTCCAACCATTGCAACAAAGGCAATTTAGAGATATCCAACACTTTCTAGAGTCATTCATCACTGAATTCTCTAAAAGTGGGATCAGACATGATACGTCTTCGTTGATTTATAGCTTCAAACAGACCCATCAGGAAACAGTTAGACTTGCAGGATGTAGGTTTAGACAATATGTTGAAAGATGTCCGATGCAAGAGCTACCCTCACAGTCCAAGCAAGTGTCATTGTTTTTAGACGGTCTCTTGAGCTCTAAACTATGCTCCTATGTATACTTGAAGGAACCCAGAACGCTAGAGCAGTGTGTGCAAATTTGTATAGACATTGAAGATAACTTAGGAGACGAGTTGGAACTCTCAAAGGTCTATAAGGACTCAGATTGTTCCTCTCTAGCATCCAAAAAATTGTCCAGCTCAATAGAAGATCTAGCAGAGAAAGTGGCCTAGAAACTAGGAGTTTCTAGTAAACAGATGCCTAGGGTAACAACAAACAAGCATTGTTACACCTGTGGTGGTGATCATATGGCAAATGTGTGTCCTAATGCAACACAACCGCAAGCCAACACTAGTGGCCAGTACTATACAATTGAGAGAAGGTACAAAAATCATACAGCTCAAGAGTACCCATATAACAAACAAGCAGTGAGACAAAACTACCCGCAAGCATATGCACAGCCAAGTAGGTATCAAGGCCAATACAATACTCAGCCTCATTACTATAGGCCTCCTCAGAACTATACTTATCAGGCTCAACAGAGACCTCAACCTGTCTTAGCTCAGCAGCCACCCCCACCAGCAAATGTCATCTCAGTCAAATATGCTGCTGCAGAAGAGAACCTAAGTAGGGCTTTAGTGCCTTCTTCACCATTGATCACAGAAAGTGACCCGAACTCAAACAGTTTTGACTCTACTCATGTAGATAGTCCACCCGCGTATTACACAGAGTCACCAGAACACGTGGAGACATATCAGTATGATAGTCCACCATTGGAACCTAGTTGGGAGCCCGATTATGCTATGTGATGTATACAAACCCTAATCCACAGCCCCAATTGAGACAGCAAAGACCACAGGGCCCTAGAGGACCATGCTTTAGGTGCCAAGGAGATCATTTCATAAAGGACTGTCCACATCCTCCTATAGCAGGACAATCACAATACTATAACATACAAGGTTTTTGTGCCGATTGTGGTAACGAGCACGTAATCAAAGATTGTCCTAAGAACCCCGTGAATGCTTCAAACGTGACACCCATCAACGTGATAGGTATTGTACACAACGCACATTATTTGTTGGCAAATAAGTTCAAGTTCTTTACAGATCATCAAGCATTATTGTACTTAGTCAATAAGCCATGTAGCACGGGACGATTAATACGTTGGTTTCTATTACTCATGGAGTATGATTTTGAAGTAGTAGTCAGGAAAGGAAAGACACATCTCAGAGCTGGACACCTTTCAAGACTAACCTCAGGAGAAGCTCCTCAAGGGATAGCGGATGAATTACCCGATGCATATTTGGTTAACCTTGAAATAGCACCAGAATGGGCTAAGTCGGTAGTCCCTATTCTCACATGCGGACCCAAGAATCCTAGGATAAGGATCAAAGAAGGAGAGATTACCAAGTCTCAAAGATACCAAATCATAGCAAGAAGTATATATAAACAAGATAATCAAAAGATTCTTGCTTGTTGTGTAGATGAATCAGAACATGCGAATTGGTTGCAATTAGCAAATGTAGGTGCATTGAAGCAACATCATTCGAAACATCGTACATTGCAGACTCTTCATCTAGGAGTCTATTGGCCTTCGATGGAAGTAGACATCTACAAGTTGTGTAAAGAATGCCATGTTTGTTGTGAAAGACCACCAGTAGAACATGCTACATTATATCACATGTCTCTCACACTAGAATGGAGTGAACCTTTAGTGACCTACTTGAGGACGAACACATTCCGTCAAGGAATGACCTTAGCACGACAACGAAGTCTAGAGCAGGAAGCTCAAGACTATTCACTTATTGGTGACAATCTATTGTAACAAACGAGGACGAGACGGATATTTAAGACAATGTGTTCATGAAAGTGATTATTTGAGCATACTAGAGACTGCACACCAAGGTGTTGCAGGAGGTCATTTTGGAGCCGATAGGATAATCAAAGCCATCCTCTTTGCAGGATTATGGTGACCCACTCTTCATATGGATGCACATACCTATGTAAAAAGATGTGAGGTGTGCCAGAGAAGTCAATTTCCTACTCGCAGAGATGAAATGCCATTGAAACCCATGATGGGAGGACGTGCATTTTCTAAGTGGGGTATAGACTTTGTAGGACCCATTGACCCCCCTGCAAAAGGTACACATGCTGAATACATTATTGTTGCGACAGATTATCTTACCAAATGGGTAGAGGCAAAAGCCACAAAAAAGAATGATGCACACATGACTGCAAAATTCTTATTTGAAAATGTCTTTACGAGATATGGATTTCCTATAGAGTTAGTGAGCGATCGAGGAACTCACTTTCTAAACCAAGTCATTGAATATTTGTTACAGGATTTTATGGTGATTCACAAGAAATCCGCACCATATCATCCTCAGGCCAATGGTCGGGCTCAAAGCACTAACAAGATCCTATGTAATGTACTGACGAAACTCGTGAACAACAACCGTTCAGATTGGGACAAACAGTTACACCACGCTGTTTGGGCATATCGAGTGGCCTACAAGACCATACTCAATGCAACTCCCTTTTAGATGGTTTTTGGTCAAAATGTTGTGCTTCCTTTGGACTTCTTGATACCGACCCTTAAGGTTGCACAAGAACATCAGTGCACCGGCCATGAATTATCAACAAGAATAATGGACTTGGAACGATTAGGAGAAACCAGGCTGAAAGCAGCAGCATGAATATACACAGCAAAGAAGCGACAGAAAGCATATTTTGATGCACATGTGAAAGATAAAGGCTTAAAAGAAGGAGATTTAGTCCTAGTATATACGCTGAAACAATAGGCACGAAAGTTAGAAAAGTGAGGTTATGGAACTATGATCATTAATAAACTCTCGACAAGTGGAGCAGTACAATTAGCCACCTTAGAAGGAGACATAATGGCTAATTACATTAGTGGTTGTAGAGTCAGGCTATATCAGGAACCTCTTACTGAGGATATGCTTAGACGACTCACGTTGGCAAAGAAGCGTAAGGAGGAAGAAAATAGAATACGAGCTGAAGCTCAGGCACAAGCTATAGAACGCATTAAGCGCATGAAGCTTAGAAGACAAGGACTAGGGAGAGAACATTATAACCATCTGGAAACAACACCCAGATACCCCATGGCCATGTGTCAAGTAAAGTCAAGTACCCATCCTAGCATAGTGGATCGGAGACCATTCATTACAGTCAAGCTAGAGCACAGAAATCCTTGCCAAGAGCTCAGCGCTTTAATTGACTCAGGTGCTGCGACTAGTGCGATTAGATGGTCCCACTATAAGGACTCAGGAATAGAAATGCGGCCAATTGAGGCATACCTCATAGGGCTAGGAGGCATGGAAACCCGTTGCATGGGTGAGGTGGACCTTCCTATCCTCATACATGATGTGACCATGACAGTGAAGCTACTAGTGTGCTATGACGAGGACCTGATAGAACCCCTAATCCTTGGCAATGATTGGATATACGATAACTCAGTGGACCTAAATCTTAGACAAGGCTCCTTGCAGATTGGAACCTTAGATCAGAAGCAAGTGATACCGTTTGACTTCCCTAATGGCAATCCGCCTGAAGTACACAACCCTAGACCCTATGAAATGCATGCGACGGAAGACCGGAAGATCTTTGGTCAGATAAGTCATGTTACGTCTACACCAACCCACGCGGGCTTGGCGATGGACAATTGTCAATCAAAAGGACATCAAGAGATTTTCCCTGGGGCTTTCTACAAATTAGAAGGGGCAACCACCCAACCGCTCGGTCAAATGGACACTATCAGCAGTCAAATGGACACAATCAGCGATTAGGTGGACTACATCAGCAGCCACATGGGCAAAATACCCTGTAGTGCCCATCCTTCCACACTTACTACAGACTGTCCTAAAATATTATTTGATAGCATTTTTATTTGAATTAATAAATTGGAATGCTTTGAGCCTTTGGATTCTTGATTTCAATGGCCAAGATTAAATTTGATTGAAGTCTAGAGAGAGAGGGTCTGACTAATCGTGGGTCTTTGGAGTTTTCTACGCAGGATTTTTGCACATTTCTGCACAAATTTGGAGCATTAGATCATGCATAATCCAACGCCACAGCGCGTCTGGCGCTAATTTGATTCCGTGTAGCTCTCTAAACCATTAGATGTGGCCTTCATCCTACGATACAGCGTGATTGGCGTTGATCTCTTTTCAGGAGGCTCTCACGGACGTACGATGCAGGCTTCATCCAAAGGATGAGGATCAAAAGCGCCTTTAACTTTTAGCCTTGAATCTCAATCGTTAGATCATCATAGATCCAATGGTTCATAGGAAATGTGCCTCCCATCTCTGACAATACATATTTGCCATCGGATTCAAGCCTTCATCCAATGGTCCTAATGCAAACGTGCCTATTTTTTGCTTGTTTGAATCCAAACCATTGGATACTTTCTAAATCCAAGGGCTATTATTTATCTGCGAGGTTTTCAAAACCATTCAATTGACAAAAACCATGAGTTATGGCAGGTTTTCTCCTCTTTGACCACACAAAAACCATGGAAGCCTATGCCTACCCTATGTCATCAAGGGACTAGACTGTGGCCACCACCCTCTTCTCATTGGTCCATCCCTAATCACTCCTTAATCTAAAAGGCCCATGAAGGGTTCATTTTTTTCCCCTAATGGAGTCAACCACGACGAAGGAACCGAGACCGACAACCCTCTGAGACAACACAAGGACAGCAGTAGTATCAGTACCACAAAGCAAGATGCATAAGTCAAATATGGGTGCCAAAAGGACAGAAATCACTGACAGATTTCAACAATATAGACAACGATAAGAAGAAGTCAAGGTAGAAGCAGAGTCAGGATCCAACATCTCCTCGACCTTCTTCCACATGTTCGAAACGTTGACAGATTTGGATCGCCAAGAAGTACCTTATGAATCGACCCACACTCACGCAAATCTGGGTATCCAAACAGTGTATTATAGCTCAACCCTCAAGCCATGTAATATATACCCCTCAGAAATCTCTTCACCCCTCAATACCACCAAATCCGATATCATCTTTTGTCCCGCAGCAAAAACCTATCACCCGCTCACAAACTCTTAGGAAGTGGATACCGAAACGTATCCAATTGTCTCCTCAAAACCAATTGTCTAACATAACTCCCACCCCGACTAATCTACAACCTTCTAATAACTCATTCACAACTAAACCTTGTACAAATCCACACACTATAACCCAACATCACTTGTAATAACACCTCATCAAGAAATGTATGCATCATCTGAAGCATATAGGTGTCTAGAGACCTGCAACAATCATTCCATAAACCACATCACAACACTTGGCTACACGGGTTACACATCGATTATGGAAAGGGATTGCGGTCTCACTTTAATGGGATCATCGATTAGTGTTGCAACAATCATTCCATAAACCACATCACAACACTTGGCTACACGGGTTACACATCGATTATGGAAAGGGATTGCGGTCTCACTTTAATGGGATCATGATTAATTTCCATAATAATGTGTTAATCTTTTGTAGCACATCATCTATGCATTTGCACCATTCATCATGCAGGCAGAAGGACCATCTGAAGCTGGCCCTAGTGTACCCATGGCAAATATTGGCGAATTACTAGCTGAACCACATCCTA
Organism: Ceratopteris richardii; assembly: GCA_020310875.1. Classification (NCBI taxonomy): domain Eukaryota; kingdom Viridiplantae; phylum Streptophyta; class Polypodiopsida; order Polypodiales; family Pteridaceae; genus Ceratopteris; species Ceratopteris richardii. Next base: position 33,663,569 of record CM035430.1, read on the forward strand.
CGGCTCAACCACCAGAATTTCAGGAATTTCCAGGACCCATGCAATTTGACGATCCTCCTAGGGGATACACTGAGAAGATTCATCGCAACTCTCATTGGTTCCAAGGATTAGCAGGCCCATTGGCGGATGGAGATTTCATTTTTGAGGCCAATTTGGCTTTTGATCACCGTACGTGGGGAAAGTACTAGTTTTTCTCAAGAGAGTTCAAAGGATTACAGAACACAGAAGACTTAATGCATGTTTGGGCGAGAGCAGGCTTCACAGAGTATTTCAGTGATCCTTTGCCTAAACCAGATTTCTACAGATGTCATTACTTGGTAACAACTTTAACAGCTTTGGACCTCAAACGGTAGACCTAGCAAGCTAGATAATTGATCAGTTGTACTTAGCACAACACCGATGGGAAAGAAAGAAGGTAATCAATGGATGTTGCGCTCTCACACGCATTGTATATATGTGTTTGGCATACGATTTACCTATCGAGCGTGCAATGACTAGCGAGGAGTTAAAAGCATTCAAAGGGACAACAAAGAAAGCTAGGAAGGCCAGCAAAGGACGAGCAGGAAAGCGCATGAGAGGAACTATCCCCTGCCTCCAGGTCCCCGAATCACCGTCACTGCAACCCTCTCCAGAACAGTCTCCTACTGAAGCCCCTATACAACCTATTCGCATACGATTATCACGACCTATCGTTACAGAAGGCACTTCTAGTGCGATTACCTCACAACCAACATCAGTTCAGGAACCTACCACCACTGCAGCAGAAGTTCCCACCACTATTGGTGCGGAAGCTTTTTCTTTTCTTATACCCAACTTGGAAGGAGAACCAACGGACACAACATTCGATTTCGAGATGCAAGATGTGTTTTCAAGTGAATTTCAGTTTTTAGAAGGACAAAAATTTTCTCAAAAATATGAACCTCCAAGCTACCCGACCACTCCTCCGGACCAACCACAAGAACAAGTAGTATCTAGTTCCGAGGATGAAAGAACAAAAACCGATGAAGATGATGGGGATGACGAAGCCAGCTAGGGCACTCATGAATCCCAAGAAAATGTGCAGATAGATGTGCAAGAGCAGCACACGGACACCCAGGGTGATACCAGTACGCATGAAGATGAAACCTTTGAGGCAGCAGCTTATACGCTGGCCATCAAGAAGCTATATCGTACTATGGAAAAAGTTTGGGCGCATAAGAAATTAACTGAGGAAGAGAGCCAAGCACTCATAGAGCAAGAACTTATCTCAGGTGGTTTCGAAGAGGTATACATTAAAGGCTTCAGGGAACTTGTCAAATCAGTAGGATCTAATGAAGCATTAAGATATTTGCAGTGAAAACCCCTTCCGCAATTTGACCCCGATGAGTACGTTTACTATCAAAACAAGCTGAATACATTCGCGTACCGACAGGTACCCAATCTTCAGAATAGGCCAGGGAAGCGCGTCTCATCCGTGAAGGCTCATTGGCAGAAGACACCATTGTAATTGACTCCCCACCCCACACTACTACTCTACATATCACCTCTGTGACCAATGTACCCACCACCCCAACCACTCCTCTTTCACCTCCCATCCATCCAATCTCTCCCATACACCCTCCTTCTCCCAGAACAACATCCTCCTTCTCCGGCAGAGTAGCAGAAGCCTTCCTCACCTCCATTCCTCCCACACTTCCCGCACCCACCCAACGTGGTTTTCCTCCTCTAACATCCACTTTTCTATCTAGTCCATTTCTCCATCCATCTTTGCCATCCTTCCCTACACCCTTGAGACCACTATTTCCATTTCTAACCCCGATGACTTTCTCCCTTGTATCACCTCCCCGACCCACCATATTTCCACTTTCCCCTTTCCAGCAACCAGCATTAGAGAACCCCTCTGTAAATTACTCTTCAACCTTTGTAAACCCTGTATTTACAACCACGCACGCACCCACTCTCACGCCTTTATTCACGGTCACCGCACTTGACACCACGTCCAATGATATGGACATCTCACCACCCACTACACCACCACTCCCTTCATTCATTTCACAACCACACATAGGCACATCACAATTTTCCACAATCACCACAGCATCCACTCTCCCACCCCCATTTCCCTTACCCCTTGCATCAACACCAACCGCATCTTCATTTAGCACACCTTTAATATTATCACCTACTATAGACACTGCATTTTGACAGATGTTCACCTACATGACATAAGTAAGAGATGAATTTGCATCTCTTGGCAATAATTATCGGATGCTGCAACAGACAACGAATGATCTACAATCGCAGCTTAATTCATTGTCGATTGAGAATGCCTCACTAAACACTCGCTACCAAGAGCTACGAGAGGCATATCATAAACTTGAACTAGAAAGTGAAGAAAAAACCAAAGAGGCCATCACAGATATTGATAACTTGTTAAGGGCCCAGACGATTCACAACGCGACACTTACCAGGAACATGGGCTTACTCAGACACCACTTGGCAGCAGCAAAAGAAGAGAACTAGCGTTTACAAGAACAATACAGAGAGAATTTAGAAGCTGCCCTAGATCAACCTGACCAACCATTAAGCCCTAGTTGCTTTAAAGCCGTGCCCTCAGAGTCTATGAAGATGTTGCTAGATGATCATGTCAGATTGCTAGATGAGTACGACAACATGAACGGGGAATATCAGAAGCTAAAAGAAGGTCATAAACTACTCCTGCTAAGAGCACCAGTACAACAAGGACTACCAGCTCCTGTGCACCCATCTCCTGACATCTTAGAGGATCTCAAAGCATTATGGGCCCAGGTATTAACTCTTCAATCATAGATAGCAGTATACGAAGCACCACCAAGGCCAGACTCCCCACCGGAACTACCAGCAGAGGAAGAAACAGTAACTATTCATGTGGAGGAAACTTTTGAAGAAGCGTATGAATCCCAACCCATCCCAGGCGGACGAGTCACGGCCGAAGGCCAGACGACTTTTGAACATCCTACTCCCGCATGGATGAAGACGGTTGAAGATCTTGGAAGGACCCACTCAGAAAGGGTAGAGGCTCAGTTACACGCAATGGTGATGATTGAAGAACGCATTTTACAGTCCCCCTATTTTGCTCACTTGGCCCCTCGTAGATACATATTTGGGCATGAGCTACAGTACAAACCATATTTTATGTTAATGGCGGAATATCAATTGGCCATAGAGAAAGAAACAAGTAAGAAGCCCTCCCACGCAACTCAATTTGAGCCTGAGGATTTGCCACTAGATGCGTAGCAAGGAGAGATCTATCAACCCGATTGGCGCAAGGATCTCTTACATAATTATCCAGAGATGATGAGAACTTGGGTAAAGGCACCTCTACACTTAAAGTACAACCCATGTTGGGACCAGTGCCACGTCGTCGCTCCTGGAAGGCCTTTGCCATTAAAGTACAGAACAACAAGCAATGCCAGGATTGGCTAAATTACCCATATTTCAGGCCACCCATAGAACTACCAACAGTTGGATACATGATGGCCACGATTCGCCACCGGCTCCCTCGCTTAAAACATATGGACGATATAGCAGTGCACATGATTGTCAAAATATTTGACATGATGCAGATGGTTTTCAAAGTCTTCTATTGCATCAAGGCACCCCATGTAAACACCTCGGGTTTCGAGCATGGCAATCTCGACTTAGCTTATGACATGAGTACAACACCATCGTTCCGAGTGTGTTATGCCTGGCATTGCAGAATTAAATACTTACCGACGTGCTATAAGCAGACCTTCGAAGAGATGTTCACAACCGGTTTCTGGGAATATCATTCAGAAGTGTTCATTAGCAGGCCTACACACCTCTTGCAATTATTTGCCTGTGAACAGATGGTATATTCCACGCACTATCGACTCCCACCATCCGATGAACTACAACCCATTGATTGGGAGAAACTCGAGGCTGATCTGGCCCGAGGAATTCGCATATCAGAACACACCCTCACTCAGGAACTACTCCAGAATTATATCCGACAGACCTCACAACAAGGTTCTGTTGCGGACGACAGAAGCGAGAGGGAGGGGGTGTTTGCAATAGTCAAAGGCATAGAAGATGCGGAAGCATGTAAAGACAGAGTAGGGAGTAAATTGAATCAATTTTTCAAAGAATTATGTTTTACAAATACTTTTCAAAACTTCCAATAGTGACTTTCATCACTTTTGTACTATATGTAACATAGAAAAACCCTTTTTGTAATTCATAGCTCCATTTTTGTGCAAACCGAGGAGTCTTCGAGCTTGAGGAGCTTAGGTAGAATGAGCATACCAATTTTGGTTATATTTAGACACCGTTTACCCTTTCAAATAGCATCTAGAACCTATTTTTTAACTATGCCGGTCACTAGATGTGAAACAAGTCAAAACTAGTCTAGAATCTATAAAAAGAGCTAGAGAGCTCATTTTTAAGGTTAGCTTGTTGGTTAGTGTGAGCTTAGAGCTATTTTGAGCTTGTAATTGAGTTCTTGTGCAATAGAATTGATTTCCTACCTTCCATTGTGTCTTGCTTGTCTCTTCATAGTGTGTGTGTATGTGTGTGTGCATCTCTATGCTTCTCACCTTCACTCTCACTTCATCTCATATTCACGATCTTCATATTACTCCTATCTCTTCCGCGGATTGACATTAAGGAGGTGGAGCTTCTTAACGTGGTTCTCACCATTGTGCTAGAGCAACACCAAAACCATGGTTATGCAAATTGAGATGCGGAAGATAAAACATATGTTTACCTATTCTTAAAGATATTTCTTAATGATACCCAACAATCTCATGGGTAGATAATTAAATCTTTAGTCACAACAAATTCTAAAGACAATAATTAATAAAACTCTTGTCACTATAAGTTGATTAAGTAGGAATCAATAGGTCTTGAATACAACGGATTCAAGTAACTTGGAACTAGATTGATTTTCTTTTTTAAGACCTTAGAAAATAAGTGGCTATTTATTTTATAAAAAGATTTTGAAGTTTCCAAGACACGGTATAGTCAAGCATATAATCATGGAATGATCTTATGGATTAAGCAATTGAAACTATTGATATATTTTAGTAATGATGTTTGTGAACACACGTAGGATAGTCATGGTACTTTTTCCCCTCTTTAAGAGGTTTTTTCCACCATCCTATATATATATATATATATATGTTTATAACCCTAATGGCATACATTGATTAGGTAATACATTTAGTATTTTGTTGTGCTCCAAGCTTCTTCTTCTTCATTATGTTGTTCATGTGCTTCGACAAACTTCCAACTACAACAATTGGTATTAAAGCAAGTCATCACTTTCTCTAGGGAATCATCGACACTTGTATAGTCACAATCCCAAAACTACATAAAAATTGGTGAGCATACTCAAGGAAATTATGAGTTCAAAACTGCTTTGCTTTACGGTGATGAAATTTTTATTTGAGCTTGTTTTGGTCTTCGAATCCAGTATCATAGTGAATATGAAAGTAATTTCTTCCATTTGTGCCAAACATATATACATGTTTTGGTTCTTCAATACAAGCACATCAAAGTCTATTGTAGGTCTAGTAGATCTTCAAAGGGTATTTTTGTTCAAACTTTTGAAGTACAATAAAAATTTCCCATCAAGGTATTTATCACTAGCCATGGCTAAAAAGAATGATGTATTCCATATGTTGGTCGTTGACGATAAGTTAGATGGTTCTAATCACCCATTGTGGTTATACATGATGTGTCATGTATTAATAGCAAAAAACTTCTGGAATATTATGCAAGTTGTTGGAAAATGTCCTACTACACCTAGAAATACTATCATTCAAGGTGATCCACATGGTGTTGAAGATGATGATCTTCAATGTTCTAGTCCTATTGTGGATCTTGTTGCACCTATTGTAGATAAAACTCATTGGGATGTCAAAGATTCACATGCATATACATTGAGAGCTTTGTTTATCAAATGTGACATTATCCATCATAGTCACTCATGCAAGACATCAAACGATGCTTGCAATCCTCTTACAACATTATACCAGGCAATAAATGAGGCTTGTGTTGCTTAAATCTGAAAATAATTGAAGAGTGAGAATATGAGTGAATGAGATTCAATGGAAAAATTGTTGGAAAAGATCAAAGATTTGAAGGAGCACTTGATTTCTGCTGATGAAATATTGATAGACAGTTCTTAATGGTCTTCAAGATTCATTTTGAAGTTTTTCTTTTACTCTTTAGTTGACAATGAAAGGCAATCGAAATGCCTTAACATTTGAAGATTTAGTATATGTTTTGTTGCAAGAAGAACAATCCATTAGAATAGGTCAATTATGTGTGTTGCAGATCAAGCTTTCTTAGCTAGTCAAAAGGGCAAATGCAAATGGGGCTCATCTACTAGTAAGCAAAAATTTGCGAATTTTGCACAATTAAAGAAGGAATACTAAGAGAACAAGAAAACAAAAAACCAAAGATAATTTTACAAGTAAAATAAGGAAAATGATTTTTTCATAAAGAGTTTTCCTAAAATGGCTCCAAGAGAGACAAAGAAGAAAGAGGTTGGAATGGTTGTTGTACAAACCTCTACACCTAAAACACAGTCAACTTATCTCAACTTATCTTGTTCTTAATGAAGAATGGGCATTTACTAGTATTTTAATTTTTGACCCATCTCATGAGCAATGAATTTATGCAATAGAATATTGTCACATGTGCTAAACACTCCTCTTATGATGGAGTTTGAGATTTGTAGAAGCACATAAATAACACAAGGAAGAAGAAGAGTCGTGGAGCACAACACACAATATTGAATGCATTACCAACACAGGGGAAGAAAACCTCCTAAAAAGGGAGAAAAATGCCTCGGTAGTCCTAGTGTGTTCACACACATCACTAGAAAAATATGTCAACAAACCTCCCCACCCCCCCAAGAGTGATGCGGCAAACAACGATCTGACACTCATGTATAAGGAAGCACCAAGCCATGTGGAATCAATCCACAAAAGGAAGTAAGCCCAAAGCTTTGCAAAAAGCTTCCAACTTCTCCCTAGGTAGAGCCTTTGTGAAAAGGTGTACAATGTTCTCTTGTGTGGGCACATATGTCAAACTGATCTCTCCTACAGAGAACCTCTCCCTGATATAATGATAGTGCACCTCAATGTGCTTAGTGCGAGCATGGAACACAGGGTTCCTTGCAACTGCAAGGTTTCTGAGTCATACATTCTAAGCAGTCATTGTGAAATCTACCCTATACTCAGCCTCATAACTAGAAGTGGTGCTAGTAGGCTAGTTCTTGCTCAACCAGAATATGCATGAGCTCCCAAGCATGAAGTAAAAACCACTGATGGACACATGAGTGTCATAGCAACTAGCCCAGTCATATTCAAAAAAATCATGTAAATATGCTAGTAGTGATCCCTCCCCCTTGGGATGAAACAATTCACGTAGGCAAGTACCACTCAAGTAGCAAAAGATGCACTTAACCACCTGCCAATGCTTGATGCCTGTGCAATGCATAAACCTGCTCATTTGTGAGATAGCAAAGTGAATATCTTGCCTAGCACTGCATAAGTAAATCAAGCATCCAATAGCCTACTAATAGAGAACAATATCAAATGCATCTCCAACACCATGAAGACTTAACTATAAACCTATTTCCATAGGAGTGGCAATAGGTTTGCAATCTTCAAGGCCAAAATGTTGCAATAGTGTGTCATTTTTTTTGTTTGATACAAAACTGTTACACAAGAGATGGATTACGACCATACCAAGCCTCATATGGAGTGATAGACTGCAATGCTTTAGTGGGACACCTATTAAGTACACATGCTTCACACATAACAACCTCAAGCCAGAAACTATGTGGTAAAGCCTAACTCTTGACAATACATCTCGCCATCTCCATGAATGACTTGTTCTTCCTTTCTACAACTCCATTCTATTGAGGTGTATATGGCACTATACACTGATGTTTTCTCCCATGTTCAGCCAGAAATACATTAAAATCAGAAGACATATATGTTGGAGTTAGGCGTCTGTAGAGCATGCGAACAACACAAGGAAGATGAATAACCTTGGAGCATAACACACAATATTGAATGTATTACCACTAGAATGTACAAAACATTATCATCAACAAATTTGACAACCAAGGCAATCTTAGACAATGTTGAAACTGATAACGGATTTTTCTTGATCCTTGAAACATATAAGGGATCTCACAACATGGAAGAAATTCCATTAGTAGTGTTCAAAATGGTCTTTCCAACTCCCATTATAGGATAAGAGGAGTTGTTCATATATGTGGGACTATTACCTATCCAAGTACGTTCAAGTGAATTGAAGAAACTACACTATGAGGTAATATGTTTGGTTGTATCACTCTCAAATCATTGAGGGAAATCAGAATTCCATTCATGAAAATTGTTAAAGACATCTCCTTGAACCTTTACGCAATCATGTAGACAAGCTCATTCTTGAATGTCAGATGGACAACACAATCTCTTCTCTACTTGCAAGAGGTTGTAGAAGACTTTGCAATCTACTTCATGGATGATGCATATTTATGCATTGCACATTGTTACATAGTCACATTAATGGACAAGGACTATGTTGTTGTGTTAAGGCTTACGTACAAATTTGACACAGCCAAAGCACGACTTGATATCAATGAGCGAAAGTTTTTTAATATTCTCAATATTCTTCTAGCAAGAAAAGCTAAGCCATCTACAATAAAGATTGAAGGGGTCTCTAGGCATGATCACATGATAAGAAATGTAGCAAAATCAGGTGAGGAGCTGAGTAAGAAGAATATTATGTCAGAAGAAGCTTTTGTCCTTGAAAAACCTTCAAAGGCTGAGGAAAACAAATTCAGAACTTCTAAAGAATGCAGATGGCCAAATTATTAGGAAAGTTTCAATGCCATGGAGGGAGGAATACCTGCTTGACATTAGGCTTGAAGACAACAAGATATTGAAAGATTTAAATGTTGAAACCTTTGATAGCATTGTCAACATAGCTCTCAAGTATTGTCTACAAGCCATAATATATGTTCATCCTTTATTAAGTAATGAAAGCCTCCTTGATACATATGCTCTAGATTTTATTTTGTAGGGCCATAATTTAGAAATGTGAAGAGGTTGTTTCAACGAAGGTGTTTATCTTGGATCCACACTCAATCAATGTATTCTTTAAAGCATGGAGAAATTGATCATTTTCATAAAAATTAGAAATTAGAGAAGATATGCAATATATTATTCACCCATATATTGAGAAGTAAATTTTCATTATATTTTTCATATATAGTCATTCCTTTTCTAAGCTTGAAGTTTTATAAACAAGTAGGGATTACCATTTCAAAGGTCATTGGAGGCTAATAATAACTAACTTTCATGAATACCAAGCTTTATTTATGAATTCCCTTCAATCACAACATGGAAATTGCAAACTCTAAGTTCTAGTGCATTTTCATGTGTCATATTACTTTGATGCACTTTTTTATCACCACATTACCATGTGTTTTGATATTTTTTTATTGGTTTTGTAGTGTTGCTAAGCTTTTGAAGTGCACCTTGATAAAAAATATCTAGGCATTTGCAAACTAAATCAAGAGAAAACTTTTCTTATATACAAATACATATGCCATTGCAGAAAACCTCTACATCATGTGGAATATGGAGAGTAATTGCCAATGCAATAAGGTTCTTAGAGCGTAGGTTTTATAGTCATTATTTAAAAGTATCGAATCATATTGATGCATGAATCCTTTTGTTTAGAGAAAGAGCAATTCATAACAGCATGAGAGATGTATTTTTCCATGCGATTGAGACTCACTTCCACCACCTCCACCACTAGTAGATAAGAAGAAACATGATAAGAGGAAAGGTCCTATTCATTCTCCATTGAAGCATGTTCCAAAGAAAAAGCACAAAGGTGAAGGCTCTAAGAATATGCATAATCCAAGTGAATACAAACCAACTTTTCAATGATCCTGAACTCTGCATGCAATGCACATACGTGTACACCCATCAAATTTTGTACTAGAAGTATAGGATCCCAAATTATGGAAGAAGATGAGAAATTATGTAAATTAACATTTTTTCTAGAAAGAGCTTCCTCAGCCTGAGTTCTAGCTATCTACCTCTTGTATCTAGAGTTTGCATGCAATATAGGCAAGGGTACTTACAATTTGCACCCTTGCTTATACCAAAAATACATATAAGAGTCTTTAATTATCCACCCAAGTGCTTCTCAATTTTAAGCTTTCCATAGTGTTTAACTATCAACAATTCACTTGCATGTTTTCTTTGGATAAATTTAGAATGTATATGTGTGAGAACAACCACTTAAGTACTTTATGATTCTCACACAGAACTTAAGCACACCCAACCCACCATAAATCCATTTCTAATTGTACTTTCAGAGATGGGACTTTGAGCATGTGCAGGTTCCACAACACTCAATAATTGATCCTTGGAGTAGACATGTTGATCATCCAATGGTATATAATATCTTATATGCCCCTCATGAAAAGTGACAGCTTGGGATCCTCAATCTCGCCAAACTTTGGCATGCTTAAGTGAAGGGTGATCTAAGAATAAATTAAAATCATCCCTTTTTCCCAACGATTCAATAGCTACAAATGAAATATGGAATGTGACATCTTATATTTGGATAGAAATATCCTTAACTAACCCAATGGGATAAAGTCAAGATTAGTCAACCATTCTAATGTAGAATGGAGGGGGTTGAATGTTTGTCCACCCCATCTGACAACAAATTGGTAATGTAGCAATATTAACTCCACAACCTCCATCAATAAAAACTCTATAAATAGGTCTCAATTTGTACCAAACTATAATCAAAGGAACAACATAATCCACTAGTGTGTCCTCCACCATTTCTATTTTTTTGACTTTAACAAAACTCTACCCCATTGTAGACACTAGAGAATCCACATTTCGGCTAAAAGAACTTCCTTAAAAGTATGAACTGAAGCTAACATATCACCTAAAGGTAATTGAATTGTAGAATTACACAAAACATGCAAAAAATTGGGGATAACCTTTGGCATTATTGAAATTCTTTTCCCCAAAGGAAATTGATCCCATTGTTGAACTTTTTCACTTTTGTTCATAATAGTTGAGTCCTTCAAAGTTGGACTATCTAGAGCTATTACTGAATCCAAATAGGTTGTATCTATGAGTGTACCCTACCTCTAGTTTAATGGGTCCATACTTAATGACATAACTTGCTCTAGCATGGAGAAAGAAGGTGTTATGTGGGAAGCCCAACTAGAAGATTGGTTGTATACATTGTGCTTCTTCTGGATACTAGATTGCAAACTCAAATCTTCCAATTAATGTTTTTTTTTGGATGGAGTGATAATAGCTACCACCAGATCCTCATAAGATAACGTGAAAATGCTAGTCATTGGAGCTTTAAGATTTGCTTCTTGCTTCCATCAATTGTATTTCTATGCTTTTAAATGATTCCATCCAAGCCCCATACATAACAAACATTATGGTCCTTACCCATCATTCGGGTAACTTTTGTAGCGTTGATAAGCTTCCCCACTTTGTCGAGGTGAACATGACTGCATGTTCTCATTAACTCCTCTATTATTTCCTATATCTGTAGGGCATATAGTATGTACATACGGTTGTTGGTACCATGGGACAACTTGCAACAAGTCAAGTTGTACGTGACTCGCTAACACTACTTTATTTTGTGTGTTTTATATACATTGTCTATTCTATGGTTCATTAAATTACATGTAGTACATTAAACTTGATTTAATGCATATTTTTTTGCAATATTTCCTACATTTCTAAGTTTTGTATAGGACATGATGAAACACATCATACACCCCAACAAATGATGTCTATTTCAAAGATGCAGCTTCTGAAGTCCTAGCTGCAATGTCCATTACCATCGAGGTCATAAAGATCTTTTTTCTCCTTCAACATGGGGTTGATACCATCAATAAACCACCCATGCACCACATCATGCACAAGGCGTTCTTGATCTAGAATCTACCTCAAAGAGCTTCAAAACAGGGAAGCATAGTCTGTAATTGTTTGGGTAGGTTTTTGGAACATATATGGTAATGTGATAAATAATTGTCTGATTGTTTTGGATTTCTAGAATCTCCATAGAAAAGCACTATGTAGAGCATCATAAGTCTCAAAAAGGTAAGGTGTGAACTAGGACAATCAACTAAACACTTCATCATGGAGTGTCACTTGGAAGACTTGGCACTTCCGGGCATCATCATGCTCACCATCCAAAAGGTCATACTGCATACCAAACAATCAAACATGGGCATCTAAGTCATTGTTCACCTTCTGACTAAAGTAGTTAAACTACATTCGGGTAATTATGTGTCCTAGAACTGACATAGGAGTTTTCCAACACTTGCATTCCTCACTTGTGAGTATTAAAGGGGAAAAATTCTTCCTTAACTTATTGAATAATTTCCAATCCAAGAACTACTATACACTCCCCTTAGTGCTAGAGGCTTCCCATAAAAATTCTCCACTGCAATGAAATCCAAAAGGCATTGCATCACTCCTGAATCGCAAGGTTTCTTATCCCTTAGCTTTCTGATTCTGCACTCACTTTCCTACCTTTGCACTTTCCACTTGCAATTTTGTAGCCTCAAATGCAACTTGAACCTTCACCACTTGTGTAATTAATGGATAGGGAATCACTCCTTTGTTGATTGGTGAAAGTAATCACTCTAGGATGCACACACCACCTCGAATCACACAATCATAACCTTCTTCATATTCTAAAGTAGGAAGTCCCCTTGTGGATATCCTCTCATACTCCATAAATCATAAAAACCATGTATCGTAATGATTTGGCATGGTCAAAATCCACTATGATGATCACCCAAAAAATCCTTCTATAGTTTATTCCCAACATCGTCACCCCATCCCATAATGGTCACCAATTGTGGCACTTTGCCCCCCTTGCAAACAAGGTTCAGGAAATGGGGGATTATGACAAGAAACTAATTAGACTCATAGATTTCTACTCCCAACACAATAAAACTAACTCTAAAAATTGTACATTATTCAATCAAATAGTACTTTAGAAAGATACATAATAAATGTAATAAACAAACAATTGACATAGATAAAAATAGTTCACTATCATTATGAGTTTGAAAATTCTAAGTTGTAATCATGGCACATTAGCTATGTGTCTCTACACACTATTCTTCTATTACAAGTAATAGACATATCATAGAGTATGTAGACTACATGATTTGATTCTTGATACAAACTTTTGCCAAAGATATACAGGTTTTGGTTTGGTACTATAAGTACCTTGAAGTCTACTACATGTTTAGCATAATTCGATAGGGTAGTTTTGTTCAACTTTTTGGGATACACTAATTTTTCTACATTAGGGTATTTTAGTCAGTGGCCATGGCTGAAAGCAGTGATGTATTTTGTATGTTGGATGTTGAGGATAAGTTGGATTGTACCAATTACCCATTATGGGCTTATATGATGCATCATGTATTGGTTGCAAAAGCAATGTGGAATATTCTGCAGAGTGTTGAGAAATTTCTTATTACACCTACAAATACAATTACTGAAGCTGTAGATGGCATTGAAGATGGTGATATTCTTCAGGTTCCTATTCGTGCTGCAGTTCTTGCTGCACCTACTCTAGAGCAACTTCATTGGGATGGCAGAGATGCTCAAGCACATGCATTGATAGCCATGTTTTTCAAATGTGCCAATATCCCTCACATTTGCTCTTATAAAACAACAAAGGATTCTTGGGACACACTTACCACTTTATACCAGGCAAAGAATGAGGCTAGTGTTGCTTACCTCTAAAGGTATTTGGAGAGTAAGCACATGGATGAAGGAGATTCCATGGACACTTTTTTGACAAAGATCAAAGATTTGAAGGAGTAGATGATTTCTACTGATGAAGTCTTGCCTGACAATTCACTTGTGCAGATTGTTGTGAATGGTCTTCTAGATTCATATCAGAGTTTTGCTTCTACTCTTTGATTGATGATGAAATGCAATCCAAATGCCTTAAAATGTGAGGAGTTGGTCTTTGCTCTATTGCAAGAAGATCAGTATAGGCAAAACAGGTCGATTATGCATGTTGTGGATCAAGCTTTCCTCTCTAATTAGAAGGGCAAAGGTAAATGAAGCTCATCTAGTAGTAACCAAAAATCTGCTAATTATACACAATCAAAGAAGGATGAAATAGATGATAAGAAAACACAAAAGCAAAAATTGTTTTGCAAATATTGTAAAGGAAATGATCATGTCATAAAGAGTTGTCCAAAACTAGTTGCAAAAGAGGCAAAGAAAAAAGAGGTCAGAATGGTTGTTGCAGAAGCCTCTACACCCAAATTAGAGTCTGCAAATCTTGTGCAGAATGAAGAATGGATGTCTACTAGTGTTTGCAGTTATGAACCATCTTCTCATGAATAGTGTATGTTTGTAGTAGACTAAGATGTTTGGTACTTTCATAGTGGGGCAACCAAACATATTACCTCACAACAGAGTTTCTTCACTTCACTTGAGCATGCCCCTACAAGGAATATCATTACATGCACCAACAACTCCTTTTACCCTATCATGGGAGTTGGTAAGATCATTTTGACTATTGCAGATGGTAGTTCTTTTACATTATCGGATGCTTTATTTGTTCCAAGGATCAAGTAAAATCTATTATTAGTTTTAGCATTAGCCAAGATTGGCTTGGTTGTGAAATTTGATGATGGCGGATGTATAGTTTGTGATCTCTCAAATGGCAACATCATTATTGCTTCTAGCATTCTATGTGGTGGGCTATATAAGCTCATGGATTATGCAAAATCTGTGAATGATTCAGCATGTGTAGTTCAAGATTCTCAGGCTATGTTAGATGCAAGGCTTTGGCATGCACGCTTTGGTCATCTAAATTTTGCTAGTTTGCTATACTTACAAAAATCAGAAATGGTATCCTCTCTGCCCAAACTTAAGGCACCTAGTAAACATGTCTGTGAAGGATGTATTTTGGGCAAAATGCAGCCTTTCTCCTTCCCAAAAGATGGTTGAATTCGAGCTACTAAAAAATTGCAGCTTGTTCGCAATGATATCTGTGGTCCTATATAGCCACCTTCTTTTGGGAACTACCTTTACATCATGATGTTCACTGATGATTTTTCTTGGCATGCATGGGTGTATCCATTGAAAGAAAAGTCTGAACTATTTATGTGGTTCAAATAGTTTCATGTTTTGGCTAAAAGTCTATCACCATGTAAAATGGGCACCTTCCATTTTGATCAGGGGAAATATATTGTTGATATATATAGGTAGTGATGTGTGTGAACACCCTAGGACCGCGTGGGTACTTTTTTCCCTCTTTAGGAGGTTTTTTTGCCTCAGCTGTGCAGCAGATGTTTTTGAGTATTGACTCTCTTCACAGTTAATGAGTTAAGTGCAGCAGATGTTTTTGAGTATTGACTCTCTTCCTTTTGATAGTTTGGCATTGATCCTCCAAAATGATCAAGGTTTTGAGTTATTCTTGATATAGAAGTGTTCTAAAATCAAGGATAGCTTGTTCTTTTGGAGATTAACACTCTCCATCCGTGGTATTAGAGCAAGAATCATCAAAATAGAAGAAAGGAGTCATACAGAAATCAAGATTTGAAGTTTCAAAAGGTGAAAGCTTAAAGGGAAAGCTTTAGAAGGAGGCTTGAAGCTATCAAGAAGATTAAAAGGAACTTCATTTGAAGTAAAGGTACACTTATTCCTCATAAAGCTTGAAGAATTTAATACACAGGTGAAGAAAGGATGGGAGATTCTCTTCAGATAGAGAAATTGGATAGAGAAAACTATCCAGTTTGGTCAATGAGGATGGAAGATCATTTCATGAGCAAAGACCTGATAGGTTTCATCACAGGTGAAGAAGAAAAACCAGAATTTAGAGATCCTAGTGTTCCAACTAGGGATGAACTCTCAGATTTGAAGACTTGGATGAAGAAGGACGCTCAAGCAAGGAGCATTATCTACATGGGAGTCAATGACTACTTGCTACATCATATTAGAAGACTTGAAAGTGAAAGTGACATATGGAATGCTTTCGAGGAGCATTTCCAAATTACTATAAAGTCAAGAAAGGCATCTTTATGGGCACACTTCACTACATTAAAAAGAAAGCTTCTCAATCCATTTCTGATTATGTAACAAGGATGAAGGATATTGCAGACGAATTAGGAGCGGTTGATGAAGACATTGACGAGGATAAATTGATAAGGAAAATCCTCATAGGTTTGAGAGGAGATGAGAAATGGAAGCCATTTATTTTGTCTACTGAATTGTCACTAGATCATTTCACTCCTAATTTAAATCAGTTGCTAGGACACATGCTAACTTTTGAGTAGGATGTCAAAGGTGATGTTGATAAGAGTACAGGTCAAGCAATGTATTCAAAGGACAAGAAGAAGAATATCAAAGGCAAGCAACAATTAAATGAAGAAGAAGGTACAACTAGTCAAGCCAACTTCCTAAAAGGAAGAGGAGGTGGCAAAGGTAGAGGAAGATACAGAAGCAATAAAGATGGAGCCAAAGCTTGCTGGATTTGTGGTAAGAAAAATCATTTAGCTCATGATTGTTGGCATAATAATCAGAATAATCGAGGATATAGTCATAAATTTAATTCAAGAGGAAGAGGTGGAAGAAACCAAAGAGGTAATTTCAGAGGAAGAGGTTACTTTGGAAGAAATGTAGGTAGAGGATTCCAAAGTCAATCCTACAACAATACCTACTACAATTATGCTTCAGATCACCAGGAGGATTCAACTTTGATTATGAATGCAACTTGTGAAAAAAAAGTGAAGACCAAAAAGTCTTCTACATTGACTTAGCATGTAGCAATCACCTGAGCGGTAATATAGCCTTGATGACTGATTTGGAGAATAAGGTAACTAATCATGTAGTTCAAATAGGTGATAATACAAAGCACAATGTGAAGTCAATTGGATCAATCAAGGCCAAGGATGGAAGTACTCTTCTGAGTAAGGTCTTGTATGTTCCCACAATTCCAAAAAATCTGATAAGTGTAGGGCAAATTGTTGAAAAAGGTTATGAAGTAAGGTTCACCATTGATGGAGTTTTTGTGGAAGACCCTAGCAATGGGTATAAATAGATTGTTTCAGGGAAGAAAGAAGAAGGGCTCTTCATATTGAAGATTCAAGCTAATGTTGGTCATGCCTTGTTTACTTATGGAGGACATAAGATCTCTGAGTTAGATCTTTGGCATAAAAGGCTTGGACATTTCAATGAAAGAGGTATTAAGGATATGGTTACCAATGGTTCAGTGCTTGGATTGCCTAATGTTGTAGGTCAACATATGACATATAGATATGAGGCATGTCAATTATGTAAGGCTCATAAGCAATCATATTCTAAGCATGGTTTCATGTATTTAGAGAAGCTTGAGTTGTTACACACAGATGTGTGGGGACCATCAAAGGATTTCAGTATAAATGGTTCAAGATATCATGTGATTTATGTTGATGATGCTACCAGGTGGATCACTTTATATGTGATCAAAGATAAATAAGAGGTATTCAATACATTTAAACATTATCATGTGTATGCAGAAAGAATTAAAGGTCAAAAGTTGAAGAGACTAAGGTCAGATGGAGGGGGAGAGTATTTCTCTAACGAGATCAGTGATTACTTATGGAATGTAGGTATAAAAAAGGAATTTACTTGCAGGTACTCTCCTCAACAAAATGGTGTAGCAGAAAGGAGAAATAGAACTCTTGTTGAGTTTGCAAGATCAATGATGAAGGAGAAAAATTGTCCAAATTATTTGTGGGCTGAGGCTATAAATACAGCTACATACTTGGTTAATAGGTTACCATGTAAAGCTTTGCAGGGTATGCCCCCATATGAAGCTTGGTGGGGTAAAAGACCTACCTTAGATCATTGCAAAGTGTTTGGATGTTTGGATTATGCATATGTGCCATCTCAGTTGAGGCATAAATTAGAACCTAAAGGTGAAAAGTATGTGTTCATTGGATATGATGATAAGGAGATGGGTTATAGTTTGTGGAGTCCATCCACAAAGCAATTTCTTGTATCAAAGGATGTTATATTTGATGAGCAAGATACTTGGTATGCAGGTACAATCAATAATCATGAAGGTGATGAAGAAATTGTGAATAAAAAAAAAGGTAAATCAAAGGTTCATATGTTTGATGAAGAAGAGAACAATGAAGTACAAGTTGAAGTTGAAGAAGTGCCAAGCTTTGATCCAGAATGTGATGAACCAGAAACTTCAAGAAGTGGAGAACTAAGAAGGTCATCAAGACACAAATGGCAACCTACAAGGTATAGCTATGACACTTCTTTTTTGACTACTAAAGATTATGCTTACATGGTGAAAGTAGATGAAGACCCTTCTAAATATGAAGAGGCAAAAGGTAAGGAAAATTGGGAGAAAGTTATGCTAGAAGAGTATGATGAATTGATGGAGAATGAGACATGGGATTTGGTTCCTAAACCAAACAATCAAAAGATCATTGGATGCAAATGGGTCTACAAGACAAAGAGGTATGCAGATGGAAGTGTGTCTAGATATAAAGCTAGACTTTTTGTGAAAGGGTATGCTCAGACATATGGTATAGATTATGATGAGACCTATAGTCCTGTGGCAAAGATGACAACCATAAGGACACTCATATCCATTGTTGCATGTAAAGGTTGGAGATTATATCAATTAGATGTGAAGAATGCTTTTCTTAATGGTTATATTTCAGATGATGTTTTCATGGAGCAACCACAAGGGTTTAGAGATAAAAGGTATTCAGAACATGTATGTAAGCTCAAGAGGGCTTTGTATGGTTTGAAGGAGTCCCCAAGGGCATGGAATTATAGACTTGTAAAGTTCTTGAAAGAACTTGGGTTCCAAGTATCTAAAGCTGATAGTAGCTTGCTTGTCAAAGCAAGTGATGATGGGTTCATTTACATGTGCATATATGTTGATGACATAAACCTTATAGGTACAAATTATAAGGGCATAAAAAGCCTTAAGAAACAAATGGAGAAAGAGTTCAAGATTAGTGATTTGGGAGACTTGTCATATTTCTTGGGCATGGAAGTCTCATATACTCAACATGGAGTATATGTAACTCAAGAAAGGTATTTATAGAATTTTCTAATAAATTTTAAAATGGAAGATTGCAGGGTAGCACCTACTCTAATGGAGGTGAATCATGAGTTGAGTAGATATGGAGGAGAAGAATTCAAGAATATGAAGTTATTTCAAAGTCTGGTTGGTAGTCTAATCTATGCTACATTAACTAGGCCTGATTTGTCATATGCAGTTGGAGTGTTGTCTCAATTCATGCATTATCCTAGGAAAGAACATTGGGTTGTAGGACAAAGAGTGTTGAGATACATTAAAGGTACAATCAAGGAAGGTTTGTATTATGGTTTTACATCATATACTAACATCAAGATATATAGTGATATAGATTGGGCAGGTAATCCTGATGATAGGAGATCAACATAAGGATACTTGTGTTATGTGGGAGATAAGTTAATCTCTTGGTGTTCTAAGAAACAACACACAGTTGCCTTGTCATCCATAGAAGCAGAGTACAAAGGAATGTTGAAGCTGCAAAGGAAGTCATATGGTTGAAGACTCTCATGAAGAGTTTTGAGATCATTCAGAGAACACCCACTATTCATGGTGATAATATGAGTTCATTGTATCTAGCTGCTAATCTTGTTTTTCATGCCACAACTAAACACATTGAGATTCAGTATCACTTCTTAAGAGAGAAGATGATTGATAAGGAGATTGAAATCATACACACTTCAACAAAAGATGATTGCAGATATGCTAACCAAAAGCTTGGATGGACCAAAGCTACAGAGATTCAAAGACATGGCAGGTATAAAGAAGATAGAGAAATGCTCAATTGATTATTGAGGGGGAGCTGTTGATGCAACTCAACCATCAATTGATATCTTGGATAAAGACTTGAAGCTAAAGGATGAAGAAAAGATCAACAAATGAAGTTTGAAGATAGTGCATGAAGACTTGTATACATATGTACATTAAACTTGTAGGTAGCTCACTAATAATTTTATTATGGTCATGAGCTTGTACATATAAGCCTATATATATACAAGTAGAAAGTTGGGGCAAGTATGAGAGAGCATGAGATATGAAAAATTAGAAGTTGTAAGAGTAATTAGACACTTTAGAAGTGTAGAACATCTCTCTCATCATTCAGATGTAAATAGCTTTCAGAGAAGAAGAAAAAATACGGCCGATCTTTTGTTGAGTACTCCTTTTGTGTTTTATCTTTTGTGAAATGCTTTTGTACAAGTCTATGTCTATAATTGATTGACCTCTGTACAAGTTTTTAGATCCTAAGTGTGATGAGGCTGAGAGAATTGAGAGTAGGAACATTTACATGTATAAATATGAAGAAGTGAAGTTTGCAATGGGTGCAAATTTGATGCTAATTGTTTTGGTCAGTTCTCCTTCCACAGTGTAAAGTTTTGAGCAAGAAAGCACTCATTCTTTAAGTTGGAAGGTAAGATAACTATGGCTAAAAGCATTTGAATAAACGGGTTGTAATTTGAGATAACTATGCATTAAAAGTTATAGGTGTCAATGTCGACTGTAGAAAAGTATAATTTTAGACGTAGGTGGATTGTTTAGATCATTTCTCAAGATCTACTGAATCTTTTGAGATGTTTTAACTTGGAAAAGGTGCAAATCCTTAGCCGACACCTTATACAAAGTTTCATTAGAAATTTTACACATTTGATTAATCAATTAATGAGTTAAGTGCAACATACTTTTCTGAGTATTTACTCTCTTCACAGTTAGTGCAAATTTTGATAGTTTGGCATTGATCTTCCAAATTGATCAAGGTTTTGAGTTATTCTTGATATAGAAGTGTTCTTACATCAAGGATATATTGTTCTTTTGGAAATTAACACTCTCCATCACTTGCCCCTACAGGGAGTACTGTTACATGCACCAACAACTCCTCTTATCCTATTATGGGAGTTGGTAAGATCATTTTGACTACTGTTGATGGTAATTCTTTCACTTTGTTCGATAGTTTGTTTGTGTCAGGGACCAAGAAAAATATGTTATCACTTTCTGCATTAGCCAAGATTGGCTTGGTTGTGAATTTTTTTGATCACAAATGTACAGTTCATGATCTGTGAAATGGCGACATCATTATTGCTTTTGGCATCTTATGTCGTGGCCTATACAATCTCATAGACTATGAAAAATCTGTAAATGATTTGGCATGTGGAGTACATGATTCTGAGGCTATGTCAGATGCAAAGCTTTGGCATGCATGCTTTGGTCATCTGGATTTTGCTAGTTTGCTACACCATTTGAAATGGTGTCCTGTTTGCCCAAACTTGAGGCACCCGGAAAACATGTTTGTGAAGTTTGTATTTTGGGCAAAATGCAGTGTTCCTCCTTCCCAAAAGATGGTTCAGTTTAGGCCACTTAGAAATTGTAGCTTGTACATAGTGATGTCCATGGTCCTATGCAAACATCTTCTTTTGGGAACTATATTTACTTCGTGACTTTCAACGATGATTTTCCCACGCATGCATGGGTATATCCATTGAAGGCAAAGTTCGAAGTGTTTATGTGCTTCAAACAATTCCTGGTTTTGGTTGAAAATTTATCAGCATGTAAATTGTGATCCTTTGTTTTTATCAAGGGGGGGGGGATATATATCTTCTACAACTTTAATGGATTTTTGGTTGAATGTGAGATAAAGCATCAGTGTACAATGTCGTATACACCTCAACAATATGGAGTTGTTGAATGGAAGAATAGGTCACTCATGGAGATGGCGAGGTGTATGGTCAAGAGTCAGGCTTTACCACATAGTTTATAGATTATGCAAAATGTGTGAATGATTTAGCATGTGTAGTCATGATTCTCACACAATTTCACATGCAAAGCTTTGGCATGCATGCTTTCTTCATTTGAATTTTTCTAGTTTGCTTCACCTCTTGAAATCTAAAATGATATCCTTTGCCAAAAATTGAGGCACTTATAAACATGTTTAGGAAGGTTGTATTTTGGGAAGAATGCAGCATTCCTCCTTCCCAAAAGATGGTTGATTTAGAGTTGCACATAAATTGCAGCTTTTTCATAGTCATGTCCATACTCCTATGTAGACACCTTCATTTGGAATTACCTCTAATTCCTTAATTTTGGTGATGAATTTTCCAGGCATGCATTGGTGTATCCATTGAAAACAATGTTGAAAGTGCTTATATGCTTCAAAAAGTTCCTAGTTATGGCTGAAAATTTTTCAACATGTAAAATGGGAATTGCATAATATATGCATTTTGAATTTAATGCATTTCTCACCTCAGCATAGAATAAAACATGAGTGCATAGTGCTACATACACAAGGAGTTGTTGAAAGGGAGAACTTGTATCTCATGGAAATGGCAAGGTGTATGGTCAAAAGTCGGGCTTTACCAAATAGCTTTTGGCTTGAGGTTGTTATGTATGCAACATATGTACTTAACAATTGCTCCACCAAAGCATTGGGTCTATCACTCCATTTGAGGCTTCGCATGGTTGCATCTATTTATTGCTCATCTACGTGTGATGACTACTATGCAATCAAAATATGATGTTATTATGAAGAATAGTACTTTTGTTTATCTGTTTTTTCTCCACACAAAAATACCATCATTTCTAAATGGGTATACTAGATAAAACATAAGCTTGATTGAATAGGTTATGGGTATAAGTTTAGGATTGTTTGCAAAGGTTATGGTTAAGAGAGAGGCATTGATTCTAATGAGAACTTTGCTCCCACATGCCAAATGATCACCATTTGTAGCATTTGTGCACTTGAAGCTCATCGTGGTTGGAGTTACGTTAGTTGGAAAATTTGGATGGTTATTTGCATGAAGAATTGTATGTACTTCAGCCCCATATTTATATTCTTCTTTTGACTTAGATTGGGTTGGTTGTTATGAAATGTTTGTCCCCACTAGTGTTTTTTGCTTCATGCATCGTAGCTCATGCATATCTTGGTTGAGGAAGAAGTAGCCTACTATGGACACTTCTACTTGTGCAACTGAGTATAGGCAGAAAGAGTTAGGAATTGTTCATAGGTTTAATATTATTTCCAAGATATGATAATTAAGACGTAAAATAATCTAGATATGCCCTTGAGGTCAAAGGGGTTACTGATATCCATTGACTTAAGGTTTAAGTTGAAGGCTAGTTTTCTACTTAAAAGATCTTAAGTTTTAATATCAATCAAATAAATAGTTTGGTATGATTTAAGTCAAAGCATTAAAAGGAAGGAAATTGCACAATGATTGGTCTATAGTACATGGTTTGGAATTTAGGGAAACCTAAGAGGAAGTAGAATTCACCCCACAATTGTGTGGGTTTGCGATTGATGGTCTAGAACATAAAGTTTTATGCTAGCATTAAAGTTGGTATGGCAACATGGGATCCCACACTTAAAGGTGATGGACACTCAGGTATAGCGTCATATATTTGTGTCTAAGTAAGACAAATGTGAAGTTAATTTTGATTTTGGTTTGGTCCAATTGAAGCTGGGTCCGAAAATGGGGGAACATTTTATTCCTACATTCTACTAAGATCTTAAATCCTAGATTGGACACATTAGTCCTCTAGTAGGGAAAGAGCTCAGTGGATGTTGGTTAAACATGGACCATAGTGGAAATATCTAAGTCACATGCTTTGCTCAACTTTAGTAAAGCTTTCTCATTTGAAACTCTGAGCCACATGTGGAGCTTCCAAAAAATTGGTTTAGTAACTATTTGAGCACAAAGCTAAGAAAGAAAATGATAAAAGATAAATGTATTAGAAATATCCTAAACAATATAATTATGCCCCAAATCTCTATGGGGAATATGTTGGAAATAATCAAAATCATGGAAGAACCTTGTTTGGAAACCATATTACATTACTCATAATTCTGAACTCAAGTAAATCTGCTAGATTTACTCATTGTAATAAAATGGAATAGAAATTCATTTCTTGATCCAAATTATGAACCCAAGATCTTAATCTATCACAAAAAGGATATTGTGATCCAAATTGTGGACCAAAATCTCTCATACAAAGTAAATCCCAATCCACTCTATGTAACTATGACTATTATACCAAGAAAAGACATGCTAACAAAATACACCAACTAGTGGAACTACGACTAGCTTCTTACTATGATGTGATCATTCCAAACTAGGAACAAGATGTCTCTAGTAAACCACTTCTATAAAATCTATCAGAAATACTCTACACTCCTAGAGATAATGGAAACTCAAAAAGTCAGTTTATTAAAAAACACTAAAAACATGGTATGTAGATGTGAGTGCACTCATAGCCCAATAGGCTAAGAATCCATCTCACCTCATAAATACTATGTGCATGGCATCATATATAGCTATTAGAATTTGGGTAGGGTCTCCTTTGTCCAATTGAAAATAGTCACCATTAACCAATAATAATATCTAGAGAATGTTTAGCCCATAATGATCACACCATATTACATAATATCACAAATCAAAGATTAAGTCTAGTTATCTTGTGCTAAATAAAACTTTTTCAAATTGTTCATCCTCACAAAGCCACAGTCAAGATTTAATTAGGCTCAACAATCTCTTGATTTTAATATTCCATTAGAGTTTTATAATTAATTCATTAGAAGGTTGGAACACTTGACGACCAACTCTGGAAATGTACAATGCCATCTTATTGAGGCTCTTAAACTCTAAACTTCAATTTATTTGTGTAAGAATCTAGATTAACTCTTCTAGTTTGTGATCATAAAATTTCAACTTCAAGATTAAAATACTCATTGAATTTGACAATTCTTTCTCTACTACACATACTCTTAGATGATCGTACATACAATGGATGTGCACTTTTAGAATGTCTTCTAACTAAGAAGATAAACTCAACGTTCTTTGAAACTTAGGCATGCCATAGAGTCTATAGTGGAGTCTCTACTCCAAGAAAATTTTTTAAAATTGGAGTTTCTAATATGAAATGAAAATGTATTTCACAAACACATATAGTGATCGTAGCTACTTTTTAAAGTAAAATCATTCCAATTGGATAAGAATAATAAGAGAACCTATCACCCCAAGGTTGCATGGTCTCTAGCCGTTGAGTAAATTCCACAGAGTCCACTTCTATGTGTGGAGATCATTTCACCTATCAGGTGATCTTAAAAAATTAATAAGAATAAATGTGCAAAAACCTTAACCTAATAGAACCGCATAGGAATTAGAAATCAATCAATTCGGATTTACCAATTAAGAGTAATGCCATTACAAATAGGTCCCTCTCACTTTTATCAAGCCTTTGCTAATATTAGCAACAAATCTAGTTCAGAGGTCATTTGATCTTTGTAAAAGTACACAAAATGCTTGAACATTAAGAAGCTTGAATTAACGTGTATGAGCTACTCTCTCTCTCTCTGAATTTCAATAAATTTTGGCATTCTTTGAGATAGAAATATCCAAATCTTTTTGAGGTTGCTACCTCTCTAACTATATCCACAATTATCTTTAAAACTTAACAAAGGGGAGACATGCTAATCTTTGTAATAGATACGTTCATCCACTCTTTTCAATGATCTATGACATGGATATATATCCATGCATTTACCAATCTTCTAAATTGGTGAAAAACAACTAGGAGTCTAAATCACCTCATCGAAATGGATCCTTTACATACCATCCACATTTCAAATAAAAGTGCACATCAATGGATGTTCTTGTAATCATTGTGATTCTTGCACGTTCATTAATTCTTACATTAAACAATCACATGTGAGCATGTGATACTTCTATTGATGACAAAAAACACAGCAAAATCTTGTAAAAACTAGGAACATAATTGTATATCAATTGTATATACATATACTTCCATGAAGAGGTATTCATGCACTCATGAATTACCTTATAATCACAAATATGATGCATAGAAAAACATTCTTCACATCAATTTATATGATTTGAATTAGTCGCTCAAACTAAGTGACCTCATATATATCACTACCCGACCTAGTAAGCTAGAGTACATAGTAAGCTAGAGTACATGGAATTGAAAACACATACACACACACCTAACCTCGTAAGGTAGAGTACAAGGAATTGAAAACACACACACACCCGACCTAGTAACATGTCCGACCTCGATCTCGTAAGCTAGAGTACAAGGAATTGAAAAAACACACACACCTAACCTGGTAAGGTAGAGGCACCCATCTTGCGATAATGAAATAGACAATGCTAATTGCACCAACCAATTCATTTGAGTATCCGTAGGCGCAACAGAGACAATAGCAGTATCATGCAGAACACATCTCTCTCTCTCTCTCTCTCTCTCTCTCTCTCTCTCTCTCTCTCTCTCTCTCTCTCTCTCTCTCTCTCTCTCACACACACACACACAAACACCACACACACCTGTGCGCGCACGCACACACACAACCCAGGTACTACAAATTATATACTGCATATCTTATGAAATGAAGGCTGATCACTTTTCTTACACTGTGAGTAGACATTACAAGCTGGAATTGGAAAACCAACAGATGAATACAGAGATTTCCCATAACAATCTCTTTAAAGCAGGATTCAGGGAATGAATAAATGGATTTAGGCGGGGAAGTAATTTTACATCTGAGCTCTGGGACAAGCTTGTTTTTGTATAAGATATACAGGATTTGGTCTTCCAGAACAGAGCACAAAAGTGGGCATTTCTTTCAATCGCTAGAACTCCAGATTATGTGCATCGTCGTCCTGATCAGCATTTCAATCAGCAGCAGCATCGAGGATTAGAATCCATCAACAAGAAGTAACTCTGGTTCTGATCTATTCGTCCATTTTTGGACCTATCCTTCACGAAATCTTGAATACAAGGGTGTGCCAGGATCTGGGCGAGCTTTAACCTCCGATGAGGATTCTTTTGTAGCATCCCTCTGAGTAGGTCCTTTGCTCCAGCTGATATTTCGTGCCATGGACTCCGGTTCAGATTTAGGCTTCTTCTCTTGATGTTGCGGAAAATGTCGGCTTCAGAATCCCCATAAAACGGAGCATAACCGCTCAGTATGACATGAAAGAGAACGCCCAGGCTCCACACATCGATCTTCTCGTCGTAACCTGTGCCTGTAAGAACTTCAGGAGCGACGTAGCACGGTGTGCCTTCGACGTTGGAATACCGATCGTGTGAGAAGTCTGCCGATGCGCCAAAATCTGCGAGCTTAAGATTCTCATAACCGCTGTTTCTGCAGGGAAGGAGTATATTTTCTGGTTTGATGTCTCTGTGCATCACTCCTCGTTCGTGACAGAAGGCGACGGCTGAAACTACTGCTCTTAGGATTCTTGCAGCATCTTTCTCCGGAAGAGGGCCCTTTTCTTGTAGGTAATCACATAAGTCACCTCCTTCGCACAGATCCATGACAATATGTAGTTTATCCTCGTCTTCAAAATGGTCACGGTAAGTAATGATGTTAGGGTGGCCAGAAAGCCTCTCAAGCATGACGATTTCCGCATGCGCATGGAGAACCGCAGCAGAATTTGACCTATTGATGGTCTTGCATGCGTACTGATATCCGGTGGCGTTCTCAGTGCAGACGCAGACGGTACCATCGACACCGGAACCTAGTTGACGGGCGAAGCTGTATGGATTATCCATCTAATTGAATGGAGAAAGAGAGGCTGCTCCGTTCAGAGAGTTTGGTTGTTCTTGGTGTCGTCTAAGCCGTCTGGAGACAGGTAATAGCTTTGCCGCGGGAGACGGTACTGAGTTTGCTGTTGGCTACGCTTTCTCCACACAGAATATGGCTTCGCCGGGGAGACGCAGTTCCTCCTGAATCTTCACTGCTGAGCTAATCCTCCTCGAAGGACATACTTATAAGGAATGGAAATCGGTGAACTAGTCACTGTCGGCTAAGTTCAAGAATTGATTTCAACTTCAATTAATTCAATTGCACGAAGAAAACTATGCCCATGTCTTAAAAAGATTGTTATTTCAAGTTCGATTAATTATAATTGATTCATTCAATACATTCAAGCCCTGGGAGATTAAGCTTCAGCCGAGCTATGTAAATCCCTGTTCTTGTGGGATAAGGAGGGTCCCATGGGTACTATGCCCTTCCTTGTACAATTGCAATTTCAAAGTTAAAGCCTCGAGGAGTAGGCCTCGGCTGAACCTCCATTTTTAAAAAAAAGGCTTTAACCAAGCTTCCTTTAAAAAAGAATCAATTAAAGATTTTAATTCAATTCGTTCGAGCACATTAGGTTGACCAGTTGGGCCTTCGCCTCTCTAAACTTGGACATGTGTTCAACCCCTGCAATTGTAACGGGGCATCCTTCACCTCCTATGTGGTGAGATGGTTAAACCGGCCCCTTCAAGAAATCCTTGGGCCTTTGGGCATCTCAATTCAGTCTAGGTCTTCGAGCAAAAACCTGCTCAAACTAGTTCTCTCGTGTGACCTTAAGACTATCCTGTCCCAGTTGCTACTTTAGTGGACCTTATGGCTCCATATCATAGTAGTTGTTGGGATCGTTGAGCCTTCGTGTATGTCAATGCAACCAAATTGTAGACGTGA
The DNA here is from genome assembly GCA_020310875.1 of Ceratopteris richardii. Lineage (NCBI taxonomy): Eukaryota > Viridiplantae > Streptophyta > Polypodiopsida > Polypodiales > Pteridaceae > Ceratopteris > Ceratopteris richardii. The sequence goes on from CM035430.1 coordinate 33,692,193, forward strand.
TAGAGGGGGTTTAACAAATGGATTTGTGGTTTTTAAATATGTAATTACCTTTCCAAAAGTACCTTGTATTTCTCCTATCATAGCTCATAAGTACCTTGTATTTCTCCTATCATAGCTCATAAGTCAAGAGCTTGTATTTCAACATAGCCCTCCTAGATGTATGAACGAAGAAGCTATCAAGTTGACTCATAAGAAAGATAAGAAAAGTAGGATCCAAAACTAGACATCGATCACCATGCTCCCAACCGGATACATTAAGGTTATTACCAAGGCCTTGGCAAATCCCATCAACAGTCAGCTTCAAAACTTGGGTTTGCAAAGATAAAAATGGTTTGATCAAGGGTAGATCTATTCTGGAAGCCATCATGGACATATAGTAAGGTCTTGAATTTGCTAAATTTTTTAAGAAAAACTTGTTCTTTCTTAAGATAGACTTTGATGCCTATGATAGATTGGAGAGGATGTTGAAAGCCATGTTCACACTCAACATATCATATGTATTTCTTTTGCCCAGGCCAAGATTAGATGGTCCTCAAGATGTTTGTCGATGACACAAATGCCCTCATCCATCATGAGGTGGGATGCATGTCTGAGTTCTAACGTTGCCTCAATATTTTTTGCACTCCATATGGCTCAAAAATTAACCATGCTAAGACTATTTTCGAAACTATCTCTCAATCTCCGCCTTAGCTTCTCCTAGACCAAGGATGTATTAGGCTTGCCTTGAGCCAAATTTTCTACTTGCTTAGCATCTCAATGGACTCTGAGGTTTCCGCGGGCTAGAGATGGGATTGGGTCCTTCACAAACTTGAATCCAAGCTTCAGTTTCGAAAGCCATGTAACTAAATGTGGTGGAAAAGGCGATGGTGATCAATACATGTTGGAGTTAGATGTTTGTGGAAGCACGCGAAAAGCACAAGGAAGAAGGAGAAGCTTGGAGCACAACACACAATACTGAATGTATTGCCACTAGAATGTACAAAGACAAGATGCATATATACAAGCCAGGGGAAAAAAACCTCCTAAAGAGGGAAAAAAGTGCCCCCCGATCCTAGAGTGTTCATACATCACTACCTAAATATATCAACAAGTCCCCCCTGGGAGTGATGTGATGAACAAGGAGTTGGCACTCATGTATAAGTGTCAAGCTCTCTGGAAATCACTCCACAAAAGTAAGTAAGCCCAAATGTTTGCAGAAAGCTTCAAACTTCTCCCTAGGCAGAGCCTTCATGAAAAGTTCTGCAATGTTCTCCTCTGTTGGCACATATGCCAACTTGTTCTCCCCAGCAAAGAATCTCTTTGTGACAAAATGATAATGCACCTCAATGTGCTTAGTGTGAGCATGGAACACAGGGTTCCTCACAAGTGCCAATGCACTTTGACTGTCAGTGAAGATGGTGGAGGCAGAAGACTGACCAACACCCAAGTCAACCATAAGGCATCTAAGCCACACACACTCAACAGTCGCTGTGAAAGTTGTCCTATACTCAGCCTCACAACTGGGAATGGCCACAGTAGGCTGCTTCTTGCTCAGTCAAGATATGCATGAGCTACTAAGCATGAAGCAAAAACCACTAGTGGACACACGAATGTCATAGCAACTAGCCCAGTCAGAGTCAGAAAAAGCATGCAAATCTGGGAGTAGTGATCCCACCTTGGGATAAAACAACCCAAGTAGTCGGGTACCACTCAAGTAGCAAAAGATGCACTTAAGCACCTACCAATGCTTGACAACTGGGCAATGCATAAACCTGCTTATCTATGAGACAGCAAACTGAATATATGGCCGAGTAATGCATAAGTAAATCAGGCATCCAACAGCTTGCTGATAGCATCAAATGCATTTCCAGCATCATGAAGACTCAATCGTAAACCTGTCTCCATAGGAGTGGCAATATGTATAGTCTTCAAGGCCAAAACGATGCAATAATGTGTCAATATATTTCGCTTGACACAAAGCCATTCCACCATCAACATGCATAAACTTGCTGAGTTTAAGGCTGATTTGCATGCCTCATTTGAGATGTCTGATTTGGGGCATGCTTCTCGATAGAACCAATGAGCAGCATGTCATCAACATAGACAACAAATGGTCAGAAGCACATCATAACATATAAGGTGCTTTTAGTTGGATTGTCCTCAAAACCATGTGCAATCAGATAGGCATGTATCTTCTCATACCAAGCACATGGTGCTTGCTTTAAACCATATAATGCCTTCTTTAACTTGCACACCTGGTTTACATGCCCTTTTTGCACAAGGCCATGGGGCTGAAACACATACACTTCTTCATGCAAGTCACCATTCAAAAATATTGTTTTAATGTCCAACTGATGTACATTCCAACCATGATGGGTTGCAAGTGCACAGATGCTCCGAACAGTAGTCATACAGCATGTAGGTGCAAAGGTCTCATCAAAATCAATGCCTCTTTCCTGTACATAACCCTTTGCAACAAGCCTAGCCTTATACCTATCAAATGTTCCATCATGATTATGCTTCAGCTTGTATACCCACTTAGTGCCAATGGCCTTTTTGCTAGGAGGCGAGTCACATAAAGACCAGGTACCATTTTTCATGATAGCATCATATTCAGATTATATTACAGCCATCCAATGTTCAAAATTTTATGCTTCATTAAATGAAACAGGCTCAGTCTCATCAGTAAATACTAGATGCAGCCATCGCATAGTAATTTGATGCAAAAGAGGCACTGTGAGAGCTTGATCGAGTATGATATGATAGAGGTGCATCTAATTTGCTATCACACAAAGTTTGCACCAGCCATTTTGGCATAGTTTCTGCCTCCTCAATATCATCTCTCTCATCAACAAGTGCATCATGTAGATCTGCATCAAAAATGGGATGATCTGCATCACCACATGAAACCTTCTGAGAAGTTGTCTCATTAGCGCCAGCACTAGATTGTCCACCTGTAAAAAGAGGAAGCAAAGTATCATACATGTCTTTGGAGCTAACACATGTCTCTTTAGTACATGAAACCAATGGCTAAATAGCATCTTCCACAAAAACAACATCACGGCTAACCAAAATGCATTTAGTATGTGGATGATATAGACGATAGCCTTTACTCTCAGAACTGTACCCAACAAAAATACATTTTACTGCATTATCATTCAATTTTCTACGATGTTGTTCAGGCACTAATGCATATGACAAACAACCAAAAACATGCAAATGAGCAATAGATGGCTTGCGATCATGCGAAGCCTCATATGGAGTGATAGACCACAGCGCTTTAGTGGGACACCTGTTAAGTACATATGTTGCACACATAATAGCCTCAAGCCAAAAATTATGTGGTAAAGCCTGACTTGACTATACACCTCGCCATATACATGAGTGACATGTTCTTCCGTTCAGCAACTCTATTCTATTGAGGTGTATACGACATTGTACACTGGTGTTGTATCCCATGTTCATCCAAAAATGCATTCAAATCAAAAGACATATATTCCCCCCCTCAATCAGAATGGAGGGTGCCCATTTTACATGCTGATAGATTTTTAGCCAAAACCAAAAATGGTTTGAAGCAAATGAACACTTCGGACTTTTCTTTCAATGGATATACCAATGCATGCTTGGAAAAATCATCAATGAAAGTCACAAAGTGAACATAGTTTCCAAAAGAGGGTGTCTGCATAAGACCACAGACATCACTATGAACAAGTTGCAATTTCTGAGTAGTCGGAACTGAGCCATATTTTGGAAATGAGGAATGCTGCATTTTGCCCAAAATACAGCCTTGAGATACATGTTTACCAGGTGCCTGAAGTTTGGGCAAGGAGGACACCATTTTAGACTTCTGCAGGCATAGCAAACTAGCCAAATTCAGATGACCAAAGCGTGCATGCCAAATCTTTGCATCTGACATAGCTTGAGAATCGTTTACTGCACATGTTGAATCATTCACAAATCTTTCATAGTCTATGAGCTTATAACACCCATGACATAAAATTCCAGAAGCAATAATCGCATCGCCATTTGATAGATCATGAAATGTACACCTACAATCAACAAATTTCACAACCAAGACAATCTTAGCTAAAGCCGATACTGATAATAGATTCTTCTCGATCCCTAGCACAAAGAGAGCATCTGAAAAAGTGAAAGAACTACCATCAGTAGTAGTCAAAATGGTCTTACCAACTCCCATGACAAGATAAGAGGAGTTGTTGGCACATGTGATACTATTCCCTGCAGGGGTCAGCTCGAGTAAAGTGAAGAAACTGTGCTACGACGTGATATGTTTGGTCACCCCACTATCAAAGTACCGAACATCTGAGTCTACTACAGACATGCACTGCTCTTGAGAAGATGGTTCAAAACTGCAAATAGCAGTAGATGCAAATTCTTTATCCTCCACAAGATTAGTAGACTTGGTTTTCGATGAGAGGCCTCTCCAACAACCATTCCGGCCTCTTTCTTCTTTGTCTCTTTAGCAGCCAGTTTTGAATAGATCTTAATGACATGATCATTTGCTTTATAGTATTTACAAAACAATTTCTACTTTTCTGATTTCTTTTCATCTTTGTCTTCCCTCTTTGATTATGCGAAATTTGCACAAGGAAGAAGAAGAAGCTTGGAGCACAACACACAATATTGAATGTATTACCACTAGAATGTACAAAGATTAAGTATCCCGTTAGGGCAATAGGCGTATATACAAGGGGGGGACCTCCTAAAGAGGGAAAAAAATGCCCCCCCCTGGTCCTAGAGTGTTCACACACATCATTACCTAAATATATCAACAATTCAATTCTAATTTCCTCCATCTACTTCCTTTCATATTGGGGACCACGAGAATCTGAAATGGTGAGGATGGAAAGAATTTGCAAAAAATTTTGCCCATCTAGAGACCCTAACAGTCAAGTGGAATTTCCACTCGACTTCCAAAGATTCAGGTTGCCTAGGCACTGTCAACATTGAGGCCATGGCAAATAAGCTCGCCACAAAATGGATTATCAACTTGGATTAAAAAAACCATGAATTTAGGCTCGAGATGGCATGACCTTGATTTTCTCACTCTAATCTTTTCAGTGATTCTTATGATCTCTAAAGGTTCAAGGTCATTTACCTCCCTCTAGAAAGCTAGGGAGAAGATGAATCCCCATTGAAATGACAATAATGGCTAAAAACAGGTGGTGGGAATCAAAAAGAATGGCTCCATTTGGTTCCCTATCTCTGACATCAGGTACGCAAGAAGGAGAATATTCAAATAGCCAAAAAAGCTATGATCCAAAGGTTTTTGTCTCTAGAAGTGCCTTCAGTTCAAACTAGAAGAGATTGGATAAGATTCAAAGAGGATCAAAGCTTCAAAGTGGACTATGATGACCAATTCCTTTTAAGGCATAGAATCAATGTGAATCTAAGATTCATCTTCTTCCCCATCATGAAAACCCACATCCCAAGGGGATCATGGAGAAATAGCATTAAAATAGAATATGTCCCCAAAATTAAGAAAGAGCTCGACTTCCATCAAGCTCTCAATAGTAAGTGGTTCACGAACTAGTCTTGGATGAGATGGGATCTTAATTTCAAGATCTTTGGCACATACTTGTGGAGTGCAAGAAAGCAACCCTTCTTTGGTCAATCCTCCACCACAAGATCTAGGCAAATGAAAAATTGGCCAAAATTTATAGGGCCATGTTGTGGTGCAAGAGATGTCATAGGGGAAGTGAAGATATCATTCATCTATTCTTATTATGCCTAAACAATGCTTTTGTTTGGAAAGGCGTCCATAAGCATCTCAGTTTGGACACCCAAATCAATCAGAAACAACCTTTTGATTGTTCCTTTGCCCTATGAAACGTAATTAGAAGTGAAGCCATTTGAAGAATGTGGAAGGATAGATGTGATTCTAAATTTGGGGATTCACATCAGGTACGGTCCATAGAGACATCCCTAGACTTCCTATATAGAAGGACTAGGAACTTCAAAAGTCCCCCCTTCTCTTTCAAGAACCACATAGTTTTCAATATAGAGAACAATAAGGTCAAAAGATAGTGGCTCCCTCACGACTAGGATGAAAAAATCACTAATCTTACTAACACATATTCTTGATGATTCCCTCTTGGAAGGGTCATTATGTGCCCATAGGTCTCCTTTATATCTCCCTTCTCTTCTTGTATATATTCTTTTATTTAGATATTATGTTTTGTAAAGAAAATTGCACACATGCTCTTAAGGTTGATTTTTCAAAAAGATGAGTAATCTATGGGAGCCAAGGTTTGTTTGGTGTAAGAAATTTTGGTAAAAAAGTTATATCCCTTACCCTCTAGCATACTCAAGGACACCATGTGATTCCCATGAACACCCATGTGTACATCCAAAGTGCTCTAATACGAAGAGTAAACACACAAAAAAAACATGCCTAGACACTTACTATCATGAAGTGACATGACGGAGATAGTTGAACCACATCCTAATTTAGAGGATTAGGAAGTAATCCTCAACCATGAATTCAAAGGCATGTGGTTTACCCATCAGACTCCTAGTCAATAGGTCACTAGTTAAAATCCTTTCTCTTGCATACAACATTCGTATCAAAGCCTATGGAGTAGGCTTGGGTGTGGTGGATAGATTCCATGAAGGACATGGGCACCTATTGGCCTTAAGAAAAGGTGTTTTGGTGCTTCGGCATTTGAAAGGGTACACAGGGGGACAACACTTTCATAATTCTACCTAGCAGAGATATGAGTGACATTCGCACCTCTTTGGTCATATTCCCATTTCCATATATATTCCCTCTTTTCACTTGTGAGAGAGAGTAAGAGATTGATCTTGTGTGTTTTTGACAGTTCTGACAACTATCAGCATCAGTGGTAGCATTAGTAGGTACAACAACTTTGTGCAAGCATCATGACACAATCATCTCTTTCTGTCATGACACATAGAAAAATTGAGTATTTGGTAAAACCAAGTAGTGCACAATAGACATCACACTAAGGGAACCCTAAATCACTAAAAATTTTGGAAAAATGAGCATTTTTTTAGTCCATCGTGATAGACCCAATTGACAAGAGACACGTCCATCATGATAGATAATCGTGTCTATCACGACACACTGACTATCCATCACGACAAACACACCCCTTTGAGAATTTTGTCCATTTTGATAGACAGCTAGTCTATTGCAACACATCGACTCACCATCTCAACAAACACTCCCTTCGAGAATATTTTACCATCATGATAGACACCATTTCACAATAGACTTTTTCCAATCATGACAAATGGAACAATCTATCATGATGGACATGTCCATCCATCGCAAAAGACTCTATCCATCATGATAGACAAACATGTCCATGATAGACAGACGAAAACGACAAAAAGATTAGGATTTCAAACTTTGGTCAATTTTAAGCTAACTTTTGGGATTCTTTGCAATGTTATATTGAAGCTACTTCAAGGGCTAAGCAAGTTAAGGGTGAATGGCATGCTTGGGGGCTCACATTCAAGGCAATCGAGCACAAGCAAGGGCATCATGTGCCAGGTTGGAATAACTCTCAACCCACTTAGTCGACTCTCTAGCTTAGGCTAAGAATGATTAGAGAATTTGATTAAGTAAGGACCACCATAGGCATAATCAAGTTCCAAAGACTTTAACTTATCAAGTTCAAGTATAAATTATGTTACATCACAGAAAAACCTAATTGGAAAGAATATAATCTGATCGAGGAAAACATCAAGTACAATAAAACTTAAGTGTTCTTGACAACATCTATATTGAGACAAGAAAATATACACCCTATAAAAAAATGAAAAAAGAACAAGTGGCTACTAAAAAAAGACCACGTAATGTGGTTGTACTTGGGTAATTGGTTCAATCAATGAAGCATATGAACCTTAGGTCAGGTAGACACCTATGAAAAGATGGAAAAAGCATCAAGTCATCTAAAGCTAGTCTAATTCACACCACGAGGTTGTGGGCTTAGCACTTGAATGACTATCTCTACGTATTGAGCTCAAAAACTAGTGAGTCAAAAATGTCATTTATCATGAAAAGACTTAAAGGCAGTTTTGGACTAGCCTATTTATAGACCCTTGAAGGCCCCTATAATAATGAGTTGGAGTATATATGAACCAATTGATTACTTGCTCGCATTGATGAGGATGGTTTGAGAACACAAGTGGACCAGCTCAACAACTCTGATCAACCCTTTAGAATTGAAGATCGTGTACATGGTTACAATGTCACTTGATAGGAAAAATTAGTTTAGAATCATCATTAGCAAATCGGAAATAGGATACTTGGACAAAAAAATATTGGAAAAGAGCCTAGAACATCTCCTGGTATACTCTATCTTATCAAATATAATCACGCCAAAGTGGACTCCTTAAGATAATAAGAGCATAAAGCTTTTCTTGAATAGAGAAACTGGCAAAGCATTCTGGATATTCAAAACTGCCAAACCGAGCAAGATAGATGGTGTGACTATTTATGAGTAAGATCATGACACCCCTATGAAAGTAATCTATTTAGATAACTCTTTTGAGAATATGTTCATGGTTATGGAACATGGTAGACATGCATATAATTGGAAAGGTGAACTAGTATTCCCTTCTCAGAGACTGCATGGTTCTCATGGTCAACATGGAGCAGGATCTTCTCATGTTCTAGGTATTCACAAAGAGAAGACTCAAAAGAGGCCTGAAGTAGGTTTTGCAAACCCCTAGGGAAGAGAGAGGTCAAGATGGGATACTGATAGAATGTATCAAGAGAGACTGAGAGGACCTAGACACCAGAGAGGCGTGGAGGAGTTTCCCTTGCCTAGACCCAGAGAACATCCTAGTATATTGAGACCTACTCAATTGGTAAAGTCAATTGAAAACTACTTTGATGGAACTAGAGACCTTTATTACCATGTGGCCAAATCCAGACAAGTGTTGAGAGTGGAACATGTTGAGCACTTGTTCACTCAATACAATGCCTTTGGTTTAACCTTGAAGAACACGGCCCTAAGGTGGTTCCAACCACTACATTAAGGTTAGTTTAGGGACATCAAATAGTTGCTAGAAGCATTCATCTTGGAGTTCTCTAAGAGTGGTATCATCCACAACACTTCATCATTGACCCATAGTCTTAAGCAAACACCACAAGAGAAAGTTAGGCTAGTAGGACATAGGTTTAGGAAATACATTGAGAGATTCCCAATTCCAGAGTTACTACCCACACCAACCAAACAAGTGGCATTGTTTTTGGATGGCTTACTAAGTTCACATTTGCGATCTTATGTATACTTCAAGGAACACGGAATCATAGAGCACTTTGTGTGAATGTGTATCGGTATCGAGGATAACTTGGGAGATAAGTTAGAACTTTCAAATATCTACAAGGATTCAGATAGTTCTAACATTTTCACATCGAAGCCTTCAACTTCAATTGACGAATTGGCAGAAAAGGTAGCCCAAAAACTAGGAGTTTCAAGTAGACAAACTCCTAGAATGGTCTCAGTGAAACAATGCTATACTTATGGAGGAGACCACATGGCCAATGTTTTTCCCATCATGAATCAAAACCAAGGGAACCCTTAAAGAAATTATTGCACGATAGAGAGAAGGTACACCAAACACACTACACAAGATTGCCCATACAACAAATATGTGGTTAGGCAAAATAACCATCAGCCATATCAACAGCCAGAAAGATATCCAAACCAATATCAACAACAACCCCACTTTAGGGTCCAAAAGCCTTATCAACCCCACTACGAAGCTCAGATGATACCACAACCTATGTTAGTTCATGAGCTTGCACCCTTGGTGTAAGGAATTGAACTCACAACCTCTTGGTTAGGAATGTGATGGGCTAACCACTTGCCCCAAAAGCCATGGTTGAGGATTACTTCCTAATCCTCCCTCTTAGGGTGTAGTTCAACCATCTCCTATCTATCAAGGGTGTGGTCCAACCATCTCCTACCTATCACTTTATTACATTCTTCCCCCCTTATTCAATCATTGTCATCAATGATATGCTCTTGTATCCATGAAGCCTCGGTGATTAGCCCCTTGAACTCCCTAGGTACCCTTGAATTGATGTCCTCAACCTCACATAGTTTCTTGAACCTTGTTCGCAACCTTGGTCTCTTGAACCCTTGCTCTCAACCTTGGTGTCTTGAACCTTCTTGTTCGCAACCTTGGTGTCTTGCGCCCTTGTTCTCAACCTCAGTCTTGAACCTTGTTCTCACCCATGTTTGGTATCTTGAACCCTCAATCAAGTGCCACCCATGGTTTCCCAAGGGATTCACACTTTCTAGCTATCTCATCAGATTTGAAAGTCTGAGAGCTTTCCAATGATATATTACACACCTCAATCCGACCTACGGATTGAGAGATACACCTCAATTTGTTAGGCTAGCTTGTGAGCGACGTGCGCTTCTTTGTAGCCTTTCATATAGAGGATGCCCAAGCGCCTTTTTTGGAGGACATTAGGTCAATCCACCCTTCCCAAGCCTACTTCCTAGGCTCTCATACCACGGTAATGAATTGAACTCACAACCTCTTGGTTAGGAATGTGATGAGCTAACCACTTGCCCCAAAAGCCATGGTTGAGGATTACTTCCTAATCCTCCCTCTTAGGGTGTAGTTCAACCATCTCCTATCTGTCAAGGGTGTGGTTCAACCATCTCCTAACTATCTATCACTTTATTACACTCGGCCAATGTTAATATGGTCAAATATGTTGCAGTAGAGGATAACATGAACAAATCCCTAGGGCTTGTGTAGGTAGCCCATTGGCTAACTACATGGATCCACCTGAGCATAATGAGGTTTACCCATATGAAACACCTATTGAACCAAGTTGGGAGCCTGAATGTGTCAACGTGATGTATCCTAATCCTAATCCTAGGCCCAAACCAAGGCAGATGAGACCCCAGGCCCCCAAAAGACCATGTTACATATTTCAAGGACATCACTTCATCCATGATTGTCCAGTTCCTCCACAAGGGCAACCCCAATGGTGGTTATTCAAGGCTTGTGTCCCGATTGTGGGAAGGAACATCTTTTAAGAGACTATCCTAAGAATCTGGTCAATACTCAAAAGATTACACCAATTAATGTTATTGGCTTGGTGGTAGATTCCAATGGAATTGTGACCACTATGGGCCCCATTCAAGTAGTAACTAGACCGCAAGCACTACAATAGAACAAAAGCATAGATCAAAAGAAGAAGTGAGAGGCCAATGAGAGCATAGCTAGGAAAAGAACTACATCTTTGAAGGATAGACATGAGAGAATGAAGAGACAATGGGTGAGAAAGATGAGCAAATTAGAAGAAAGCGTAAAGGAGATGAAAACAAAACTAATAGAGATCGCATCCTAAACACACTCTCAAATGTCACCTCTTTCATCTCATCAAAAGCCCCCCATCCATACCACCACCCAGACAGGATCAATCCTAGTATATCCTACTCTTGAAGACTTGGACATGATGTTCAAGGCTTATCAGGCTCAACTTCAATAAGGATCCAATGTGGCTGAGTTGGATAAGTGTTATCCCATAGTAGACTTAGAGAGGGAAAGGACCAAGCTTTGTGCAAAAATGGTGGAACTAGCTCACGCTATGTTCAAGGCAAATTGTCTTTTCAATTGGACGAGCATAACAAAGCCACATCTTCATTTTAAAAGGATTTTTGGAGCACTTAGAGCGGTTGATAACGAAACCTAGGACATTGGCGAAGGCTTGAAGTAGCAGAAGTGAAAGAAAACGCTTACTTCCTAAGGAAGCTTATGTTCTTAATTCTATAGATAATGGAATTCTCTCCTCTGTAAATCATTATTCACATCAATTCTTAAGAGAGATTCAAGAGGAGAAATGGGCCAAAGAGGGCAAGAACCCTCCTCCTATTGAGATAGTGGATGATCATCATGATTAGTTCCCTCAAGACATTCCATCTATCTATGAAGAGAAAGAGGATGTGCAGTCAAATGAGTGACTAGACTTTGAATCCAATTCCTATTCACATGAGAGCCCCTAAAATTATGGTAAGAATGAGGAATCAATTCTACCAAGAAATACCAAAGTAGTAAAGAAAACTAAAGTGCACTGTCACCTCACTTTATAGGAGTACAAAAAATTAAGCTTGAACTATGGAAGCATATAGCTAACCAAATGCCAAAAATAGCTAAGCTATGATCTCAAGCAGGATCACACAAAACATATCCAAAAATGATGCAAACTTGGTCCACTGTGTCACTACACATAAAGTATAATCCATGTGATACTCTAGTGCCTCATAGATGCCCATGGCAAGCATTTTCCATAAAGATAAAAAAAAATCCAGGATGCTAGGACTGGTTGAACTACTCATATTTCACACCACCCCCGAGAGCCCCCACAATAGCTTAGGTGGTATCGACTATTTGCCATTAGACCCCCGATTGAAGAACCTACTTGATGTTGCCACAAAGGCGTGTATGAAAATCTTCAAGCTCATGATTGTTTTCTTCAAAACATTTCACAATGTCAAAGCTCCATATATTTTGACACTAGGTTTTAATCAAGGTAACTTTGATTTGGTATATGATATGAGCAAGACACCATCAATGAATACAGTCTATGCTTGGCATGCGCACATCAAGTACTTACCCATATGTTACAAGTAGACCTTCTATGAGATTTTCTCCATGGGCTTCTGGGAGTATGACTTCGAGATATTCCTAGCATGACCCACCCACTTGTTACATCTTTTTGTGATAGAAAAAGCCCATCATACGGAATACTTATGTATGCCACATCCGGAGGTTCTAGCCTAGTGGATTGTGATGAAAATCTATGCCGAAATGCTTAATTTTGTTCTAGCATTTCTTATCTTTATCAATAGTTCTCCCACCATAACTCCTATATTCTAAACCTTGATGGCTCTCTTAATGAACTATATATTCTTTACATTTTGCTACACCATAGAAGTTTGTATGTGGTGCAGTTACATTCTTCCATAATTCAGGGAATTATGGAGGTTGGTTGTTCATTTTAACTTCTTGGTTACTTTGAGCACACACACACACACATATTTCACTCCCTTTGGCTGAATGATATGGTAGCTCAAAGCTTTCCACATGCAGCCCACCCTCCATTGACAACTTTTCCTATATACATCCCTCTCTCTCTAGGGAGATAAGAACACTAAGAGATGGAAAACTTATAGTGTTGGTATAACAGATGTCTTTGCTTCCACCAAGCAGAGTGACAAATCCTCCATAAAAAATGAAGGGATATCTAAACTTGAAGGTTAGTGTGCCAAATGCTAATCATAGGGTGTTTTACAAGAAGGTGAAAAAAAAACAACACAATGGGTTTGGATGTCATGGCAAAGCTCTTGTACATCTCTTCGAAAACAAGCTGGAACATTAATACTTCATTTTACTCTACATCCCTGATTAAATCTAAGCATATCACGTGCCAACGTGCCTCTATGGACAACTGATTTAGCATGTAATCCTTGCTCTAGCTATGCCTAGTGATACAATCTATTGGATGAAGTGAGGGTCGCATCTTGAGATCCCCATACTATTGTCCAATGATAACCACATATATCAAATTCGTGGGTCTAATAGCACATTTGGCTCTTCCTATCTGCAAAATATAAAACTAGAGGGGGAATGACGAAATGCAAGATCCTATATTACGAGCAACACGAGGACAAATCTGAGCCACTTTTGGAAAAGGCATTCTCTAGTTGGAATCTAGAAATCCATTTGCTTAGTCATTTTTATGACCTCTAAACTCTAGAAGCACCCAAACCCCACGAGACTCCCAAATCCCATTAAGGGTCTGGCACCCATTAGGATTGTACAATGCCCAAGGGTTGGTAAGCATAGATTTTGGAAAACAATGGCCTCAAGACCAGGCAAAAAGGTTGATTTGAAATGATATTGTTGTGCTGCAAGAATGTGTGTGTGTTTGACCCATGCTACCATCGATAGAGTCCAATGACATGCCTGAAGGGCTCGCTAAGAATGGGAACCAAGAAAGGATGACCCTTAAACGAGACAAGGGGACTAGTTTGAGTGGATGAAGCATTGCCACAATGTGCATGTGTATGGTCCATGCTACCATTGATGGAGTCCACCGAATGAAAGATCAATGTGAAATGTTCCCAAAGGGCACCATTTTCATCTTACCATGGGGATTAGGACATGTTGAGCTAGTGTCACTAGTGGAGGTTGAACCCTTGCCCTGCCTCACACATGTGAAATATTGGCGAATGTTGCTAGATCACATTAGAGAAAGACATCGCTAAGGCCAAACGAGGAAGGAGATAATGTGTCGCCACAGTATGCATGACTCCTACTATTGTCAATAATGTCCATCGAGAATGCTTGAAGCTCAACGAGAAACTTTCTGAAAAGGCACCATTGCATCTCTCATTAGAGAGATGATGAGGACTCGGCCACCAAAGGTTCACTAGACTCCATTGATTTTGAAGCTTTTTAATGAATTGAACTTTTGTCGCCTCTCGAGATCCCCGGATCAGGACTCAGTCAGGAGTCACCCAGACATGGGTCAAAGAGTCGTCGTCTATGAAAATACAGTTCAAATTTGAGTTTTCCATCACGTGGCCTGCAACAATTTTCTTCCAACACTTGGCGGCGCACGCCGACAGCGATTACTTCGCCCATTTCACTTTCCTTTCGGTCGCTCGAGGATCAACTCAGAGGTGACGGTGAAGACTCAGCACCGTCTCGCCGGCGACGCCATAATCTGTGTGGAGAAGTGTAGGTGGCACCAGACGACTCAGTTTTGTCTCGATACGGCTTAGACGACAGCAAGAACAACCAGACTCTCTGAACGCAGCAGCTTCTCTTTTATATTCGGCCGTCAAATGGGTTGCGGTGTCGATGGTACCGTCTTCGTGTGCAGTGAAAACGCCACCGGATATCAGTACGCATGTAAATCCATCAACAGGTGAAATTCTGCTTCTGTTCTCCATCCGCACCCAGAAATCGCCATGCTTGAGAGGCTTTGTGGCCACCCTAACATCATTACGTAGCCTGACGATTTTGAAGACTAAGATTAACTACATATTGTCATGGATCTGTGACTTATGTGATTATCTACAAGAAAAGGGCCCTCTTCCGGAGAAAGATGCTGCTAGAATCCTAAAAGCAGCAGTAATTTCAGCTGGCGCACAATAGAAAAGATGGTGTGGATAGGGAGGGCGACATAGATGGAGTGGCAACTCACAAGTCTAAGGAGTTGGTGACACAGATGGTATGGCGTTAGAGAGCTTGCTGGCTATACTATGGAGCTGCAAGAGTGAAGGCGCCAAGACAAAATTCACTATTTGAGTCGCTCAAATTTTAAATTAGTCAATGTAATGATTAATTACCAAAGCTCGCGGGCTACGGCTCATCTAGCTGGAGTTTCATACATTAGATCCATCCGGACTTTGGAGTCCGAACTCTTGTGCAAGTTTTGTATAACCATAATTTGTGCGCCGAGAGACAAGGCCTACCACCGACTATTTCCACTCACTCGTGTGGGAGGAAATCATATATATATATATATATATATATATATATATATATATATATATATATATATATATATATATATATATATATATATATATATATATGAAGTCAACATACTTGTCAATTGACAGATAAAAAACAACTTCACTATCCAGCGGACATGGTTTAGCGGATGTGCTTTGTATTCCTACGTAAATGGCTATGGTTCAAGTCTTGCTTAGGGTTGGATGCCTCAGAGTTTCTCAAGATGGGTGCCTCTACCTTAATCGGTCGGGTGTGTGGGTCTTTCCAATTCATTATACTCTCAAAAAAGAAAACTTCACTTATCTAATGACAGATAAATTGATATGCAAGCCTTTCATTTGATAGGTAAATTTTATTTTTCCCTCTTTTGATAGGGAAAGGTCCTATGACAAGCAATGACACCGTCAATTTTAGGCTTTGCTCCTTACCATAGGCTGAAAATCGCCCATATCCTGAAACAACATTGGATTCAAGGTTTCGCATTAGGAAAAAAGAGAACCTTCCTTCGGCTTTTTAGTTTAAGTGATGATTAGTGATGGACCAACACTATAACAGATCAACCGTATATCGAGGTTTTTATCGAGGAAAATGAACGTGTATTTTTGCCCCGACGTCAGTGTAGGTATCGGTATGCGCGTCGGTATTAAAACGTCGGTATAGACGTCGGTATCTGCGTCGGTAGAAGCGTCAGTATAAGCATCGGTATAAACGTCGGTAATATCGACACCCATATCGTCACCTCTGCTAGGTTTACCGTCGCGTATACTGACGCCCACTGGGTGTACCGATGCTTATTCCGATGGGATTACTCGGAGTACCGACGCTTATACTGATGACCATATCAGCAAAAAAAAATTTGGGCAGAGTGTGTTGTCTTTTGCTTCAGCAACATTACCATGATGTTGCTTAACAAAAGATAATACACTCTGCCTTAAAAAAACCGAGTACATGTGATGTGTACTCTATTATCAACCGAAATATAATTTCATAAAACAGAATATTATTGGACACAAAAGAGATAATCAGAATGAATCATGAACCATGAATCATGTACAAAAAGAGTTATATATTTCATAAATGAAGCATGTACAAGAGTGTGGCAAACCACTGTCATATATGATGCTTTTACAAAATATGGCAAAGCATTGCATTGCAAACAGTCCTGCAACGAAGAACATTAATGAAATGAGATAACTTCACATGAAATTTACAAATAAAAAGTAAAAACCAAGTTTATAAATTAATCACCTCATCGCAAACGCTCCCATGAAACGACCGCACCGTGTCCCTCCAAGTCCTCCAATAGTGTAGTCAATCCATGACGATATCCATAAGCCTCCTTCGTTCGTGTTGGAGAACGATCCATTGCCAGCTCCTGCAACAAATATACAAAACATTAGAGGAACATACATAAGAAGCTTAACATAAATAAATTCAACGAATCAAATGGTACTTACAAACTCGTGACACATCGTGTCATATCCGTCGCTGCCCAAATGTGACGGTCCAACCATATCTAAACGTGTGGCTGCGGCATCTCACTGTTGGTGATATCGGTCAAGAGTCTGCTACTGCTCGTCGCGAATCATATCCCACTCCTCAGCATCTAACCATACAGGCTTTGGTAAGCCTGCTCTGAAAGCATCACAAGCCTCGGATCGTTGATGGGACATAACTTCACGTGCGGTGTGCAGAATCCACTCTGAACTGAAAAGAGGTTGTCCCTCGACTGGTCGGAACTCCTGATAAATCATCTGTATGATATAATTCTTCTGATCTTTATCTTGTTCACTCCATTTCAACATGATAGAGTGTCCAAACTGTATAGAGCAAAGCTGTCATATACGTGCATCCATCACCGGAGCTTCATCTCGGATACTATATACCTTGGAGTCATCATGGTCATGAGCACCCCCAATGTATATGTGGTGTTACACATGGTATACTATATGGCATACCTACATCTGAGGTACTCGTCCTAGGAGTAGAAGCGGACGACACAACGTCCGTCGCAGTGCCTCCACAACAGCCATCTCCTCCAGACATATCTGTAGATCCACTCCTAGAATCTCCTCCTCCAGAGCGTGATCTCGACCTATGAGATAGGCAAAAACTTGTATCGTGTTGAGGTATCGAACGCACATGTCTACTACTAGAGCCAGTAGAGGATGACTGAAAAGATGGTCATAGTAGAGTCATAAAGCTAGGAGACATACCTCTGACGGGAGTAGCACCACCCGCAGGAGTGACGTCAACAGGAGTGACACTGGCAGGAGTGACACTGACGAGAGTGAGACTGGCAGGAGTGAGGCCGTCAGGAGTGAGGCCACCAGAAGTGAGGCCGAGAGGAGTGCTACCACGAGCGATCTAATACTGTGATGCAGCGGCCATATACATGGGACTTACCTAAGAGATGAACTCTAAGAACTGCGCCTCTGTCATGGAATATGGAGTGACTAGAGGACAGTCTCCCATCATGCTCTGTAACAAAAGAACTCAAATAATTAGCATGTGATAGTAAATTTAATATAGAGAAATGGTAGTGTACAAAAAAATCTGTTGAGAGTGATGGTTGGATGCACTCAAGAAATGAGTTGATGCTGCAAAACCTGCTTCACACCTGCCCTCCTTTGATTCCAGATATGCTTAATACACTTGCTTAGCTTCCAAATGACACAAAGAAACCATATATGTACTTTGCAAATGATTTGTGTAATGATCAAACCAAAACAGATAATTTGGTTCCTTCACAAATCCAAAAAACTTGTTATTCCTGTAATGATACCTGCTCAGTGTTATGCTCAGTGTGACCAGCACACTTGAAATTGAAACAATTCCTTTTGGGAGTATTCAAGTACCTTAATAAGCTACCAATTACAAGTGGAATCACTCAAATTGATAAACCATACACTGAGAAATAAGTTTAGCAAAATTATGATTACCCCCGACTTTTTAGGAACTTTGCAGACACAGACCAGTGTGCACTTCGAAGCGGATTTCTCCCAAATGGCTGAATGAAATCTTCTGAGATTTTGTATGCTTGTAGAAGACCTTGAGCTGGTTCCAATGAGCTATTGAACTCTTGATTTGGTTCAGTGAGCACTGAGAAATGCTCCTTGGAAGTTGACAGACTTGGAGTAGGAAACACAGACAAAACAGAGATGATGGATGTAAATTTTTCTATTAGTTCACATGAATATACAATCTCATTGGCTTGATAGATCTAGCCTAATGAGTTGGAGATGTGTAGGCTATGGTGTAGCACTCACACACTCTATGATCAATAGTATTTGTCTCGGGATTGATGATCAACAACCCGCGATTTTTCAATGTAGCTTTTATAGAGTATGAGTTGGGATTTGAATTTGAATTCAAATTCAAATCTCCTATATTCTCTACTCTAGAATTAAGGAGATATTCTCTCCAATCATACCACCCAAAAACCACGACTAATCAATTAGGTGTGATACAAATAAATGCCAAGTCATATAGACCTTTTTTACAATGAGTAAAAGGTAATAACACATAAGTATGGGTTCCTATGCCTTATCCTTTAAGTGAGGCCTTGATGGCATTTGGCCAAGCTTATCTTCCAAGGTTCCAAAGTTCCAATCCAATGTGTGAAGGCTTGATATGCACCAACAGCTCCCCCTCAAGCCAAACACTTTGGCTTAAGTCTTCTTCTTCATTCTTCAATCACTTCCTGCAATCCAATCATAGATTTGAATTTGCATAACTTGTTTCCATCCAATGCCTTTGTAAGTAAATCTGCACATTGCATATTAGTAGACACATATGTCAATTGAATCTCTTTGCTAAGTAACTTCTCTCTCACATAGTGGTAATGAACCTCTATGTGTTTGGTTCTGGCATGATAAATTGGATTAGCTGCAAGGTGAAGAGAACTAGTGTTATCTCCAAAGATAATTGGTGGCCTTGTATATAGGCCTAACTCTGTATATAGAAGCTTCAACCAGATAGCTTCTTGAGTTGCATTGGCAAGCCCTCTATACTCTGCTTCAGTGGATGACAATGCCACTGTAGGTTGCTTCTTGGCTAACCAAGAAATAGGCTTATCTCCTGCAAAATAAATGTATCCTGAGGTGCTTCTCCTATCATCCTTGCATCCTGCCCAATCTGCATCTGAGTAAACTTTAATGTCAATATCTGATGTATAAGGAAAGTACAAACCATGACTTTGAGTTCCCTTCAGATACTTCAAGATCTTCTTTGCTGCCTCTAGGTGACCCTTGGTCTGTGCATGAATTGACTAAGCACACTAACTCCATATGCTATGTCAATTCTTGTCAAGGTAGCATAGTTCAAACTACCTACCATACTTTGGTATCTTGTGATGTCTTGGAGTTCCTCTCCTTCATGAGCACTTAGCTTTAGGTTGACCTCCATTGGAGTAGTAGATACTTTAGCATCCTGCAAACCAAACTTCTTGACCATATCCTGTACATACTTCTTTTGAGTGATGTATATACCTGAGTTGGTGTAGACTAACTCAAGACCTAAGAAGTACTTCAATAATCCAAGATCACTAATCTTGAATTCTTTCATCATCTGTCCTTTGATGTGCCTAATCACATTGACATCATTGCCTGTAATAATGATGTCATCAACATAAACACACAAGTAGATTACCTCTGTGCTACTTCTCTTTATGAATAGAGAAGTGTCTGCTTTACTCATCACAAATCCTTGGTCTTGGAGGTAGGTTGTCAACCTGTAATTCCATGCTCTAGGTGCCTGCTTTAAACCATACAGAGCCTTCTTCAATTTACAAACATAATGTACCTTTTTTGGATCTTCATAGCCAGGTGGTTGTGACATGTAGACTTCTTCAGATATCCATCCATTCAAAAAGGCATTCTTGACATCTAATTGGTACATATTCCAATTCTTGGATGCAGCTACACTCACCAAAATTTTGATAGTGGGCATCTTAGCCACAGGAGAAAATGTCTCCTCATAATCAATGCCTTGGGTTTGTGCAAAACCCTTGGCTACCAACCTAGCTTTGTACCTGTTTATTGTTCCATCTGAATTCTTCTTTAGTTTATAGATCCATCTGGATCCTATTACCTTCATAGAGTCTTTCTTGGGTACCAAGTCCCATGTATCACTCTCCTTGAGAGCTTCCATCTCTTCATCCATGGCTTCTCTCCATTCTGGTTTGGTAATTGCTTCTTCATAGGTACCTGGTTCTTCATTCAACAAGTCCTTTGCAAGATATACAGAATGTTTAGTTACAAGTGATGTGTCATATCCAAATCTGATAGGCTTCTTCTTTTCTCTCTGAGATCTCCTCATTGCTTGAGTTGAAGATTCTGGTTTATCTTCTAGTTGCTTCATCTTCATCTTCCCTTTGGACTTCCAAGCCTTGAACTCTTCAAGGTTTATTGTATCATCATCATATGAGCTTGAATCTTCTTGCTGAATTGGTTCCTCCTTGGTGAGCTTTGGAAAATCTTCTTCCATGTCATAGGGTAGACTAATCTTCCTGCATTCATTTTCATACCAAGAGTCATTCTCATCAAAGATGACATCTCTGCTTACCTTGAAACCTTTGTTTGTTGGATTGTAGAATCTGTATCCCTTTTGGTTCAAATCATAACCAATGAAGATACATTTTTCAGCCTTGGGGTCTAGCTTTCCCCTTACCTGTGAGGGAATATGCACATATGCTACACAACCAAAGATTTTGCAATGCTCCAGAGAGGGTCTCTTACCATGCCAAGCTTCATATGGTGTCATGCCATCAAGTGATTTGGATGGCAACCTATTGATGAGATAGGTGGCAGTGGATACACTCTCTGCCCAAAGATAATTTGGCAACTTTTTCTCATTAAGCATAGACCTAGCTGTTTCTACTATAAGTCTATTCCTTCTTTCTGCTACCCCATTTTGTTCAGGTGAGTACCTTATATTAATCTCCCTTTTGATACCTCTTTCCTGCAAGAAATCTTCAAACTCATTGGAGAAGTACTCTCCTCCACCATCTGACCTTAGCCTCTTCAAGCTTCTTCCTATTTGATTTTCAACAAGTGTCAGATACCTCTTGAAACAATTAAACACTTCATCTTTATGCTTCATAAAGTATAAAATGGTCCACCTGCTATAATCATCAATGAAGGACACATAATACCTTGAACCTGAAATAGAAGGGTCCTTGCTAGGTCCCCAAACATCTGTGTGTACCAAGTCTAGGTAGTCTTCATGCATGAAACCTTTCCTTGAATAGGGTAACCTGTGAGACTTACCAAATTGACATGATCCACACTTGTAAATCATGTGTTGCTTGGACACATTAGGTATCCCAAGTACACATTGATCCCTGCACATTTGCTTTAGGGTTCTTTCACTTATGTGCCCTAGTCTCTTGTGCCATATTTCTAACTCTGAAAGTGTCTGATCCTTGTAATTATACAAAGCAATGTTCTTGGTATCTTCTAGCTCAAATGTAAATAATCTACCTGATTTCTCCCCTTTGGCTATCCTTCTGAATCCATGTCTTGGGTCCTCCACATATGCTCCATGTTGTGTGAATCTGACCTGCAAACCTTTCTCCACAATCTGACCAACACTCATTAGATTCTTAGTGATGGTTGGTACATAGAGTACCCTGCTCAATAGATTCTGGTTACCATCACATGTCTTCACATTTTCAATCTTAACAACAGAATGTTTAGTGTCATTACCTGTTTGTACCTGATGTTTGCCCTTGGGCTCTTCCAAATCAGAAAGTAGTGCCACATTGCCAGCTACATGGTTAGAACATCCTAAGTCAATATAAAATAAATGATCATCATTTGTACCTGCCTTGGAGGTCATATTCATGATCAATAGGGAGTCATCTTGCTCCTCTGTGTAGTTGTTGTAGTCTCTTCTATTTTTGAATCCACCTTAGTAATTACCATTGTGGTTGTTGTTGTAGTTGTTGTTGTATTGGTTGTTGTATCCATTGTAGCCTTGGTGTTGATTGAATCTGCCTCTCCCTTGAGAGTATCCACCTCTTGAGTAGCCTCTTCCTCTCTGATTCTTGTAGTTCTTGTAGCATTCATCTGTGGTATGATTAGACAATCCACAAATGTTGCATGGTGATGAGTTGTAGGGTCTCCCCCTACCTGTCTTACCTCCTCTGCCTCTTCCTCTAGATGACCTACCTCTCCCTGCATAATTAGCTTGAGAGGTAGAGCCTTCTTCATCCTGTTTCTTCCCTTTACCTTTATCTTTAACTTTCTTATCAGTATAGAGAGCAGAGGGGTTGTTACCTTTTGATTGATCTCCAGCCTTTGTAAACTTTGCTTCATGTGTAAATAGTTGGCCCATGAGTGTTGTGAGATCAGGGGTATGCATGTCCATATAGAGGTCCATTGCAGTGGTGAAACTTTCCCACTTATCATCTGCCTTGAGTCCATTTGTTACTTGCCTGACTATTTGCTCCTCTTCAATCTCCTCTCCAATACTTGCTAACTGGTCTGCCACATCTTTGATCTTTGTCACATACTCTGAGACTGATTGCTTGGTCTGCTTCCTAAGAGTTGTGAACTCAATCCACAATTGATTCTTCCTAGCCCTTGTGTTGGAAGAAAAGTAGTTTGACAAGGTTTCCCAAGTCTCTTGGGAAGTCTTACAATTCCTTACATGAGGTAAAAGAAAATCAGATATAGAGTTTAGAAGGTAAGACCTTGCCAAAGCATCCTTTGCACACCATTGGTTGAGTCTTTCATGTTCATCCTTTGTGGGTAGTCCTCTAGTCTTGAATGAGGGCAATTCCTCATCTCCTGATATGTATCCAAATAGGCTTCTCCCTTGTAGATAGGTCTTCATTCTCAATGACCAAGCCTGATAATTGTATCTGTCCAATTTGTCAATGAATGAAGGGAAACCATCACCCATGTTTACTTTCTTTGCTCTGATACCACTGTTGAGAGTGATGGTTGGATGCACTCAAGAAATGAGTTGATGCTGCAAAACCTGCTTCACACCTGCCCTCCTTTGATTCTAGATATGCTTAGTACACTTGCTTAGCTTCCAAATGACACAAAGAAATCATATATGTACTTTGCAAATGATTTGTGTAATGATCAAACCAAAACAGATAATTTGGTTCCTTCACAAATCCAAAAAACTTGCTATTCCTATAATGATACCTGCTCAGTGTTATGCTCAGTGTGACCAGCACACTTGAAATTGAAACAATTCCTTTTTGGAGTATTCAAGTACCTTAATAAGCTACCAATTACAAGTGGAATCACTCAAATTGATAAACCATACACTGAGAAATAAGTTTAGCAAAATTATGATTACCCCCGACTTTTTAGGAACTCTGCAGACACAGACTAGTGTACACTTCGAAGCGGATTTCTCCCAAATGGCTGAATGAAATCTTCTGAGATTTTGTATGCTTGTAGAAGACCTTGAGCTGGTTCCAATGAGCTATTGAACTCTTGATTTGGTTCAGTGAGCACTGAGAAATGCTCCTTGGAAGTTGACAGACTTGGAGTAGGAAACACAGACAAAACAGAGATGATGGATGTAAATTTTTCTATTAGTTCACATGAATATACAATCTCATTGGTTTGATAGATCTAGCCTAATGAGTTGGAGATGTGTAGGCTATGGTGTAGCACTCACACACTCTATGATCAATAGTATTTGTCTCGGGATTGATGATCAACAACCCGCGATTTTTCAATGTAGCTTTTATAGAGTATGAGTTGGGATTTGAATTTGAATTCAAATTCAAATCTCCTATATTCTCTACTCTAGAATTAAGGAGATATTCTCTCCAATCATACCACCCAAAAACCACGACTAATCAATTAGGTGTGATACAAATAAATGCCAAGTCATATAGAACTTTTTTACAATGAGTAAAAGGTAATAACACATAAGTATGGGTTCCTATGCCTTATCCTTTAAGTGAGGCCTTGATGGCATTTGGCCAAGCTTATCTTCCAAGGTTCCAAAGTTCCAATCCAATGTGTGAAGGCTTGATATGCACCAACAAAATCTAGCCAAAAAAATAAACAAAAATTAGTACATACAAGTGTTTGATTCAAAAATCCTCTAGTCTAGTATCCCCTTGGAGATCCAATGCACTGAGAATATCTATCTCTATATTGATGACTTCTAAATCGCTTGTTATGTTGGTTTCTTCCTGATCATCATCTATTGCTTCATCCTATATTTCATCTTCTTCAATGACCTCTTCTTCTCGAACTGTGATCTCTTCCTCCTCGACTATCGAATGAATCTCTGAGTCCACTACAGATGGAATTTCTTCTACATCTATGTTCTCACAAATTTTTCTACTATGTGGGACGACTTGTAAAACAAATAGCCACTCTGGTTTTTGAATCTAGTATAAAAACAACTTGCTCACACTGTTCGGGAAGTACAAATGTATCTCTTTCATCCGTCTATAATTTTGTGAAGTCGACTTGAAGCAAACCGCTTTTATCCCGCCTCACTGTTGCGTTTCTTCCAGAGATGACTACTTTGAACCATTTCACATCAAAAACAAAGTAATCAAACTTCTTAAAAGATAGTTTCAAGATATCTTGAATCACACCATAATAATCTAGCTCATCTTCTTGAGCATTATCATCTCTTGCACTCGCTCTACTTTTTTGTAAAAATTTCATCATCACCCCACTATCAAAAGTAGACCTATTTTTATTGATTCGTACGATCCAAAAGTGTCGTTCATGAGATCATAGTACATCGTATTTAGTATACTCCCAATCACATCCCTTTACGAGTTCTTCTTCTTCTTCAAAGATATCTTCGCCCGCTGCCTTTGCTTGTGAAACCGTTGTATCTAGCCATCTGCTCATTGGAAAAGATGGAAGAGGTTGAAGACTTTCTGGAAGACGTAAAAATCGAGTGGAATGATTCCTTCAAAACTGGGCTCTTTCCTTTGCATTGGTTTCCTTGGCAAGATCATACTTTTCTAACCACTTCTGCATAGGCTCAAAGTTAATTATGCAAAACTTCATTGCCTTCTCTCTGAAAGCTGCATCCATTTTTCTTTGAAATCCATTACCTTGTGGTTCATCGCCTATGAGATGAACATCTTCATTATCGCTCCATAAGCGAGGCATTTCGGGATCCGACATACATAGAAACTCAGTTATGAATACAAGAGACTCTTGTACAAGCCATCCCTCTGCCATGCTACCCTCTGGACGTGCTCTTTGTCGAACAAAACCTTTTAATGTCTTCATAAAGCGCTCTAAGAAGAACATCCATCGAGTATGGACAGTTCCTGCTATTGTAACTTCATCTACCACATGAACTAGTAAATGAAGTTGAATAGTGAGAATACTTGTGGGAAAGCATTTCTCTACCATACAAAGAGCCTCGATAGCATTGAGTTTTGCACTCTCTATGCTATCTCTATTTATCTCTTTAGAAGAGATCCACCATACTAAAGAACTAATTTTATAAATGGTTCTTTGTACATCCTCCGAAAGACAATCTTTTAGGGCTGCATGGAGCACAAATTGTAAAAACTTGTGCCAATCATGAGACTTGAGACCTCCAAGATCTTCATTTCATGTGAAATCAGTCTTTAGACACCTCATGCATCCAGTAGGTGTCCGAAACTCTAAAATTGTTTTCTTCACTTATTGCTCTTCCATCCTGCGAAGGACCCAAGGATCTCTTGGTAGCGATACTATTTCGTTGGGCTTAGTAATTGCCCACAACTCTCGTATACAACCTCACTCTTTTAAGTCCTCCCTTTGTGATTTGCTTTCTTTCTTTCCGATCAAAGTCTTCCAAAGAATCTCTCCCACATTCTTATATGCATCGGGTCTACCAAATGATTGATCAATAATTCCCTCCAATAAGGGAGTTCATGAAAAATGGATAACCATTTCACACCAGTGACTGCATTTCTTGAATCCCATAGTTGTTTATAATCCCTAGCTTTCATTTGGCGTTGTGCTTGTTGACCAATTTGTCCTTCACGTAAAATATGTCTATCAGGAAAATATCTATGGTGTCCTTCATAGACAGTTTTACGTAGTTCTTTGGAATAGCATGCTTCAAGTCATGATCTGCATAAGGGACAAGCATGGTAACCTAAAATCGATAAACTTGAACATTCACCATAACCAAGCCAATCATGCATCATCCACATAAGTATGCCTTGCACTCGCATGTCTCGTCTTCTTATAGGTTGAGACATGTCATGCACAGTAATCCCATCCCATAAAATGCACAATTCTTCCACAAGTGCTGTAAGATATACATCCATGTTTTTTACCTTATACTTACTTGATATAATAAGAGCTAATAATAAATGACCTTTCTTTATGGTCAGCCATGGTGGGATGTTATAATTGAACAAATATATAGGCCATGTGCTCCATGAAGAACTGCTTAAACCAAATGGATTCACTCCATCCATAGCTAGGCCTAGACGTATGGATCGAGGCTCACTAACAAACTCTGGTCACTTAGTATCTATGTGCTTCCAACCATCAGAGTCAGCAGGCACTCGCATTACACCATCTGTAGACCTGCTCTTTGTATGTCATGATATTAACTCAGCTATAGATTTGCATCTAAACATGTTCTTAATTCGTGGAATGATAGGAAAGTGGCGAAGAATCTTTGCGGGGATTGCTTTGCCTACAAGGTCTTCTCTAAATCTATTTGCTCCACACTTTGGACATATGTGGAGATGCTCATACTCATTATGAAAGAGGATGCAATCATTCGGACAAGCATGAATCTTAGTATAATCCATTCCAATGGACTGTAAAAGTTTTTTTGCATCTTCACGTGTTGGAGCCATGTCATTGTCCTCTGGCAAAAATTGATCTTTAAGAAGCCTGCAATAAGCAATTAAAACGATATTAGTAAATAAAGTTACTTTGATACAACAATGAAAGTTTATTTCAAATCCACTTGCCTGAACAATTCAGTGACACTACTATTTGACCATCCATGAATGGATTGCAGATTGAGCATCGCGAGTGACGCACATAGTACAAATATATTTGCTCTATTGTAAAGTGATAAACGAGCTAGTCTTTGCATGTTTTCATATTCTTCATCGACTTCTGATCGTGGAAATTCTGTTGTGCCCATGAAACTCTCAACATCTTCTCCACCATCATGATCTTCCTCCATCTCATAAAATGCTCCGGGCATCTCTTCCATATGTTCATTTCGTGTAATGCTATTAGTACTTGCTTGTATATCTAAATCCTTTTTTGTTCTCTTTTGTCCATGAGAGGTTACCGGTGCAATGTCGTTTGGGTCTATCTGCTCACCTGGCGGACCATGCAAATGGTAGCATAGGTTTTTTAGTCGACTTTTATCAAAGGATCCATACTCTCTAATATGTGCAATACAAATCCGTCATTTTTGATAAATTTGATTCTTGCACTGAGTGCAAGGATATGCCATTCTCTCCTCCAGATCCAAACTAGCCATCTGATACAATATGGACATTTTAGAACATTTGATTTTTTTTATTGAACCTAAGAATCATACTCCTAAAGACTTAAATCTGAAATACTAAAACCTAAATACTTAAACACCTAAAAAACCTAAAACCCTAATCCTAAGACCCTAATACTAAAGATCTATATATGTGTATATGTGTTATATGTATTATATATATGTCTATTGCTTATATAATTAAAATCCTATTTTTATATATTTAATTATATATAATTAATTTATTTATTTAAAACACTAGTTGTTTTTATATTTATTTGTCTATATAATTATCCTATTTTATATATTTATTTATTTATATATTCAGATTTTTTTCTTAATTAATTCTATTTTTATATATTTAATTATATATATTTAATTAAATTATTTAAAACACTAGTTCTTTTTATATTTATTTATCTATATAATTATCCTATTATATATATATATATATATATATATATATATATATATATACAGATTTTCTTCTTAATTTTTTTCTATATTTTCTCTTTATATAAATTTAATTGAGTTATATGTATGCCTAAACCCTAAAACTCTAATCTGAAAGACCTATATGTATGCATGTGTATATACATGTATATATGTATTATATGTGTATATGTATGTGTCTATATATGTTATGCAGGTGTTAAAACCCTAAAACCCTAATCTGAAAGACCTAGACCTAAAACATGTATATATGTGTATGCATGTGTATATATATGTGTATGTGTATATATATATATAGATGTGTGTATAAGTATATGTGTGTATGTGTATGTGTATATATATTTACTCTAATTAAAATCCTTAAAATTAAACCTATTTTTATATATCTAATTTATTTATTTAAAACACTAGTTCTTTTCATATTTATTTATCTATATAATTATCCTATTTTATATATATATATATATATATATATATATATATATATATATATATATATATATATATTAAGATTTATTTCTTAATTTATCCTATTTTTATATATTTAATTGAATTATTTAAAACACTAGTTCTCTTTATATTTATTTATCTATATAATTATCCTATTTTATATATATATTTATTTATATATTGAAATTTTTTCCTTAATTTTTTTCTATATTTTCTCTTTATATAAATTTAATTAAGTTATATATATGCCTAAACCCTAAAACCCTAATCTTAAAGATCTAGACCTAAAATATGTATATTTCTGTATGCATGTGTATATACATGTATATTTGTATTATATGTGTATGTGTATGTGTGTATATATGTTATGTAGGTGTTAAAAAGCTAAAGCCCTAATAAGAAAGAACTAGACCTAAAACATGTATATATGTGTATGAATGTGTATATATGTGTGTATGTGTATATATATGTGTATATAGATAGGTGTATAAGTATATGTGTGTATGTGTATGTGTATATATATTTACTCTGATTAAAATGATTAAAATTAAACCTATTTTTTATTTAATCATATATATTTACTTTATTTGTTTAAAACACTAGTTCTTATCATATTTATTTATCTATTTAATTATCCTATTTTATATATATATTTATTTATATATTCATATTTTTTCCTTAATTAATCCTATTTTTATATATTTAATTATATATATTTAATTAAATTATTTAAAACACGAGTTCTTTTTATATTTATTTATCTATATAATTATCCTATTTTCTATATATATTTATTTATATATTCAGATTTTTTCCTTAATTTTTTTCTATATTTTCTCTTAATGTAAATTTAATTGAGTTATATGTATGCTTAAACCCTAAAACCCTAATCTTAAAGATCTAGACCTAAAATATGTATATTTTTGTATGCATGTGTATATACATGTATATATGTAATTATATGTGTATGTGTATGTGTGTATATATGTTATGTAGGTGTTAAAACCCTAAAACCCTAATCAGAAAGACCTAGACTTAAACCTGAAATACTAAAACCTAAAGACTTAAACCTGAAATACTAAAACTCAAATACTTAAAAACCTAAAAAAACCTAAAACCCTAATCCTATTTTATATATATGTTTATTTATATATTCATATTTTTTTCTTATTTTTTTCTATATTTTCTCTTAATATAAATGTAATTGAATTATATGTATGCCTAAACCCTAAAACCCTAATCTTAAAGATCTAGACCTAAAGTATGTATATTTTTGTATGCATGTGTATATACATGTATATATGTATTATATGTGTGCATATATGCTATGCATGTGTAAAAACCCTAAAATCCTAATCGAAAAGACCTAGACCTAAAACATGTGTGTATGTATATGCATGTGTATATATATGTGTATGTGTATATATATGTATATAAGTATATCTCTATGTATGTGTAAATAGCCTAAAAACCCTAATCCTATTTTTATATATTTGATGAAAAAAAACTTTAAAATCGAAATTTTATATATTTAATTATATATATTTTATCACTACCTTATGTGTGTGTATATGTGTGCATGTGTGTATGTATGTGTGTGTGTGAATGTATGCATGTGTGTATATGTATATGTGTGTGTATGTAAGCATGCATGTGTGTACATGTATGTGTGTGTGTATGCATGTGTAGATGTGTGTGTGTATGTATGTGTATGTATGCTCTATCTTCCTATCTCTATCTTCCTCTCTTTCATCTCTCTTTATCTCTCACTCACTCTCTTTATCTCTCTATCTCTCTTTCTCTCTCATCTCTCTCTCTCTCTCTCTCTCTCTCTCTCTCTCTCTCTCTCTCTCTCTCTCTCTCTCTCTCTCTCTCTCTCTCTCTCTCTCTCTCTCTTTCTCTCTCTATCAATAGAGAATAAAACAAACACTTACATGTATGTCCCTCTTTTGGATCGTTGTCGTCAAAGTGTAATGTATGTCGTCTATCGTGAAATTCCAAAGAATCGATGCCAAAGAACTTCTGCAAAATCAAAGAGAAGAGAAATTATAAGACCTAAAGCATAGAGAAAGACAAAGGCTAAGAGTACACGCACCACTTACCAAGATGTGAGATCTAAACAAAGAGTGTGTGTGTAGAGAGAGAGAGAGAGAGATCTCTATGTGTGTGTTGTGTGTGTGTGCACAAGCCAATGTAGGTCGCAATTCGGTTCGCGCATGCAAGTTTGACAGAAGACAAACAGTACTCAAACATGCGCAAAAATGTTTAGTTTTGCTCTCGGATTCCTGGTATGTTTAAAACACAGCCTCCGTATGGGCGTTAGTATGGGTGTTGATAACTTCCAGTAAATTACCAGTGCTTATACCGACACCCATACCGACGCCCATACCGACACTTATACCGGCGGTCGTGAGACACCTCGACAATCCGTTTTAAATGGTCATACTAACGGTCACTTGACAATCGGTATCTTTAAGTGGACCTTTCCAACGTTTATACCGACACCGAAAATGACCATCGGTATAGGCAGCATCGGTATGCCCCTCATATGTTGTAGTGCAATAAAACAAGGGATGGTGGCCACAATCTAGTCCCTTAATCACATAGACTAGGCATAGGGTTCTCTTGGTTTTATGTGTGTATATGTGTGTATGTATGCATGCATGTGTGTATATGTGTATATGTGTATATGTGTGTATGTATGCATGCATGTATGTATATGTGTATGTGTGTGTATGTATGCATGCATGTGTGTATATGTTTGTATGTATGTGTGTATGCATATGTTTATATGTGTGTGTGTATGTATGTGTGTATGCATGTGCGTGTGTATGTATCCATGTGTGTATCTGTGTATATGTGTGTATGCATGCATGTGTCTATATGTGTGTGTATGTATGTGTGCATGTGTGTATATGTGTGTATGTATATATGTGTGTATGCATGTGTGTGTGTATGTGTATGCATGCATATGTGTATATATGTATGTGTATGTATGTGTGTATGCATGTGTGTGTATGTATGCATGTGTGTATATTTGTATGTGTGTGTATGCATGCATGTGTGTATATGTGTGTGTATGTAAGCATGCATGTGTGTACATGTATGTGTGTATGTATGCATGTGTAGATGTGTAGATGTGTAGATGTGTGTGTGTATGTGTGTGTATATGTGTGTGTATATATGCTCTATCTTCCTCTCTTTCATCTCTCTTTATCTCTCACTCTCTCTCTCTTTAGCTCTCTATCTCTCTTTCTCTCTCATCTCTCTCTCTCTCTCTCTCTCTCTCTCTCTCTCTCTCTCTCTCTCTCTCTCTCTCTCTCTCTCTCTCTCTCTCTCTCTCTCTCTCTCTCTCTCTCTCTCTCTCTCTCCCCTCTCTATCTTTCTCTCTCTTTCTCTCTCTATCAATAGAGAATAAAACAATCACTTACAAGTATGTCCATCTTTTGGATCGTTGTTGTCAAAGCGTAATGTATGTCGTCTATCGTCGAATTCCAAAGAATCGATGCCAAAGAACTTCTGCAAAATCAAAGAGAAGAGAAATTATAAGACCTAAAGCATAGAGAAAGACAAAGGCTAAGAGTACGTGCACCACTTACCAAGATGTGAGATCTAAACAGAGAGTGTGTGTGTGTGTGTAGAGAGAGAGATCTATGTGTGTGTGTGTGCACAAGCCAATGCAGGTCGCAATTCGGTTCGCGCGTGCAAGTTTGAAAGAAGAGAACTAGTACTCAAACATGTGCAAAAATGTTCAGTTTTGCTCTCGGGTTCCCGATATGTTTAAAACACGGCCTCGGTATGGGCGTCGATATGGGTATCGGTAACTTCCAGTAAATTACCGGTGCTTATACCGACACCCATACTGACACCCATACCAACGCTTATACCGACGCTTATAGCGGCGGTCGGAGGACACCCCGACGATCCATTTTAAACGGTCATACTGACGGTCACTTGACCGTCAGTTTCTTTAAGTGGACTTTTCCAACATTTATACCGACGCCGATAGTGAACATTGGTATAAGCAGAATCGGTATGCCCCTCATATGTTGTAGTGCAATAAAACAAGGGATGGTGGCCATAATCTAGTCCCTTAATCACATAGACTAGGCATAGGGTTCTCTTGGTTTGATGTGATCAAAGATGCAAAAACCACATAGAACTCATGGTTTTACAGATTTTTATGGTTTTGGAATGCTTTAAAATCATTAAGAGCCTTTAGATTTGTTCAATGATCCAAGGGATGAGATGGAAAAGCAAAAGTCAAGGTGCCATTGAACGTGGGATCTTGGATTGGTCTTGTTATCAATGCTTGAGATTGTATTCATCTTAAAAATTGCACCATCAAATGTACACCCTTGGATTGAGCTTCACATCAAATGCATCTCTTTGAAAGCAAGCAAGATTGGGCCCTTAAAATTGATGGAGAATGTTAATCTCCAAAAGAACAAGTTGACCTTGAATTTAGACCACCTCTATATCAAGAACAACTTCAGACTCCACCAAATTTAGAGAACATTCATCAACTTATCAGAAAATTGATTATTCTGAAAAATTCAACTTCTCAGAAAAGTCTGCTGCAGATTAATCCTTGATTGACTAATCATTTGTGTAAAGTTTTTTATAAAACTTTGTAGATTGCTTTGCCTTAAGGTTGCACACCTTCTCCAACTTAAATCTCTGTAAATGATTCAGTATACTCTGAGAAATCACACAAGCAATTTACCTATGTGTGAATCACCTTCTCTGCAGTAGCGACTTTGACACCTGCAATTTCTTAGCTATAGTTCTCCCAATGTCGAACCCGTTTGGTCAAATGCTTTTAGATGTAGATAGCTTATCTCTCAACTTAGACTTTGAGCTATCACATGTGTAAAACTTTACACTGTGCACTGAGCACTGTCCATTTCATTGAACTCGAAATTTGCGCCTATTTCAGGAGACTGTGAACATTCTTTACATATGAATGTTCCTACACACAATTCTCTTAGCCTGATCACAATTAGATTCTCAAACTCTAGCCATAGATTGATTAACTATGGACTTAGATATCTCCAAAAGGAATTCACAAAAGATCTATCACACGAGGAGAAAACACAGAAACATCGGGCGCAATTTTTCTTCTATTTCTCAGAAATTTACAACTGAGTGAGGATAGACAATTCAACTCACTTCTAAGAGACTTGATGACTCTTACAACTCCTCAATACACTATTCTCATACTCTCCTACTGTCTCCTCTTGTCTCTCCTCCTTGCCCCGACATTTTTCCAAAGTATTTATGGGCAAATATGTACAGACTTATGTCAAAGCATAAGTATAAGTAACCTATGTCTTAACTAATGTACATATGTGTACATGTCTTTCACTCTGTGAATGTATCCATCTTCTATGCTTCAAGAATTGTTCTTATCTCCATTCTTTGTCTTCCAAGCTTCAATTGGTGATTGGTCTGCACCAACAGCTCCCCCTCAATCATCAATTGAGGTGTCTCTTATCTTCTTTATGTCTGCCATGTCTTTAAACTTCTGTAACTTTGGTCCATCCAAGCTCTTTGTAAGCATATCAGCAATCTGATCTTTTGTTGAAGTATGTATGACTTCAATCTCCTTATCCATCACCTTCTCTCTTAGAAAGTGATACTGTATCTCAATGTGTTTGGTCCTGGCATGAAAAACAGGATTAGCAGATAGATATAATGAACTCATGTTATCACCATAAATGATAGGTATGCTCTGTATAGTGTCAAAACTCTTCATGAGAGTCTTAAGCCAAATCACTTCTTTTGCAGCTTCAACCATGCCTTTGTACTCTGCTTCTGTAGATGACAAAGCAACTATATGTTGCTTCTTTGAGCACCAGGAGATTAACTTATCTCCCACATAACACATGTATCCATAGGTTGACCTTCTATCATCTGGATTACCTGCCCAATCTGCATCACTATATATTTTGATATTTGTATCTGATGTAAAACCATAATACAAACCCTCTTTGAGTGTTCCCTTAATGTACCTCAACACTCTTTGACCTGCAATCCAATGCTCTTTCCTAGGACAATGCATGAATTGAGATAATACCCCAACTGCATATGATAAATCAGGTCTAGTTAATGTAGCATAGATAAGACTACCAACCAAACTCTGATATTGCTTCATGTCCTTGAACTCTTCACCTCCAAATCTGCTTAATTTGTGATTCACCTCCATTGGAGTAGGTGCTACCCTGCAATCATCCATTTTAAACTTGATTAACAAGTTTCTCAAATACCTTTCTTGAGTCACATACACTCCATGTTGAGTGTATGAAATCTCCATGCCCAAGAAGTATGACAAGTCTCCCAAATCACTAATTTTGAACTCTTTCTCCATTTGCTTCTTTAGGCTTTGAATGCCTTTCTCATCTGTACCTGTAAGAATGATATCATCAACATATATGCACATGTAAATAAACCCATCATCACTTGCTTTGACAAGCAAGCTACTATCTGCTTTTGATACTTGAAATCCAAGTTCTTTTAGGAACTTTACAAGCCTACAGTTCCATGCCCTTGGGGCCTGCTTCAAGCCATATAAAGCTCTCTTGAGCTTACACACATGATCTGGATATCTTCCATCTCTGAATCCTTGAGGTTGCTCCATGAAAACTTCATCTGAAATGTAACCATTCAAAAAAGCATTCTTCACATCTAATTGACATAATTTCCAGCCTTTGCATGCAGCAATTGCTATAAGTGTCCTGATGGTTGTCATCTTTGCCACAGGACTATAAGTCTCATCATAATCAATACCATTTGTCTGAGCAAACCCTTTCACAACAAGTCTAGCTTTGTACCTAGACACACTTCCATCTGCAAATCTTTTTGTCTTATAAACCCACTTACATCCAATGATCTTCTGACTATTTGGCTTTGGAACCAAATCCCATGTTTGATTCTCCATCAATGCATCATATTCTTCCTGCATAGCTTTCTCCCAAATCTCTTTACCTTTTGCCTCTTCATATGTAGAAGGGTCTTCATCTGCTTTAATCATGTAAGCATAATCTTTGGTAGCTAAAAATGAAGTATCATAGCTATATCTTGTAGGTTGCCATTTGTTCCTTGTAGACCTCCTAAGTTCTCCACTTCTTGAGGTTTCTGGTTCTTCACATTCAGGATCAAATCTTGGTGTCTCTTCCACTTCAACCTGCACTTCATTATTCTCTTGCTCATCAAATATCTGAACCTTTGATTTACCTTTCCTTTGGCTCACAATTTCTTCATCATCTGTATTAATATTGATAGTACCTGCATACCAAGTACCTTGCTCATCAAATGTAACATCTTTTGATACAAGAAAATGTTTTGTGGATGGATTCCACAACCTGTATCCCATCTGCTTATCATCATAACCAATAAACACATATTTTTCAGCTTTAGGTTCCAATTTGTGCCTTAATTGTGATGGCACATATGCATAGGCCAAACATCCAAATACTTTGCAATGGTCTAATGTAGGTCTCTTACCCCACCATGCCTCATAAGGTGTTATTCCCTGCAAAGCTTTACAAGGTAGCCTATTGACTAAATAAGTAGCTGTATTTACAGCCTCAGCCCACAAATAATTTGGGCAATTTTTCTCCTTCATCATGGACCTTGCAAACTCAACAAGAGTCCTATTTCTCCTTTCTGCTACACCATTTTGTTGAGGAGAGTACCTGCAAGTAACCTCTCTTTTTATACCTGCATTCCACAAGTAATCACTGAACTCATTAGAGAAATACTCTCCCCCTCCATCTGACCTTAGTCTCTTCAACTTATGTCCTGTAATTCTCTCTGCATACATATGATAATGTTTGAAAGTATTGAATACTTCTGACTTATCTTTGATCACATAGATAGTGATCCATCTAGTAGCATCATCAACATAAATCACATAATACCTTGAACCATTGATATTGAAATCCTTTGATGGTCCCCACACATCTGTGTGTACCAACTCAAGTTTCTCTGAATACATAAACCCATGCTTAGAATAGGGTTGCTTATGAGCCTTACCTAATTGACATGCCTCACATCTGTATGTCATATGTTGACCTGCAACATTAGGCAATCCAAGCACTGAACCATTATTAATCATGTCTTTAATACCTCTTTCATTGAAATGTCCAAGTCTCTTGTGCCAAAGATCTAACTCAGAGATCTTATGTCCTCCATAAGTGAACAAGGCATGACCAACATTACCTTGAATCTTCAATGTGAACAATCTTCCTTCTTTCTTCCCTGAAACAATTTGTTTATACCCATTGCTAGGGTCTTCCACAAACACTCCTTCATTAGTAAACCTTACTTCATAACCTTTTTCCACAATTTGTCCTACACTTATCAAATTCTTAGGAATTGTAGGAACATACAAGACCTTACTCAATAAGATGCTACCATCCTTGGCCTTCACTGATCCAATTGACTTCACATTGTGCTTTGTGTTGTCACCTGTTTGAACAACATGATTAGATACCTCATTCTCCAAATCAGTCATCAAGGCTATATTACCACTCAGGTGATTGCTACACCCTGAATCAATGTAAAAGACTCTTTGATCTTCATTCTGCCTTTCACAAGTTGCATTCATTATCAATGTTGAATCTTCCTTTTGATCTGAAGCATAATTGTAGTAGGTATTGTTATATTGTTGACTTTGGAAACCTCTACCTGCATTTCTTCCAAAGTAACCCCTACTACCTCTACCTCTGAAATCACCTCTTTGATTTCTGCCACCTCTTCCTCTTGAATTATAGTTTTGATTGTATCCTCCATTACTTTGATTATTATGCCAACAATCATTAGCTAAATGATTTGTCTTACCACAAATCCAGCATGCTTTGGCTCCATCTTTGTTGTTCCTGCCTCTTCCTCTACCTTTGCCACCTCCTCTACCTCTTAGGAAGTTGGCTTGACTAGTTGTGCCTTCATCTTCACCTCATTGTTGCTTTCCTTTGTTAGCTTTCTTCTTGTCCTTTGAGTACATTGCATGACCTGTACTTTTGTCACCATCTCCTTTAACATCCTGCTCAAATGTTAGCATATGACCTAGCAACTGATTTAAATCAGGAGTGAAATGATCAAGTGATAATTTTGTAGACAAAATGAATGGCTTCCATTTGTCATCACCTCTCAAACCTGTAAGGATTTGCCTTACCAATTTATCCTCCTCAATATCTTCATCAACAGCTCCTAATGCATCTGCAATGTCTTTCATCCTTGTTACATAATCTGAAATTGATTGAGAGGCCTTCTTTTTGAAAGTTGTAAATTCTGCCCATAGGGATGCCTTCCTTGACTTTGTGGTGTTTTGAAAATGCTCCTCCAAAGCATTCCATATATCACTTGCACTTTCAAGACCTCTAATGTGAGGTAGCAAGTAATCATTGACTGCCATATAAATGATACTCCTAGCCTGAGCATCTCTCTTCATCCAATTCTTCAAATCTATTAATTCTTCCCTAGTTGGAACACTAGGATCTCTGAATTGTGGCTTTTCTTCTTCACCTGTAATGTAGGCTATCAAATCTTTGCTCATTAGATGAGCTTCCATCCTCATTGACCATGCAGGATAGTTTTCTCTATCCAACTTCTCTATTTGAAGAGAATCTCCCATCTTCCTTCACCTGTATATTGAATTCTTCAACCTTTATGAAGTATAAAGTTACCTTTACTTCGAATGATACTCCTTCTGACTTCCTTGATGTCGTATGATCTCCTTCTCAAGCTTTCCTTGCAAGCTTTCAACTTGTGAATCTTCAGATGTTGAATTCTTTGCAACTGCAGCAGCCGGGATCCTCCTTTCCTTCAATTCTGATGCTTCCTGCTCTGATACCACTGATGGAGAGTGTTAAACTCCAAAAGAAAAAGTTGACCTTGAATTTAGACCACCTCTATATCAAGAACAACTTCAGACTCCACCAAATTTAGAGAACATTCATCAACTTATCAGAAAATTGATTATTCTGAAAAATTCAACTTCTCAGAAAAGTCTGCTGCAGATTAATCCTTGATTGACTAATCATTTGTGTAAAGTTTTTGATAAAACTTTGTAGATTGCTTTGCCTTAAGGTTGCGCACCTTCTCCAACTTAAATCTCTGCAAATGATTTAGTATACTCTGAGAAATCACACAAACAATTTACCTATGTGTGAATCACCTTCTCTGCAGTAGCGACTTTGACACATGCAACTTCTTAGCTATAGTTCTCCCAACGTCAAACCCGTTTGGTCAAATGCTTTTAGATGTAGATAGCTTATCTCTCAACTTAGATTTTGAGCTATCACATGTGTAAAACTTTACACTGTGCACTGAGCACTGTCCATTTCATTGAACTCAAAATTTGCGCATGTTTCAGGAGACTGTGAACATTCTTTACATATGAATGTTCCTACACACAATTCTCTTAGCCTGATCACAATTAGATTCTCAAACTCTAGCCATAGATTGATTAACTATGGACTTAGATATCTCCAAAAGGAATTCACAAAAGATCTATCACACGAGGAGAAAACACAGAAACATCGGGCGCAATTTTTCTTCTATTTCTCAGAAATTTACAACTGAGTGAGGATAGACAATTCAACTCACTTCTAAGAGACTTGATGACTCTTACAACTCCTCAATACACTATTCTCATACTCTCCTACTGTCTCCTCTTGTCTCTCCTCCTTGCCCCGACATTTTTCCAAAGTATTTATAGGCAAATATGTACAGACTTATGTCAAAGCATAAGTATAAGTAACCTATGTCTTAACTAATGTACATATGTGTACATGTCTTTCACTCTGTGAATGTATCCATCTTCTATGCTTCAAGAATTGTTCTTATCTCCATTCTTTGTCTTCCAAGCTTCAATTGGTGATTGGTCTGCACCAACAAAAATGTGGACCATTTGATGCATACATGATCGAATGGCTAAGAATGATGCCCCAAAAGCAAAAGGTGCCTTTTAACCTCCACCATTTGATTATGGCCCAATCCAATGGCTCTATTTTTATAATAAGCTCCAAGTGTACTATGCCCTTGGATTTCTAT
Source organism: Ceratopteris richardii (assembly GCA_020310875.1). Taxonomy (NCBI): domain Eukaryota; kingdom Viridiplantae; phylum Streptophyta; class Polypodiopsida; order Polypodiales; family Pteridaceae; genus Ceratopteris; species Ceratopteris richardii. Next base: position 33,732,153 of record CM035430.1, read on the forward strand.
TGATCTAAGGGCCAAGGAATGTGCAAAGTGTGTCCAAAAAGTTTGTGAGCTTCCTTTTACCATCACTAAGTTGTCACAACTTCTCTCACTAGAGTTACATCAATTTTAAATATGAGCCATTGATTTGAGGCATGCAAAGGCCTCAACGTTTTTATCTTGAGAATATGAATAAAAAATTTTATGAAGTATTATTTTATTTGGAAATACCACTAGTGGCTTTGCAATGTCCCTTAATCTCTTAGATTTAGCTTTTTAATCCCTAAATATTAGGAATTCTTACAAAGCCCATGGAAGGTACCTTTTTTCCCTAATGGTGAGGGATAGGTCCAAAAATGGATGAATATATCAAAACTAGAGCCAGTTATTGTTCATGATGGATACTAATTTTTTATGTTCTTGTTGATTACATCACGTCAAAGGGTGATGTGCATATTGTCAAGTTCTAGGGATTGAAAGAAATGTTGAGGTATCAAGCTCAACATGTGATGATCGAGGATGACACCTATCACTTTTTCATTTCTTTGACATGTATAGTGGTCACACCAATATATGTCAAGGACACTATTACAAGGTTTATTAGATTTATCTATCGAGAGTGATGGCACATTTGTTCTTGGCCAGCTCACTCATTTTCGGACATTTCCTTTTATAATGTTCTTTAATTTTATTGTTGTACTAGGTCATTCTTGTATATTCTCTTATGTAATGGAAGAAGATGAAGATCATTCCTCCTTGCCTCAATATGTGTGTGCTCCTCTCTTTGAGTGTGAGAGTATGTAAGAGATCTCTTCCTTATCTCCCTTCATTTGGCATGGTATCATGGCCAGTGTGGTTGTAGAGAGCCTGTAGAGAAGGCCAACGATGAAGAGTATGTGAGAAGGCATGGAGAAAACACGCTTCACAAATGTTCTCAGGTTCTACAAAATTTGATGTGAAAGTAGAAGGCATCAAAATATTTTCGAGAGTTATCCTTTTAGGATCATGTGTTTTGCTCAGATTTCAATTTCGGAGCCATCTTGACCTTTGCTTTGAACCCACAAGGTGGGGCCCACATAAGAAACAGATTAGTTTGGAAAATTGTAACTTATCTTATGATCAGTAACTCTCAAGTATTCTAGATCTAGAATTTCAAGCGATTCCATGTATTGTTGATACAAGAAAACTATATTTTTTTGAGGTCGAACTATCACATCACAGTATGACAATGTTCAAGTAGAGGTAATGCTTCTAGTGTTCTTGTAGTGGTGCGAATTGCTACAATAGTGGCAAATGTTGAAGGAATGAGTCAGCTTATGAGTGATAAGTTGAAAAGAACAACTTTCATGCTTGAAAATTAGAATGACAAATTTCCTTATGGGAAAAGGTTACTAGAAGTACATCAAATGAGAGAATGAAAAATCTTAACAATTACTAGAGAGGAATCGAACTGTGGACTAGTTAAAAACATATGAAGAATGGAATCAAGGAGCGCGGAAGGTAATGTATTGATATTTGTTAGCATACTAGATAGCATGATTGTGCACATACAAGATGCCAAGACTCCAAAAGAGGCTTGGAATAGTTTGGTCATATTGTATGAGATCAATACAAAGGCATGAACATTGCAAGTCAAGAACGAGTTGCATACATTAGATAAAAAGAGCATGTCCATAAGTGACTAAATCCAAAAAATCAAAAGCATATGTGAGTCACTTGCATCTATTGGCATCAATGTAGATGATGGTGATAAGTTGGAAGTGTGCCTTTGTAGTTTAGGAACTGCATATAAGCAGTTCAAAACTTTTGCTCATACTAGGGAAAATATTTTGAATTTTGCTAATTTGGTATCCATGCTAATTATTGAAGAAAAGAATCGTGGCGAGGACTCAAACTCCCAAGGAAAACCTAGTTCTCAGTAGGTACTGTACTCTCATAGAGAAAGAGATAGAATCATGCAAGAGGTAGAGGACAATTTTGAGACATGGGAAGCCAAAGACACAGCAAAAATTTCCAAAGAAATGATTCAAGTAATGATAGTAAAGGATGCTAGAATTGTGGTAAACATGATCACTTCAAACATGATTGCAGGTTGAAGAATCAAAATAATAGAAGGCAACAAAAGAACTATGCATCTACATGTAGATGATTCTGAGAAATTGTTCGTGGTCCAATATTACATAATGAATATAATGAATACAATGTTTGTTGATGTTTCAAAATCAAATTGTAATGTTTGGTATGTTGATTCTTGTGTATGCATGCATGTGTGTATATGTTTATGTTTGTGTATATATGCATGCATGTGTGTATATGTGTATGTGTGTGTATGTATGCATGCATGTGTGTATATGTGTGTATGTATGTGTGTATGCATATGTGTATATGTGTGTGTATGTATGTGTGTATGCATGTGTGTGTATGTATCCATGTGTGTATATGTGTATATGTGTGTATGCATGCATGTGTCTATATGTGTGTGTATGTGTGCATGCATGTGTGTATATGTGTGTATGTATATTGTATGTGTATGTATGTGTGTATATGTGTGTATGTATATGTATGTGTGTATGCATGTATGTGTATGTGTATGTATGCATATGTGTATATATGTGTGTGTATGTATGTGTGTATGCATGTGTGTGTATGTATGCATGTGTGTATAGTTGTATATGTGTGTGTATGCATGCATGTGTATATATGTGTGTGTATCTAAGCATGCATGTGTGTATATGTGTGTGTATGTAAGCATGCATGTGTGTACATGTATGTGTGTATGTATGCATGTGTAGATGTGTAGATGTGTGTGTGTATATGTGTGTGTATTTATGCTCTATCTTCCTATCTCTATCTTCCTCTCTTTCATCTCTCTTTATCTCTGACTCTCTCTCTCTTTATCTCTCCATCTCTCTTTCTCTCTCATCTCTCTCTCCCCACTCTCTTTCTCTCTCTATAAATAGAGAATAAAACAATCACTTACAAGTATGTCCCTCTATTGGATCGTTGTCGTCAAAGCATAATGTATGTCGTCTATAGTCGAATTCCAAAGAATCGACGCCAAAGAACTTCTGCAAAATCAAAGAGAAGAGAAATTATAAGACCTAAAGCATAAAGAAAGACAAAGGCAAAGAAGACGCACACCACTTACCAAGATGTGAGATCTAAACAAAGAGAGTGTGTGTGTGTAGAGAGAGAGATCTGTGTGTGTGTGTGTGCACAAGCCAATGCACGTCGCAATTCGGTTTGCGCGTGCAGGTTTGACAGAAGACAACCACTACTCAAACATGCGCAAAAATGTTCAGTTTTGTTGTCGGGTTCCCGGCATGTTTAAAACACGCTTATACCGACACCTATATGCACGCTTATATTGACGGTCGGGGGACACCCTGAGGATCCGTTTTAAAAGGTCATACTGACGGTCACTTGACCGTCGGTATCTTTAAGTGGACTTTTCCAATGTTTATACCGATGCCGAGAGTGACTATCGGTATAGGCAGCATCGGTATGCCCCTCATATGTTGTAGTGCAATAAAAAAACTGATGGTAGCCACAAGCTAGTCCCTTAATCACATAGACTAGGCATAGGGTTCTCTTGTTTTTATGTGATCAAAGATGCAAAAACCACATAGAACTCATGGTTTTACATATTTTTATGGTTTTGGAATGCTTTAAAATCATTAAGAGCATTTAGATTTGTTCAATGATCCAAGGGACCAATGGAAAAGAAAAAGTCAAGGTGCCATTAAATGTGGGATCTTGGATTGGTCTTGTTATCAATGCTTGAGATTGTATTCATCTTAAAAATTGCACCATCAAATGTACACCCTTGTATTGAGCTTGACATCAAATGCATCTCTTTGAAAGCAAGCAAGATTGGGCACTTAAAATTTGGACCATTTGATGCACACATGATCCAATGGCTGAGAATGATGCCCCAAAAGCAAAAGGTGCCTTTTAACCTCCACCATTTGATTATGGCCCAATCCAATGGCTCATGGCAGCTTCATTTTTATAATCAGCTCCAAGTGTAGTATGCCCTTGGTTTTCTATTGATCTAAGGGCCAGGGAATGTGCAAAGAGTGTCAAAAAAGTTTGTGAGCTTTTTTTCACCATCACTAAGTTGTCACAACTTCTCTCACTAAAGTTACATCCATTTTAAATATGAGCCATTGATTGAGGCATCCAAAGGACTCAACTTTTTTATCTTGAGAATATGAATACAAAATTTTATGAAGTATTATTTTATTTGGAAATAACACTAGTGGTTTTGCAATGTCACTTAATCTCTTAGATTTAGCTTTTTAATCCCTAAATATTAGGAATTCTTACAAAGCCCATGGAAGGTACCTTTTTTCCCTAATGGTGAAGGATAGGTCCAAAAATGGATGAATAGATCAAAACTAGAGCCAGTTATTGTTCATGATGGATACTAATTTTTTATGTTCTTGTTGATTACATGACGTCAAAGGGTGATGTACATATTGTCAAGTTCTAGGGATTGACAGAAATGTAGAGGTATGAAGCTCAACATGTGATGATCGAGGATGACACGTATCACTTTTTCATTTCTTTGACATGTATAGTGGTCACACCAATATATGTCAAGGATACTATTGCAAGAATTATTAGATTTATCTATCGAGAGTGATGGCACATTTGTTCTTGGCGAGCTCACTCATTTGCGGACATTTCCTTTTATAATGTTCTTTAATTGTATTTAGGTCATTCTTGTATATTCTCTTCTATAATGGAAGAAGATGAAGATCATTCCTCCTTGCCTCAATATGTGTGTGCTCCTCTCTTTGAGTGTGAGAGTATGTAAGAGATCTCTTCCTTATCTCCCTTCACTTGGCATGGTATCAGGGCCAGTGTGGTTGTAGAGAGCCTGTAGAGAAGGCCAACGATGAAGAGTACGTGAGAAGGCATGGAGAACACACGCTTCACAAATGATCTCAGGTTCTATAAAATTTGATGTGAAGGTAGAAGGCATCAAAATATTTTTGGGAGTTATCCTTTTAGGAGTTATCAATTTTGGAGCCATCTTGAGCTTTGTTTTGAACCCACAAGGTGGGGCCCACATAAGAAACACATTAGTTTGGAGAATTGTAACTTGTCTTATGATCAATAACTCTGAAGTATTCTAGATCTAGAATTTCAAGTGATTCGATGTATTGTTGATACAAGAAAACTACATTTCTTTGAGATCGAACTATCACATCACAGTATGACAATGTTCAAGTAGACATAATGCTTCTAGTGTTTTTGTAGTGGTGTGAAATGCTACAATAATGGCAAATTCTGATGGAATGAGTCAGCTTATGAGTGATAAGTTGGAGAAGAACAACTTTCATGCTTGGAAATTAGAATGACAAATTTCCTTATGGGAAAAGGTTACTAGAAGTACATCAAAGGAGAGTATGAAATATCTTAACAATTACCATACAGGAATCGACTGTGGACTAGTTAAGAACATATGAAGAATGGAATCAAGTAGCACGGAAGGTAATGTATTGATATCTGTTTGCATACTAGATAACATGATTGTGCACATACAAGATGCCAAGACTCCGAAAGAGGCTTGGAATAGTTTGGTCATATTTTATGAGACCAATACAAAGGCATGAAAATTGCAAGTCAAGAACGAGTTGCATACATTAGAGAAAAAGAGCATGTCGATAAGTGACTAAATCTGAAAAATCAAAAGCATATGTTAGTCACTTGCATCTATTGGCATCAATGTAGATGATGGTGATAAGTTGGAAGTGTGCCTTTGCAGTTTAGGAACTGAATATAAGCAGTTCAAAACTTTTGTTGAGACTAGGGAAAATATTTTGAATTTTGCTAATTTGGTATCCGTGCTAATTATTGAAGAAAAGAATCTTGGCAAGGACTCAAACTCCCAAGGAAAACCTAGTTCTCAGTAGGTATTGTACTCTCATAGAGAAAGAGATAGAATCATGCAAGAGGTAGAGGACAATTTTGAGACATGGGAAGTCAAAGACACCGCAAAAATTTCTAACGAAATGATTTAGGTAATGACAGTAAAGAATGCTAGAATTGTGGTAAACATGATCACTTCAAACATGATTGCAGGTTGAAGAATCAAAATAATAGAAGGCAACAAAAGAACTATGTATCTACATGTAGATGATTCTGAGAAATTGTTCATGGTCCAATATCACATAATGAATATAATGAATACAATCTCTGTTGATGTTTCAAAATCAAATTGTAATTCTTGGTATGTTGATTCTTGTGTATGCATGCATGTGTGTATATGTGTATGTGTGTTTATGTATGCATGCATGTGTGTATATGTGTATGTGTGTGTATGTATGCATGCATGTGTGTATATGTGTGTATATATGTGTGTATGCATATGTGTATATGTGTGTGTGTATGTATGTGTGCATGCATGTGTGTGTATGTATCCATGTGTGTATATGTGTATATGTGTGTATGCATGCATGTGTCTATATGTGTGTGTATGTATGCATGCATGTGTGTATATGTGTGTATGTATATATGTGTATATGTATGTGTGTATATGTGTGTGTGTATGTATGTGAGTATGCATGTGTGTGTGTATGTGTATGTATGCATATGTGTACATATGTGTGTGTATGCATGTGTGTGTATGTATGCATGTGTGTATATTTGTATGTGTATGTATGCATGCATGTGTGTATATGTGTGTGTATGTAAGCATGCATGTGTGTATATGTGTGTGTATGTAAGCATGCATGTGTGTACATGTATGTGTGTATGTATGTGTGTATGTATGCATGTGTAGATGTGTAGATGTGTGTGTGTATGTGTGTGTGTATGTGTGTGTGTATGTGTGTGTGTGTATGTATGCTCTATCTTTCTATCTCTATCTTCCTCTCTTTCATCTCTCTTTATCTCTCACTCTCTCTCTCTTTATCTCTCTATCTCTCTATCTCTATTTCTCTCTATCTCTCTATCTCTCTCTCTCTTTATCTCTCACTCTCTCTCTCTCTTTATCTCTCTATCTCTCTATCTCTCATCTCTCTCTCTCTCTCTCTCTCTCTCTCTCTCTCTCTCTCTCTCTCTCTCTCTCTCTCTCTCTCTCTCTCTCTCTCTCTCTCTCTCTCTCTCTCTCTCTCTCTCTCTCTCTCTCTCTCTCTCTCTCTCTCTCTCTCTCTCTCTCTCTCTCTCTCTTTCTCTCTCTATCAATAGAGAATAAAACAATCACTTATAAGTATGTCCCTCTTTTGGATCGTTGTCGTCAAAGTGTAATGTATGTCGTCTCTCATCGAATTCCAAAGAATCGACACCAAAGAACTTTTGCAAAATCAAAGAGAAGAGAAATTATAAGACCTAAAGCATAGAGAAAGACAAAGGCTAAGAGTACGCGCACCACTTACCAAGATGTGAGATCTAAATAGAGAGATTATGTGTGTGTATAGAGAGAGAGAGCTCTCTGTGTGAGTGCATGTGCACAAGCCAATGCACGTCGCAATTCGGTTCGCACGTGCAAGTTTGATAGAAGACAAGCAGTACTCAAACATGCGCAAAAGTTTTCAGTTTTGCTCTCAAGTTCCCGGTATGTTTAAAACACGGCCTCGCTATGGGCATTGGTATGGGTGTCGGTAACCGACGCTTATACCGACCGTCGCGGGACACCCCAACGATCTGTTTTAAATGGTCATACTGACGGTCACTTGACCGTCGGTATCTTTAAGTGGACTTTTCCAACGTTTATATCGATGCAGACAGTGACCATCAGTATAGGTAGCATCGGTATGCCCCTCATATGATGTAGTGCAATAAAAAAAGGGATGGTAGCGACAATCTAGTCCCTTAATCACATAGACTAGGCATAGGGTTCTCTTGGTTTTATGTGATCAAAGATGCAAAAACCACATAGAACTCATGGTTTTACATATTTTTATGGTTTTGGAATGCTTTAAAATCATTAAGAGCCTTTAGATTTGTTCAATGATCCAAGGGACCAGATGGAAAAGCAAAAGTCAAGGTGCCATTGAACGTGGGATCTTGGATTGTTCTTGTTATCAATGCTTGAGATTGTATTCATCTTAAAAATTGCACCATCAAATGTACACCCTTGGATTGAGCTTGACATCAAATGCATCTCTTTGAAAGCGAGCAAGATTGGGCACTTAAAATGTGGACCATTTGATGCACACATGATCCAATGCCTGAGAATGAGGCCCCAAAAGCAAAAGGTGCCTTTTAACCTCCACTATTTGATTATGGCCCAATCCAATGGTTCATGGAAGCTTCATTTTTGTAATCAACTCCAAGTGTAGTATGCCCGTGGATTTCTATTGATCAAGGGCCAAGGAATGTGCAAAGAGTGTCAAAAAAGTTTGTGAGCTTCCTTTCACTATCACTAAGTTGTCAGAACTTCTCTCACTAGAGTTACATCCATTTTAAATATGAGCCATTGATTTGAGGCATCCAAAGGCCTCAACTTTTTTATCTTGAGAATATGAATACAAAATTTTATGGAGTATTATTTTATTTGGAAATAACACTAGTGGTTTTGCAATGTCCCTTAATCTCTTAGATTTAGCTTTTTAATCCCTAAATATTAGGAATTCTTACAAAGCCCATGGAAGGTACCCTTTTTCCCTAATGGTGAACGATAGGTCCATAAATGGATGAATAGATCAAAACTAGAGCCAGTTATTGTTCATGATGGATACTAATTTTTTATGTTCTTGTTGATTACATCACATCAAAGGGTGATGTACATATTGTCAAGTTCTAGGGATTGAAAGAAATGTTGAGGTATAAAGCTCAACATGTGATGATCGCGGATGACACATATCACTTTTTCATTTCTTTGACATGTATAGTGGTCACACCAATATGTGTCAAGGATACTATTGCAAGCTTTATTAGATTTATCTATCAAGAGTGATGGCACATTTGTTCTTGGCCAGCTCACTTATTCGCGGACATTTCCTTTTATAATGTTCTTTAATTGTATTGTTGTACTAGGCCATTCTTGTATATTCTTTTATGTAATGGAAGAAAAGGAAGATCATTCCTCCTTGCCTCAATATGTGTGTGCTCCTCTGTTTGAGTGTGAGAGTATGTAAGAGATCTCTTCCTTATCTCCCTTCACTTGGCATGGTATCAGGGCTAGTGTGGTTGTAGAAAGCCTATAGAGAAGGCCAATGATGAAGAGTACGTGAGAAGGCATGGAGAACACATGCTTCACAAATGATCTCAGGTTCTACAAAATTTGATGTGAAGGTAGAAGGCATCAAAATATTTTTGGGGGTTATACTTTTAGGATCATGTGTTTTGCTCAAATTTCAATTTTGGAGCCATCCTGACCTTTGTTTTGAACCCACAAGGTGGGGCCCACATAAAAAACAGATTAGTTTGGAAAATTGTAACTTGTCTTATGATCACTAACTCTCAAGTATTCTAGATCTAGAATTTCAATTGATTCCATGTATTGTTGATACAAGAAAACTACATTTTTCTGAGATCGAACTATCACATCACAGTATGACAATGTTCAAGTAGAGCTAATGCTTCTAGTGTTTTTGTAGTGGTGTGAATTGCTACAATAATGGCAAATGCTGATGGAATGAGTCAGCTTATGAGTGATAAGTTGGAGAGGAACAACTTTCATGCTTGGAAATTAGAATGACAAATTTCCTTATGGGAAAAGGTTACTAGAAGTACATCAAAGGAGAGAATGAAAAATCTTAACAATTACCATAGAGGAATCGAGCTGTGGACTAGTTAAGAACATATGAAGAATGGAATCAAGTAGCACGGAAGGTAATGTATTTATATCTATTAGCATACTAGATAGCATGATTGTGCATATACAAGATGCCAAGACTCCAAAAGAGGCTTGGAATAGTTTGGTCATATTGTATGAGACCAATACAAAGGCATGAAAATTGCAAGTCAAGAACGAGTTGCATACATTAGAGAAAAAGAGCATGTCGATAAGTGACTAAATCCGAAAAATCAAAAGCATATGTGAGTCACTTTCATCTATTGGCATCAATGTAGATGATGGTGATAAGTTGGAAGTGTGCCTTTGCAATTTAGGAACTGCATATAAACAGTTCAAAACTTTTGTTTAGACTAGGGAAAATATTTTGAATTATGCTAATTTGGTATCCATGCTAATTATTGAAGAAAAGAATCTTGGCAAGGACTCAAACTCCCAAGGAAAACCTAGTTCTTAGTAGGTAAATTACTCTCATAGAGAAAGAGATAGAATCATGCAAGAGGTAGAGGACAATTTTGAGACATGGGATGCCAAAGACACCGCAAAAATTTCCAAAGAAATGATTCAGGTATGACAGTAAAGGATGCTAGAATTGTGGTAAACATGATCACTTCAAACATGATTGCAGGTTGAAGAATAAAAATAATAGAAGTCAACAAAAGAACTATGCATCTACATGTAGATGATTCTGAGAAATTGTTCATGGTCCAATATCACATAATGAATATAATGAATACAATGTCTGTTGATGTTTCGAAATCAAATTGTAATGTTTGGTATGTTGATTCTTGTGTCTCAAATCACATGAACATTCATGCATAATGGTTTAGTATTTTTCAAAACAAATTTGTTCCTATATTTGTTGAAACAAGCAATGACACATCACATCCTATCGAGCATATTGGAAACATAGCACTATCTATGGAGGACGAGAAAGTAAAACATCTTGTTGATGTACTTCATGTTTCGAATATAATAGAGAATCTAGTTTTTGTTGGATAAATGCCAATGGTTTAGGTGTAGAAGAGTACAAGTCAGGTTCAATGCCAATGGTTTAGATGTAGAAGAGTACAAAGAGAATGGAAGGTTGGTCACAAAAGGGAATAAAGTTGGTAGGATGTTCACCTTTTATGTGAAAATTCCAGAAATGAATGCAACCATGTTTGCAAAAGGTGCAGGTGTTATTGCTAATATAGAGAATTGGCACAAGAAAATTGGACATGCAAATTTGTAGAGAGTAGAGTTGATGCAGACAAAGGAGCTTGTCAATGGACTAACAAATTTCAAGGTTGCAGAGATGTAGAAGGTATGCAGAGCATGTCAATTTGGTAAACAGTCAAGGGCATCATTTTTGCATGATAAGCATGCTAGTGAGAATATGCTAAAAATAGTGTGTACATATGTTTGGGGTCCTGCAAAGACCATATCTATGGGAGGTTACAGGTTTTATGTCACCTTCATTGATGACCATACATGGAAAGTATGGGTATTCTTCATGGAAGAGAAGAGTGAGGTTTTTACTCACTTTCAGAATTACAAGGCTATGGTGGAAAAGTAAACAGGAATTTTATTTAAACATTAAGATCTAATGGAGGATGTCAATACATGTCAAATGAGTCCAATAGTTTTTAAAAAGTCATGGAATTTGAAGGCATTTTTCATGACGGTACACAGCACAACAGAATGGCATTGGTGAATGTAAAAATAGACATGTTGGAGAAATAGCAAGAGCATTGACAGCTGAGAAAAATATGCCTCATTGTTATTGGGTAGAAGTTGTGTGTATTGTTGTATACATCATGAATAGAACTTTGACTACTATTGTACATCAAGTTACACTTGAAGAGAATTTTACACATTAAAATCCAATTTAATCACATATGAAAGTATTCAGCTATATTGCATATGTTCATGTTCTAGATGAGTTGGGGAGGAAGTTTGATCCAAAAGTAAAATAATGTATCTTCATTGGGTACTCTCTTGAGCAAAAGGGATATAAATGCTACAACCCACTTACATGGTAGGTGAAGGTAAGCAGAGATGTGGTGTTTGATGAAATTTCAAGCTTCTATGCATATGCCAAAGAAAGAATTAATCTTGACTCAAATGACAAAGAAAATGTTCAAAACTCGGGTGCAAAATCTCAAGTTTTGAGTGGACATGATGTATAACCAAGCAATAGTTCCAACTCAAACCCATGGAGTGGAAGGTTGCGTGGAAATTAAAGTCCAACAAATTCATTGGCTACATCCAAGAAAGGTAAATAAAAGGTTTCTATTGGTAATAAAATGTGTACATGTTTTGAAGACATTGATGGAGAATCAAGTGGTTTAGAAAAGAGCCTTGATGAGAAACTTGGATTGCCCTCTATGAAGACTCTAGGAGTAAGAAAGGTGTATGCAGATGATACAACAAGAAGAAGTGACCTAGGACGAAGAAGATCTAGAAGGATGCATAATTCAATGCAATGACATATGATAGCTACATGTCTCATCATTATGCTTACATGAACAAGGTAATACAAGATGTTGAACCTTCTTGTTTTGAAGATGCAATTGGAAATGCAGATTGGAAGAAAGCTATGGATGAGGAGATGGCTGCATTGTATAGAAATGGAACATGGAAGCTGGTTCCATTGCTGCAAGGAAAGAAATCCATATGCTGGAAGTGGGTTTACAAGGTGAAGCATAATGTTGATGGTAGCATAAGCAAGTATAAAGCAAGATTTGTAGAAAAAGGATATATACAAATATATGGCATTGATTATGAAGAAACTTTCAACATTGTAGCTAAAATGGTTACTATCAGATCATTTTTTGCATTGGCAACAACAAAAGAATGGATTTTGCATCAGATGGATCTGAAGAATGCTTTCTTACATGGTGAGTTGCAAGAAGAAGTATACATGGACCAACCACAAGGATCGGAGGATTCAAAGCACCCAGAATATGTTTGCATGTTTCAAAAGGCTTTGTATGGGCTTAAACAAGCCCCTCATGCTTGGCATGCAAGGATCGCAAATTATTTAACCACCATTAGATTTTCTATGTGTGATATAGATCACTCATTATATGCAAGGAAGGGTGATTAAGCATGTGAAGTTTCATGGCTATAGATGCTACTTGTAGATTTAGGTGTGGAGGTGCAAAAGCCTATCATCATTTATTGTGATAATCTTAGCAGCATCCAGCAAGCAAAAAATCTTGCTCTTCATGCTAGAACAAAGCACATCGAGGTAAATTATCACTTCATTAGAGAGAAGGTATGAGCAGGTGATATTGATCTTATTTATGTGAGGACAGATGAGCAAGTTGTTGATATTTTCACTAAAGTACTTGGAGAAGAGAAGTTGAAAATTTTTCAAAAGATGCTTGGATTATAGGACATGACATTGAGCTTGAGGGGGAGTGTTGAGAAATCAAGCTCAACATGTGATGATCGAGGATAACACGTATCACTTTTTCATTTCTTTGACATGTATAATGGTCACATCAATATATCTAAGGGATACTTTAGTGAGATTTACTAGATTTATCTGTCAAGAGTGATGGCACATCTGTTCCTCTCCAACTCACTCATTCTCCAACATTTCCTTATGTATTCTCCTTTATATATAATTGCATTAGTCGTATTAATTCATTCTTGTATATTCTCTTTATGTAATAAAAGAAGAAGAAGAAGAAGAAGAAGAAGATCATTCTTCCTTGCCTCAATATGTGTGTGATCCTCTCTTTGAGAGTGAGTGTGTGAGAACTCTCTTCCTTATATCCCTTATCTTGACAAAAAATGTCCACTTTTGTGCTCTATTATGAAAGGCACAAATCCCATATATCTTCTACAAAAACAAGCTTGTCCTAGAACACAAATGAGAAATTTCATTTCTAACTTATGGCCTTGCTATACATCTATTAATTTATTCATTTCCCAATGGCTTCTCATATCGTTCCTAACGAGCTCATTAACAAAGATATTTGTATTCATTTATATGTTTTTGAGTGGTTTGTCTAAATGTTGTTGCTTTTCTCCATACATGTTAGCTTGTCTTATTCAAGCCCTCGTCTTTCTAGGATGGGAATGGCGTTCGACCTTTGCGGATTGAATGTGTGTGGTGAGATCATTGGGTCTTTCAGCATCTTTATGCAATCTAGACTTTCAGGCAAACTCAAATCAAACTAGTTCTCTTGTCTCACTTTAGAATCAAACCAGTTCTCTAGTCTCAATTGCTACCATAGTGGACTTTTTGGTTTTATATTCTAGTAGTTGTTGTTTTTATATCCTAGTAGTTGCTAGGCAGTCAACCTCATACTTTTGGGTTTTATATCCTAATGGTCGCTGCTACTAGACATTTAATCTCAGGTTTTTGAGTTTTATATCTTAGTAGATGTTGTTAGGTGTGTGAAGAAGTGTGAGAGACACACGAGAAGCACACACAAGGAGCACAAACGAAGCAAGACACACGGAGAAGACGATGGCTGGAATAGCTCTCTCTATTGATGATGAATTGAACAGCAGTAAGAGCTAAATAATATCCCTAAGTACAAAGTACCACCACATATGAGAGTATCAAGTATGTGGTAACATGGGGAAAAAACCTCTAGCCAGCACTAGAGTAAAAAGTGCCCATGCATAGGGGAAAGGTTCACATCAAAGCTACTCGAGGAACACATAAGTGTAACAAACCCCCCTGGAGCGAATGATGTGAACACATACAGGAAGTGATTGATCAGCCTGCACAAGGTAATAAGCCTAAAGCTTTGTGAAAAGCTTCAAACTTTTCCCGTGGAAGAGCTTTGGTGAATATGTCTGCCACATTATCTTGTGTAGGCACTTATACCAAATAAATATCTCCTGCATGAAGGTGCTCTCTCACATAGTAATAATGCACCTCAATATGTTTGGTCCATGCATGAAACACTGGGTTTGGTGCAACTGCCAAAGCACTCTGACTATCAGTGAGAATATGCGTAGCAGCATCAATCTCCATGCAAAGATCCATCAATAGGCGTCTCAACCATATACACTCCACTATAGCTATGAAAACTGCCCTGTACTCAGCTTCACAACTTGATATCGCCATTGTAGGTTGCTTCTTACTCAACCAAGATATGCATGAGTCTCCAAGGAAAAAGCAATTACTACTAGTGGACACGCAAGTATCATAACAACCAGCCCAATCATTATCTGTAAAAGCATGCAAGCATGCCTGAATATCTCTGCCATAAAAGAGACTTAAGCTCAAAGTGCCTCGGAGATATCTAAACACATGTTTCACTGCTTGCCAATGCTTAGTGCCAGGGCTATGCATGAATTGACTCAACTAGGAAACTGCATATTGTATATCCAGCCTTATGTTGCATGCATATATAAGACATCCCACAGCTTGCTAATAAAGAGAAATGTCAAATGCATCACTGGAATCCTCAATTGAGAATCTAAATCCTATCTCAACTAGTGTGGAAACTGGCTTGCAATCCTCAAAGTCAAAACACTGAAGTAGTTTTTCAACATACTTTGCTTGATGCAAAACACTTCCCCCCTCGACAAATGCAAATTGGATGCCAAGATAGTAGCTTAAAAGACCAAGATAAGTGTAGCTCAAGCGTAAGCACCACCTCCTTTACTTGTCAATCCGCGGAGACGTGAGGACCGGTATGAAGACCACGAGCAAGTGAAAGCACAAGTGCGTGAGTGAAAGCACACAAACATGCACACACATACACACACACGCGCACAAAGTAAGATCAAAGAGAGGAACAATGGAAAGCTTAGATTGCAAAGAGTTCTCTTACAAAAGTTCTATTCTCTCACAAGCTAACCTCAAAAATGAGCTCTCTAGCTCTTTTTATAGTTTTTTGACTAGTTTTGGCCCTGTCCAGACCTAGTGTCCGGCCTAGTTAAAAATTAGGTTCCAGGGCTTATTTGAGGGCTCAAACGAAGTCTAAAAATTATGAAAATTGGTACGATGGTACTTCTAATACTCCTCAAGCTCGAGGACTCCTCGGCTTGAACAAAATGGAGTTACTAAAATAGATAATGGTATTTACAATGGTTTCTAGTGATGAAAATCACTATTTTTGTAGGGGATTCTTCTGAAAATTTGACATACACTTCTTGGAGCTCCCTACTTGCTCTCTCTTCTTCTATGTCCACTTCTTTGATGTGCTTCCATGCTTTGTCCTTGACCTTGAGCTTCAACACTCCCCCCCCTCTCGAGTCTGTCGTCCCTGACAGACCCTTGTTGTAGTGATTGTTCCAAGTAGTGCCTTGAGAGGGAGTGTCCCTTCTGTATGAACACAAGTCGTCCGACGTTCTTCATCTATCACTGTGAGTCTTTGCAGGTTGTAGTCTCTTGGTATGTGCTTCTGCCTTGTATTCCAGCATGACTGTGTCGTTGTGAGTCTCCGTTGATGTTTTCTAGATCTTCCAAAGTTGATCTTCATAGTAGTCAAGCCAAGTACTCATAACCCATATTGAGTGATGGGTAAGTGTGTTCGTGCATGGGTTGAAAAAAGTATGTGCCTTGTGCACGGCCTTGTAATGTAGCCCTACGCATGCTTACTTGGAAAATGCATTGGAAGAAGTATGGTGCAAAAACTGCGGGTCTTGAGCTAAGTGCTCAAGGGTATGCTGACGAAGAGGTTTCCTAAACTATCATGGTTATGGTGTTTCCAGAGTAAAGATACTTACCATGGCGAAGGTTGATGGATGTTTGCCTCTTCGTGTTGTACACTCGGCCTTTGGGATGGAACCTTGTTGATGAATGTCCATGTTGATTGTCCACTGATGAGATCTTTTGAGTGGTGGATCCCCTTTCCTCTTTTCAAAGCAACATTTGTTACTAACAATGTGCATTTCTGAGCTTGGGCTCATGCACGTTCACTTCCCTATATTGACACTCAGAGGAATATTGGACACGTGCCGGTTTCTAAGAGATTACCATGCTGATTGACATAGACCATTCACCAGTACTACTGTTCCATACTGGTTCAGGAAATACTGAGAATTGAATTGCTTTATATTCCTTGGCAAGCAACATCGGGTAACTACACCAAGCTGCGTTTCACATATACTCTTTAGCTCACCATATGCAGGAGTCTTCTCCGCCAGAACTACCTTTTGCAGATATCTCCTTGGATGCTCTGGTACATGAAGTAGTTAAGCATCACGCAAGTTGCGGACCTTCAAGCTGTAGATGCCAGGTTCATGCCCAATGCTTGTCCTCTACCAGATAAGGCAGCAATAATCTCACTGCTGGCCGAGACACACTGGGAACAAGCTCTCTCCCACTTCTCTCTCTCTCTCTCTTTTTTTTTTTTTTTTTTTTTTTTTTTTTTTTGAGAGGAACAGGATATCACAAAACAAGAACACAAAAGTTAGTATCAATAGAAATGTTCGACATATGTCACTGTGCTCTTGTGCATGGGATTCTCAAGTGTGTCTATGCACGGCCGTGTAATGTGGCCCTATATTAATGCATACTTTGGAAATGCATGACCTAAATGGTGCAAAAGACAGGGTTGTGCAAGGAGCACATGGTTGTTGCTCGTTCGAGGCTTTCGATGTTATTTGTGGAGGTTGATGCCGGCCTTAGTGGAGGTATCCATAGAGTCTCGAACTGATGTAATCCTCCTTATTGGAGTCCATTTTAGAACATCATTTGGCACTGTAGAGGTCACTTCAGGCGTCTTTCTCTTTGGATGCTTTCTGAACTGTGGTATCCAGTGTGGTTGATGCTTTGGTTCGGTGGAGGCTACTTGCACTTTTGGCTTCCAAACCCATATCCTTTTTGCATGTCTTCCTACTAATGTTGAAGAGCTGATTTGATCTTCCTTTGGTCTCTGTACGTGGTTCTTACCCTTTTCTCTTTTTGGCCTCTTTGTTGAAACCTTTTGCATGTGGGAGAACAAAGGTTGTTGTGGGTGTAGGATCTTCTTAGGTACCCACATCTGTAATTGCCCTTGTTGAGCTGCAGCTAACTTCTTAGGCACCCAAACTTGTTGGATATCTTGTGACGGAGCTTGTCTGAGCTGCTTCCTTCGTCTTCTGGCTTGGTTAGTGTGCATGGATGGGATTTGTGAGGGTAAGGCTGGTGGTTGCTCTCCTTTGCGTACCCAGATCTGCTTCATGCCCGGAACCGCTTTTTTATCGAATGGTGTCTTGCTATTTGATGTAGCAGTTGCCGTGAACGGTTGTGTTTGCTTGTGTGGTGGGCTCACTACTGTGGCTACTTGAGTCTTTGGAGAATAAGAAAGATCCACCCGCCTTCGAACCTGGTCTTCCACGATTGACTCCTTCTGCATCATAGAGCTTTTGACACATACAACATCTTCTTTCATATGATTAGTCTTGGAAGAACTAAGAGAGTGTGTGGTGCCATGATCTAGGAGCATGCAGTTCTCTAATTCTAATGTAATGCATTGTTCATGTACCCAAACTTGAAGAATTTGACTTCTTAGGTTTAAGTTAACTGCATGGTCATAGATCCAATCTTGACCCAAGACAAGTGGTTCTGTAAGGTTCTCATCTTGACATACTAGCGCTTTGACTTTCATTGGAACATCTTGAAGGTAGATGGGAAGTTCCACCTCGCCCAAACAAGGGGTTTCCACACCTCCCAATCCTATGAGATAAGCTTCTATGGGATTGATGTTCAACCCCAAGTCTTGGCAGTAGGAAAGTTTAACTGCACTACTTGCTGCACCTGAGTCAATCAATGCTTTCACCGTCCTTGCACCCTTCCCTTGTCCTATCTCTATGGTCACAAAGGGTCTTCGGTCAATGAGCTGAGAAGTCGCAATGCCTGACTTTTGACACATATCCATGTGATATTTTGGGGCTTTTGAGTTGACATCTAGGCCTAATCGCCTTAACTTATTTTGCCTAATACGCTCTCTGGCCTCTTCCTGTGCTTCTTCTCTCACTCTTAACTCTTCTTCTTTTCGCTTCTTCGCAGTGTTGAGTCTCATTAGCATATCCTCAGTAAGAGGTTCTTGATATAGCTTGACTCTACAGCCACTAATATAGTTTGGCAAGATATCTCCTTCTAGAGTAGCCAACTGAACTGCGCCACTAGTGGAAATTCTATTAATGATCATGGGTCCATAACCTCTTTTTTCCAACTTACGGGCATGTTGTTTTAGTGTGTATACCAACACTAGATCTCCCTCTTTCAATCCCTTATCCTTGATGTGTGCATCAAAGTATGCCTTTTGCCTCTTCTTTGCAGCGTAGATGCCTGCTGCTGCTCGTAGCCTCGTTTCACCCAAGCGTTCGAGATCAAAGATCCTAGAGGACAATTCATGCCCATTCCACTCATACTCTTGTGCTACTTTTAAGGCAGGGATTAAGAAATCTAATGGTAGCACAGCGTTCTGTCCGAAGACCATCTGAAATGGGGTGGCGTTGAGTACCGTTTTGTAGGCAACTCGATAAGCCCAAACAGCATGATGAAGTTGTTTGTCCCAATCAGAGCGTTTATTATTCACCAGTTTTGTCAATACGTTACAGAGGATCTTATTGGTACTCTCGGCTTGTCCGTTGGCTTGTGGATGATAGGGGGCGGATTTCTTATGTATCACCAAGAATTCTTGGAGAAGATTTTCAATGACTTCATTCAAGAAGTGTGTGCCTCTATCGCTCACCAACTCTATTGGTAGTCCATATCTCGTGAACACATTCTCGAATAAGAACTTAGCCGTAGTCTGAGCATCATTCTTTGTTGTGGCTTTGACTTCTACCCACTTTGTAAGGTAATCTGTGGCTACAATGATGTACTCTGCATGGGAGTTTCTAGCTGGGGGGTTAATAGGACCTATGAAGTCTATGCCCCACTTCGAAAATGCACGTCCTCCCATCATTGGCCTCAAGGGCATCTCGTCTTTTCTCACTGGATATTGTGCACGTTGGCATGTGTCACATTTCTTCACATAGGTATGTGCATCCATATGAAGAGTGGGCCACCAAAGTCCTGAGAACAGAATGGTCTTAATCACTCGGTCAGGACCAAAATGTCCACCTGCAACACCACTGTGTGCAGTCTCTAAGACCCTTAAATAGTCTGATTCATGAACGCACAGTCTTAAGTAACCATCTTTACCTCTTCGGTATAGGTTCTCTCCTACTAAGGCATAGCCTTGAGCTTCTTGCTCCATGCTTCGTCTTCTTGCTAGACTAGCCTCTTTGGGTAATTTTCCCGATCTCATAAACTCTACCAATGGAGCACTCCAATCTGGAATTAATGACACTTGATAAAGGGTCGCATGCTCCACTGGGGGTCTCTCTCTACACCTTGGACAATTCTTAATCCACTCATGTATTTCTTTGTCCATGCTAGGCCAATACACTCCTAAACGCTTTAGATTCTGCAATGTTCGTTGTTTAGAAAAGTGATTTCCTAGCAATCCTTCATGAGCTTGCTGCAACCAACTATTATGTTCATCATCCTCGACACAACAAGCTAATACGCCCTCCGTATCTTGTTTGTACATGCTTCCTGCTAATATGTGATATTTTTGTGATTTTACAATTTCTTCTTGCGATGTTTTCACATTCTTATTTGCAGGGCCAAAGGTTAGGACTGGTACCAACTTATTTGCCCATTTAGGAACAACTTCCAAATTGAACAGATAAGCATCAGGTAGTTCATCAGACACTCCTTGTGGTGACTCTCCTGAAGTAATGCGAGAAAGGTGATCTGCCCGAAGGTGGGTTCTACCTTTCCTGACAACAACTTCAAAGTCATACTCCATTAGTAAGAGGAACCATCTTACTAAGCGTCCAGTATTGCAAGGTTTATTGACCAAATATAACAAAGCTTGATGATCAGTGAAGAACTTGAACTTGTTGGCCAATAAATAGTGTCTAAACTTCTTTACAGCATATACCATGCCTAACCCTTCTCGCTCGGTTGTGGTATAATTTCTTTCGGCTGGGTTTAGTTGTCTACTAGCATATGCTATGGGCAAATCTAAATTCCCTTCACCTGTGGGTTGTGCCAGCACACATCCTATGGCATGATTGGATGCATCCACATGGACATGGAATGGTTTATTCCAATCAGGAGTGGTCAGTATTGGTGCTGTGCACAAACGTTTCTTCAGTTCATTGAAAGAATTCTCGCATTCGTCGTTCCACTCAAAATTAGACAACAAGGCATAAAGGGGTCTAGCTATGATCGCGTACATGTGGATAAACCTACGGTAATATCCACAATGGCCCATAAAGGCTTGTACCTCTTTAACATTCCTTGGCCTTGGCAGCTCCGCTATGGCTCGTACCTTATCTTCATCCGTTGAGATTCCATTCTTAGAAACAATATGACCGAGGATTTTACCTTGACGCACCATGAACACACACTTTTCTGGGTTCAGACACACTCGATATTCTCTACACTTGTTGAAGATTTGTCTGAGTTCAGGGATGTGAACCCTTCTTTCTTGGGAATGAGCACATAAATCATCCACATACACTTCTAAGCTCTTTCGCAAGAACTCTTTGAAGACATGACACATGAGCCTTTGGAATGTTGCAGGTGCATTGGTGAGCCCAAATGGCATCACCCGAAATGCAAAGATTCCCCACTCTGTAGCAAAAGCTGTTTTGTGTTGATCTTCTGGGGCAATGGCTACTTGATTGTAACCTGAAAATCCATCAAGGAAGCTATAAACTTCCTTGCCTGCAACACGCTCCAATAGGTGTTCTGTGATTGGAAGTGGATAACTATCTCTAATCGTAGCGGCATTAACTTTTTTAAGGTTAATACACACTCGCAACTTCCCGTTCTTCTTGGGTACCACAACAATGGGGGACACCCATTCGGTATGCTCAATCTCATAGATGAATCCAGCCTCAATCAACCTATCAATTTCTTCTTTGATTTTGGCTGCATAGGTATCATTATATGTGTAGGGCTTCTGTTTGGTGGGTTTAGCATCAGCAGTCATGGGGATAGTATGAGAACAAATTCTTGGATCTACCCCTTTCAAGTCTCTATAGTGCCATGCAAACACATCCCTATATTCCCTTAATAGAGCTATGAGCTCCATTTCTTCCCTTGCACTTAGGTCATCTCCTATATATGTGCATCTCTCTTCGTTCTCTTCAATGGTCACAACAATCTTCTTGGTCTTTTCTTTATTATCATATGATTCTCCTATGATGGCCTCTCTCTTAGGCATTCGTACCAAAATTTTGCGGTCGTCAACTTCATATTTCTTGAAGTTTTCTGGTACCTCAAACAATGATTCCTCCTTTTCTTGTTTCACTGCTTTTCTTTTCTTTTTCTTTTGACTACTCTCACTTCCATCCTTTGAGTTTACTGTTTTAATACTTGTGAGAGGTTCTTCTTCTTTCTGGGTGAACACTCCTACATCTTCTAGATAGTGCTGCTCTGAGTTAAAGCAACTATCCATCACAATAGACTCCAGATCATCGTCATTCTCTTCTTCTTCTATGACATCACTAGGGTCACATTCTTCTAGCAAGGGTTGACACATGAACACTGAGATATCATAACCCTCCTCATCACAATGAGGTGTCCACTGTTCCTCATTGACAGCAATGTCCATGGTGGCTAAGATTTCTGGCCAGCCATGAGGCTCAAACTCCTCATCTGGAAAGATCATCGGTGTGTAGGCTGGGTCTCTAACTGATCTATCTCCTAGTGAAGTTCCTTCTTCCCTTGCCTTTAAACGTTTTTCCTCTTCCTTTGCGACTTTGCACATCCACAAATGAGTATCTTCATGCAGCCATGATGGATCAGGTGAACTTTCAGAATGCACAGAGATGGAATCTTCTTTCACTTTGTGGATAGAATTCCAATGTAGGGGTGGTACATCTCTGAAGGTGTAATCCTTCAAATTGACCTTGGTGGTAACCCCTAAGTGCTGCAAGTACAAGGAGTTAGTTCCCCAATCCTGTACTATTTGCAATTGTCGTAGGAAGGGTCTTCCTAGGATCATCTCATAGACATTATTTTTCTCAAAGTCACATATAGCAAATGTGTGCTCAAACTCTACACCACAAGTGGTTAGAGTGATCCCTTCTAGCAATCCTAGAGGTCTTTCAAAATGACCGTCAGCCATTTGAAGCTTCATTCTAGTTGGTCTTAATGTGGGCTTGCCCCATTGCTTCCACAAGGAGATGGTCGCAATAGCAACACCAGCACCTGAATCTATGATTGCTTTGGTTGTGTAACCTTGGTAGGTGATTGGAAGATAAGTATTACCTTCTTCACCCTCACACATGTCCCCTATTTTGTCTAGAGGTATCTCTGGTACCCTTTGCTTGGAGCCTGCTTTTGGCATGTTGGAATCAAGTTCTGGAACCTGATCCTTCACATGATTCCAGAGCTCAGGTTTTGCTTTGAGCAACTCTTCTACAGTGAGATGACACTGAACCTTAGTGTTCTTCACGACATCCGTGTTCCTTGGAACCACTGAGTCTTCATTTCTTACTAGTATTGTGGGAGCTCTAATCTGGAGTGATTCAGATTCCCATGGGCCTGGAAATTGAGGCAGTTCTTCTAAGGTATTAGATTCAAAATCTAATCTTTCGTCTTCTTGTTCTGCTTCATCTTCGTAAATAGATGGAATGTCTTGGGGAAATTGATCATGAAGATCATCAATCTCAGGAATAGGAGGAGAATTACCCTTCTCCTTGGCCCATTTCTCCTCTTGTATTTCCCGCAAGAACTCTTGAGAGTACTGTTGAATAGAAGGAGGTATTCCAGCATCCGTGGAATTAGGAACATAAGCTCCCCTTGGTGGTGAGCTTCCTCTTTCAATAACTGGTTGAGCCTGTGGAGGTAGAGAAACTTGTGGTTTGTTTACCAACTGCTCTAATCGTTCTAGTAAGCCCTGGAAATGCAAATCCGATTTGATAGAGTTTGTCTGATTGAACTTTTGACTAGTCTCAAGTATGGCTTGAGCTTGTTCTACCATTTTCATGCACATTTTCATCCGTTCAATCTCTAAATCTGCTCTAGGGTAACTCTTGTCTAGGTTTGCCGCTGTAGGCCCTTCTTGAAGTCGAGCCTGGTAGGCCTTGAACTTCATGTCCAAGCCTTCTGGGGTTGGATCTGCAAGAACAGACCCTGGTTGCGGTCTATTTACAATGGGTGGTGGGGTGGGATGAGGTGGAGTAGATGGAGTTTCGGCATGCGAGGGGCTTTGAGATGCAATGTCTTCTATTTTTGTTTTCGCTTCTTTTAAGCTTTCTTCTAGTTCCGATAACTTTTTATTCCACTTACGATTGGCCTTCTCTCTGGTATCCTTCCATGTTCTTGTTTTCCTCTTACTAGGCTCTCCCGATTCACTCGACTCTGATTGTTCTACTGGTTTATCCTGTTTTAAGGCTTGTGCTCTAGTGACAGCTTGTATAGGAGCCACATTGCTACTACTTGAACTTGGATCTGCCACTAAGCCTACCACATTAATGGGTGTAATCTTGGGTGCACTAGAGGGGTTTCTTGGACAATCTCTGGGGAGATGGTCTTTGCCACAATCAGGACAAAAAGCCTGTATTGTGATAGCTTGTCCTTGACTCGGAGATGGTGGGTGGGGACAGTCACGAATGAAATGGTCACCATGACATCTGAAACAAGATCCTCTAGGGGCTTGTGGTCTCATTTGTCTCAACTGGGGCCTAGGGTTAGGATTTGTGTACATGACATTGGAGTATTCTGGCTCCCAATTTTGCTCCATAGGCGGTGCCTCATATTGATACGAGTAAATCTCACTATGTTCAGGTGACTCTGTGTAATAAGCATGTGGACTACCTTCATGGGAGTAGTCTGAACTATGAGCATGAGAGTCATTATCTGGTATCAATGGGGTTAGTGGCACCAAAGCTCTATTTGGATTTTCCTCTCCCACAGCATACTTGACTGGAATCACGTTGGCTGGAGCTGGTGGTTGGTTTACCAAGACAGGTTGTGGCCTATATGGTACCTGATATTGCTGTTGTGGTCTGTAATATGGCTGTTGGTATTGATTCTGATACCTACCTTGTGGGTAAGGTTGCTGATAATTTTGTCTAACAGCCTGCCTATTGTAGGGACAATCTTGAGCCGTGTGGTTTGTGTATTTTCTCTCAATAGTGCAATATGGAGCATTCCTTTCTCTAATGTTTTGGTTTTGCATTGGGCATACGTTAGCCATGTGGTCACCTCCGCAAGTATAGCACCGATTCAATGAAGTGACTCTCTGTGTTTGTTTATTTTGGACTCCCAGCTTCTTGGCAACTTGCTCAGCTATCTCTTCTATTTCTGTGGAGGTCTTTGAAGTATGACTAGTAGAACTATCCGAATCTTTGTAGAGTTTGGACAATCCTAACTCCTCACCCAAGTTATCTTCTATGTCTATGCACGTCCGCACACACTCTTCTATGGATCTAGGATCTTTCAAGTATACATAGGATCTTAACTTTGTGCTCAATAAGCCATCTAAAAACAAAGCCACTTGTTTGGCTGGTGTGGGTAGCTCTGGAGCAGGGCATCTTTCTAGGTACTGTCTGAACCTTCTACCTGCTAGTCGCACTGTTTCTTGGGGTGTCTGCTTGAAACTATGGATCAGGGACGATGTGTTATGCCTGATACCACTCTTGGAAAATTCTACAATGAATTCGTCTAGCAGTTGACCTATATCGCGATAGCTGCTTCTACTCAATGGTTGAAACCAAGCTAAGGCAGTGCCTTTAAGGGTCAAACCAAATGCCTCGTACTGGGTGAACCAGTCCTCGATTTGTTCGGCTCTCAGCACTTGTTTGTACTCGGCCACATGATCATAAGGATCCCCTGTCCCATCGAAATAGTTCTTCATTGCCTTGATCACGTGACTGGGTTTAAGGGTTCTTGGGTACTCCCGGGGTCTAGGCAATGGAAAATCCTGTTCATCTCTTTGTTGCCTATGTGCTTGATGTCTCTCTCTTTCAGGTCTTTCATTTTCAAATCCTGACCTATTCCTGCCCACGGTGTGTGCAAAACTTACCTCAGGTCTCTCTCTAGTTCTTTCTCTCTGGGCTTCATGAGCCTGGGATGATCCTACACCTTGGAGGCCATGGGAAACATTGGATCTTGATGGGGGGAAAATCATTTCATTCTTCCAAGTATATGCATGTCTATCATGTTCTGTTACCAAGAAAATTTTCTCTGATGTGTTATCCAGGTAGACAACTTTACCTGGTATCTCAGGATCTTTGAATTCATAGATGATCACTATGCCCAATTGGCTAGGTTGATCTGGCTTGAACCTCCAAAAGGCTTCCTCTGTTTCTCTATTCAAAAATAGTTCTATGCTTTTGTTGTCTTGAGGGATCCAGTCCGGAGTGATCACTCGGGTCAAAACTGACTTACCTCTAGGAGTCTGGGGTCCTTGTCCTACGTTTCCTTGTTCTAGGTCTCCTATCTCATTCTCATGAATGATATTTCCAAACTCATCGGTCCTATCTGGTTGGTTGGTAACCACATACATGGTTCCTTCCTTATCAATGTATGAACCCTCTTCGAACTTGACCACCGGGTGTTCAAGTCCAAAGGATTGATCTGGATTTTTGAGTTGGACCACTGATCGCCTCAGACCATCCTCATAGATGCGAGCACCTAATTGGTTGGTCCGAATATATTCCAACTGTGTCTTATAGGGACCTTCCGGTGTTTGTAGATGGGCAGTCCCTGAGCCACCTGCAGGTTTTCCCATACTAAAAGACATTTCTGAATCACTTGTGTCTGATCTGAGTAAAAGATGACCACTTAGTTGTTGTGCCCAAGACTTGGATGTATGGTTGACACTAGCCTCAGAAGATCTAATGCTTTGTTTATCCTTGCCTAAGTGTCTACCAGATCTCAGGTTCATAAGCTTTAGTCAAGAATCCAAATTTTCCCTTTGGTATGGTTCAAAATTCTTTAGAGCCCCCTTGGTTCCCTAGTCCCACCTGAGGGTCAACTTCAAATTATCCTATATCAAAATCAACGCATTATTCTTGAAAAAAACAGTTGAGATCGTGTAGGATTTGAAACGAGCTTTCCAACAAGCTATAGAGCTCAAAAAATGGACTTTGGATGAGAAAGTTATGTCAAATCAGGCTCCTGGGGGTCAAAACAGGCAAACAGGACCTTTGGAGAAAATCGCGATTTTGTGAACTTTCTGAAAATCGCGATGCTGTGAAGTCAAAAAAATCGCGATGTTGAGCACAAAATCGTGTTTTTGAAAATCGCGATTTTGAGCAGAAAATCGTGATTTGAAAATCGCGATGTTGATCACAAAATCGTGTTTTTGAAAATCGCGATGTTGATCACAAAATCGTGTTTCTGAAAATCGCGATGTTGAGCAGAAAATCGTGATTTGAAAATCGCGATGTTGATCACAAAATCGTGCTTCAGAGAATCGCGATTTTGACTCAGAGAATCGTGATTCACAAAATCGTGTTTTTGACTGAAAATCGTGTTTTCTCAGAATCGTGTTTTTGACATGAAAATCGCGATTTTGAGCAGAAAATCGTGAATTGAAAATCGCGATTTTGAGCAAAAATTCGTGTTTTCTCAAAATCGTGTTTTTGACTTGAAAATCGCGATTTTGTCCCACAGAATCGTGTTTTTCTCAAAATCGTATTTTTTGCTGAAAATCGTGATTGGTGAGAATCGCGATTTTGAGCAGAGAATCGTGTTTTTTGAAAATCGTATTTTTTCACATGAAAATCGCGATGTTGAGCACAAAATCGTGTTTTTGAAAATCGCGATTTTGAGCAAAAAATCGTGTTTTCACAGAATCGCCTTTTTCACAAAATCGTGTTTTTGCTGAAAATCGTGATTGGTGAGAATCGCGATTTTGAGCAGAGAATCGTGTTTTTTTTTTTTTTTTTTTTTTTTTTTTTGAGAATCGCGATTTTGAGCAGAGAATCGTGTTTTTTTGAGAAAAACACAGAATCGCGATTTTTTTTTTTTTTTTTCAACCAACTTTTAGGCGGGAAAACTGAAAATCGTGATTTTTCAAAAAAATTTGAATTTTCACAGAATCGCGATTTTCATCACAGAATCGCGTTTTTTGGCGGGAAATTCAAATTTCTGAGCGCCGGCTATGGCGAGCTCCGTATGAGCAGAAAATCATGAAAAAAATTACAGCGCTTGCTCTCCCTTGCACCTCCTAACTCCTTCCCACACAATAATGCATGAAAAATGGTATGAAGATGGTGAAAATGCACTAAAAAACAAGAAATTTCTATGAAGAAGAAGATGGAAGAAGGTGGAGATGATGATGATGATGAAGATGAAGAGGAAAAAAACAGAAAATGAACTGAAATGATAGTTTTTTTTACCTTCCAACGTCGCAAATCTACGATCTTACCATCACAACGCTCGTCCTCGAAGCTCTCTCCCCGGCAACGGCGCCAAAATTTGGTGTAGCTCAAGCGTAAGCACCACCTCCTTTACTTGTCAATCCGCGGAGACGTGAGGACCGGTATGAAGACCACGAGCAAGTGAAAGCACAAGTGCGTGAGTGAAAGCACACAAACATGCACACACATACACACACACGCGCACAAAGTAAGATCAAAGAGAGGAACAATGGAAAGCTTAGATTGCAAAGAGTTCTCTTACAAAAGTTCTATTCTCTCACAAGCTAACCTCAAAAATGAGCTCTCTAGCTCTTTTTATAGTTTTTTGACTAGTTTTGGCCCTGTCCAGACCTAGTGTCCGGCCTAGTTAAAAATTAGGTTCCAGGGCTTATTTGAGGGCTCAAACGAAGTCTAAAAATTATGAAAATTGGTACGATGGTACTTCTAATACTCCTCAAGCTCGAGGACTCCTCGGCTTGAACAAAATGGAGTTACTAAAAATAGATAATGGTATTTACAATGGTTTCTAGTGATGAAAATCACTATTTTTGTAGGGGATTCTTCTGAAAATTTGACATACACTTCTTGGAGCTCCCTACTTGCTCTCTCTTCTTCTATGTCCACTTCTTTGATGTGCTTCCATGCTTTGTCCTTGACCTTGAGCTTCAACAATAAGTGACATCAAAAGTATGTTGCAAATCAGCCATAAGAATGTCAATTTTTGCATCACATGACCCCAGTCAAGAGTATGTCATCGACATGAAGAACAAGCACTATAAGATCAGCCCCATTTTTGCGTACATAGATTGTGCTTTCAATCGGACTACATGTGAAGCCAAGAGCAATCAAGTGCTTATGGATTTTTTCATACCATGCACATGGAGCTTGCTTGAGACCATACAAGGCTTTATGCAAGAGAAAAACCATATGCTCTTTCCCTTTCATAGCAAATCCAGGAGGTTGCTTCACATAAACCTCTTCTTGCAAATCGCCATTCAAGAAGGTTGTTTTTATGTCCAACTGATGCACTTTCCAATTTCGATGGGCAGCCAATGCAACCACGGTACGAATCGTAGTCATGCATGAAGTAGGTGCAAAAGTTTCCTCATAGTCAATGCCATATTGTTGCGCATATCCTTTGGTAACCAATCTAGCTTTGTAGTGATCAATGCTACCATCAAATTTTCTCTTAATCTTATAAACCCTTTGTACCAATGGTATTCTTTCCTTTTGGCAATTCACATAGCTCCCAAGTACCATTCCTATGTATAGAATCTATTTCTGATTGCATAGCACTCATCCACTCTGGATCCTCACATGCATCTTCAATAGAAGGTGGCTCTTCATTACATGTTGTAGCAATAAGAGAATAATCCACAAAATTACTTGATGCATGGTGAGAGCTTGATCTTGTTCTACCAAGTAAAGGTGCACTCAATTTGCTATCCTACAAAGTTTGTTTCAGGCACTTTGGCATAGTTTGTGCACTCTTGATAGACATGCATTCATTATGTAAAACATCTTCAATATGTACATCATGTGTGGGCTGAATTTCATGCTCATTTTCAGCCATATTTTGACGCACATGTTCAGCCATATGTGGCTGGAAATTTCCAGCAGTTTTGATAATTTTTGGCTGAAAATTTTCAGCCATGTTTGGCTAGAAATTCTCTGCATTTTCAACACTATTTTGTTGGAATTTTTCAGCTCTTCAAGCCCGAGATCGCTGGTCTACATGACCATAGTCAAGCGCACCATTTTGGAACAAAGGCATCACTGTATCGAACACATCTTGTGAGCTAATTGTTGGCTTTTTTTTGCATTCAAGTAGAGGGAAAACTGAATTTTCAGCAAATACCACATCTCGACTCACAATAATTGTGTTCATCAATGGATGGTACAAATGATATCCCTTAATTTGAAGACTATAACCAACAAATATACATTTTTTTGCCTTGTGATCAAGATGTTGTTGTGATGGCA
Source organism: Ceratopteris richardii (assembly GCA_020310875.1). Lineage (NCBI taxonomy): Eukaryota > Viridiplantae > Streptophyta > Polypodiopsida > Polypodiales > Pteridaceae > Ceratopteris > Ceratopteris richardii. Next base: position 33,762,193 of record CM035430.1, read on the forward strand.
CAAGAGCATATGCCAAACAACCAAACACACGCATATGACTAACCATAGGCTTATGACCATTCCAAGCCTCATAAGGAGTGATGACTCTCAATGCTTTTGTAGGGCAGTGATTCAACACATAGTTTGCACACATGACGGCTTCCACCCAAAACTTATCAGGAAGATGCTTTCCTTTAACCATACATCATGCCATTTCAAGTAGAGTTCTATTTTTATGCTCGACAACATCATTTTGCTAAGGTGTATGTGGCACCATACATTGGTGTGAAATACCTGTTTCACGAAGAAAAGCATTAAACTCATGTGACATGTATTCACCACCATGATCTGTGCGTAGAGTCAAAAGCTTTTATGAAGAAAAATTTTCAGCCATAGCTAAAAATGCTTTGAAGCAAGAAAATACCTCATTCTTTGCTTTCATAGGATACACCCATGTATGGCGAGTAGCATCATCAATGAAGGTAACAAAATATACATGCTTCCCAAAAGATGGAGTCTTGACGGGACCACATACACCACTATGAACAAGTTGCAATTTTCTTGTAGTGTGCTCAAGTGTAGGCAAACCAATAATCATGTCCTTCTTTTGCAAGTAAAGCAAACTATTGAAGTTCAAGTGACCAAAACGAGCATGCCAAAGCTCCATTTCAGCCATGGAAGAGGTATGAGCAACTAAGGCATTCGAAGCAGCTCTCTTGTATGTATCCATGTAATACAAGCCATTACATAATGTATCGGACATCACAATAACATCGTCATTGCTGAAATCATGAACCGTGCATTTATCATCAACAAAGTGTACATGAAGTCCAGATTTGGCAATCAACGGAACTGAAATTAAGTTCTTCTTTATATCGGGCACATACAATGCATTTTTCAAGAGAAGCACACCTCCATTTGCAACTGTAAGCTCAATTTCTCCTACTCCAATGATAGGATAAGAGGCATTGTTTGCACACACCACATGTCCTCATTTGGGTGCATCTTTCAAGGAGGCAAAAAATCTTTTGCATGATGTTATGTGCTTTGAAGCACCACTATCAAAGGACCAATCCGAATCAGCCTCTCTCACAACCATACATTTAGAATGCAAAGAAGCATCATAATGACATGTAACAACACATGCCCAAAAATCTTGAGCCATGTTAGCTTCATCATTCTTTACATTTGCTGAATTTTTAGCAATAGACATGCCGGATTCCTTCTTCTTTTCATTGCGCTTAGCAAGATTTCTACACTCATCAATAGTATGTCTGACCTTTTAGCAATATTTGCATCTCTTCTTCTTTTGAAAATCAACATCACTAGAGGAATGAGTGGAAGAGGAATGTTGAGGCTTTGGTTTTGATGAACCCAAAGCTGAACCATACTTGCTTTTCCCCTTTTGTGAGATAGCAAGTGCTTGTGTTCCCTCAATCAAACCACTCATATTCACTCTAGATTGCTCTTCTTGCAAAAGAAGAGACACGACCTCATCAAATGCATACATATTAGGATTCCCTTTTGCAACCAAACAGAGAGTAGTAGCAAAGCTTTGAAAAGATTCTGGTAATCGTTTCAACAATGTAGAAATGAGTGATGCATCTGGAATAATCTCATCTATGTTTGCCAATTGCTCTTTCAAGTCCTTGATGCATGTCACATACACATCCACCGACTCATTTTCAACCATATATACATCCTCAAGTTGCTTCCTCAAGTATGCAACATGTGCTTCATTGCGCGCGGCATACAAAGAAGCAAGAGTGCCCCATGCCTGTCGTGATGTAGAACATGACCGAATGTGTGGAACTATATGATGCCTCACAAAAAGTGCAATCAAAGCATGAGCTTGAGCATCTTTTCCATCCCATCTAAGCTGCTCCTATGTAGGTGGAGAAGGAGAAACCACTATACTCGAAGAAGAAGCTCCATCTGTGACAGTGGACTGTGAAGTAGAAGAACCTGCGGGTCTTCGATCTACATCTGCCACTATGTTCCAAAGTTGTTTAGCAACAAGAACATGCTTCATCATGTAAGACCACATCAAATAGTTGGTCCCATCAAGCTTATCTTCAGCTTGAAGCATGCCAAATAAGTCATAGTTGCCCGCCATTTCACTAAGGAACAAGAATGTGACAAAACTTCACTTCGATGAAAGCTGAAATGAATGCTTAAATTTCAACTCACAAACCATCACTCTGATGGAAATTCTCACTGCACGAATGGCTTTGAAATGGGAGTAAAACCTTAGAGCACCTGGTGGAAATGGTTCTTGGCTGCTGAAATTCATAGTTCTATGCCCCGAAGTCGATTTGCACTGTTAAAAGTACACGCGCACTGCGATGCGAAAAACCAAAACTTGAGAAGGAGCTGAACTTGCTCTGATACCACTAGTGGGTGTGTGAAGAAGTGCAAGAGACACATGAGAAGCACACACAAGGAGCACAAATACAGCAAGACATATGGAGAAGACGATGGCTAGAATAGCTCTCTCTATTGACGATGAACTGAACAGTAGTAAGAGCTGAATAATATCCCTAAGTACAAAGTACTACCACATATGAGAGTATCAAGTATGTGGTAACACGGGGAAAAAACCTCTAGTTAGCACTAGGGTAAAAAGTGCCGATGTATAGGGAAAAGGTTCACATGAAAGCTACTCAAGGAACACATAAGTGTAACAGTTGTTAGGTGTTCAACATCCATTTTGTGGGATTTGAGAAGTCCTATGGGTGCTATGTCCACTTTCATTATACTTTAAATTAACTCAAGGTATCAAATTCCTAAGTAGTTCTCAAAGATCCAACTTCCTTATCTTCCAGCTTCTAGCTTGTAAAGTCTCCTTACGATGAATAAAAAAGTTGAGTAACCTCCATTTCATAATATTATACCATTTCTTCCACCTGGATTATGTGTGTGGTGTGCACACAAGTGTGCACTTTGTGAGAAAGAGAGAGAGTTTGTGTGTGGTGTGTGCATGGGTGTGTTGTTTGTGAGCAAGAGCGAGAGGGAGACCTAGCAGTGCATACCTCCAAGGCTCCATCTATGCATGAGAGAGAGCTTCTCATAGCATGTTTTCAGCATCATATTTGTATTGTCATTGATGCAAATTAGTTATTTTGATTAATAATATTGTATTATCACTGACGCACATTGATTATTTCAATTAATGAAAATAGAGATGTGGCTATATGACAATCACTCATTTCTCTTGCATTTTTTTAATTTATCAAATAAAATAATGTTTATATTCTCTTTTATTCCAATTCTCATACGTGAGAATTCATGGCCCTTGAATCCTTTAAATTAATGGATAAGATTAAAAATAGATGAGACACTAGAGAGAGTGTGTCGGAAAAGGTGCGGGAGTGTGGAGAATATTACACATGTGTGGAACACCCTCTGCACCTTTTTGGCCCTTGGATGGATGTGAATCTAAGAAAAATCCAAAAACGGGGCTGCAAGTCCCCTTTTTGAAGCTAATTTGGGCCATTGGATGCACTTTAATCCATTGAAAAACCATATTTGGGGCTGATCTCAAAGTTGGATCAAATTTGGACCGTCGATCGATGGGATCTAGATCCGATGGAGGAGGTACAGAGACACTTTTCTCTTTTTGGGGATCAATCTTAGCCATCAAATCTTGGATAGATTCAAAGGCGAGGATTGCAAGCACCCAAGATCATGATAGATTTAAATATAGCCATAAAATCAAGTCCCCAATACAAGGGTGGAGGTTGTTTTTCACCTTTTTCTTCCATGCTTTCATCGTGGCCATTGATTATGATTCAAATCTAAGGGCCTAGGTGCAAAGGCACCTTGACTTTTGCCACTTAATCTTATCCTTTGGATCTTTAAGGAAATCCAAGGCCTATAATTGATTTGGGATCCTTTCAAAACAATTTACAAAATTAAACCCATGAGTTCTAAGTGGTTTCTACATCTTTGACCACACAAAACCAAGGGAACCCTATACCTAGCCTAAGTGATTAAGGGACTAGACTTTTTCCACTACCCTCTTCTCATTGGTCCATCACTAATCACTCCTTAATCTAAAAGCCCCATACAAGGTTCATTTTTTCCCTTAATGTACATAAGAGGCCAATATAAAATGCCTCAACTTTAAGGCTGACTTTCCTAAAAATAACTATTTGGTTACTAGAATTCTCTTCCCCTTAAAACAAAAGGGAAACACAAATATTAAGTGATTGAAGATTGAATCAAACGTGGATTTAAATGAACATAGTTATGTACAAAACTTCAAGGTAAAAAATCTTGCAATACTTCCAATGTCATAAACATTGGAAAAATATTGAGTTTGTCAAATCAAATTATGACAACCCAAGGTCCCTAGGAGGAAGATATTAAAAAAATCGATTTTCTCATTAAAAAATGAATGCTCTATATATGTATGCATATGTAAACATGTGCATCTATGTATTTATGTATGTATGTATGTATGTATGTGTGTACATGTATGTATATATATGTATGTATTTTATGCATGAATATGATTCAAGTGCATGCGTGTAGATATGAGCTTCCTGTGGATATGAGCTTCTCCTATGATATGATCTTATCGTGGATTAAGTGGTATTGGATTTCAATGTGCTTGTTCCGAGCATGGAACATTGGATTCTTGGTGATGGTCAAGGCTGACTAGATGTCAATGCAGATGCATGTCAGATAATAAACCTCAAAGCCATTTTGTCAATGTCACATAATAAACCTCAAAGCCATATGGCCTCACATGCTATGAATCTGGATGCTCGATACTCGACCTCTATGGATGATAGAGGAGCTATAGAATGCTTCTTGCTTTTCAATAGATAGGCCCTAATCCCAGCAAGAATATGTATTAAGAAGTAGACCATCAAGAATCAAGATTTTTAGCCCAATCAAAATCAGAATATCCCACGATATCAATGCTCTCCTTTTACAAAAGACCATGATTTCAGGTAAGAAGAAACCATCAAGAATCAGGATTTTTAGCCCAATCAAAATGAGAACATCCCACGATATCAGTGCTCTCCTTTTACAAAAGACCATGATTTCAGGTGAGAACAAGGTAACAAAGTAATCTATGACCAGCTTTCCAATGTGTTCTGATGATGTTCATGTGCAAACTAGCTGATATACCAACTATATAGGCAATATCAAAAAAGTGGTACCTTTGACTTCTGAGATAGTAAGTTTTACAAAAATGAAAGAAATTCCTATAGGATTGAGAATACATTTAAAACGAATAAAGCTTTTTTTAGATTCGAATAAAAAATCTAGTTAGAAGAAAAAGAGAATGAAAATTGTAAGAGATCATGTAAAAAATGTGCTAGGTTTAAACATGTTGGGCCATTTTGAGCATGCACATTTTTATAATGAAAATTTGAATTAACATGATGTTTTGAAAGTGTTGAAATTGGATGAGAGTGAATGCTTAAAATTGTTTATTTTTCAAAAACTAATGAAAGAAATGGATTTTTTATTAGATCAATATCAAACTCGACATGTTTATGTTGGTAAGATGGTGGTGTGAATTTAATAAGATTGTTCTGAATTTCAAAATTCGATAAAGTAAAAAGCTTTGGGTTTCCTAGACCTCATCATTGTAGGAAAGTATTTGCTATGCTTGAATAAGAAAATGACATCCATATTTAGTGATTATAAACATATTCATGGAAACATTCCTTATGAGGTAGGAAAAAAAACTTAACATTTTGGTTACAATGATCTTAACAATATATGGACAGATATTAGGAGACTTCAAACATATATAGTTCAGTCCTGTGATATAAAAGAAAATCATCGTTCTGGCCTTTTGAAATTTGTAATAAAACTTGATGAAGTTGAAATAAAAAACCATCAAAAGATGGAAAGAATTAATATTACACTGATGAACAGAGCTTCGGACTATAGCTTTGGTAAACTAGATATTCCATATCTCAAAGTACAATAAGAAATGGAGTTACGGTGGATTGGGTGTGCTCAAGTTCCATTTGAGAATCATAAAGTACTTAAGTGGTTGTTCTCACACATAGACTGTTGGAGTTAGACATCTGCAGAAGCACGCGAATAGCACAAGGAAGAAGAAGAAGAAGCTTGGAGCTCAACAGACAATACTCAATGTATTACCACTAGAATGTACAAAGATAAGTAGCCCCTTAGGGCAATAGGCATATATACAAGCCGGGGGAAAAACCCTCCTAAACAAGAAAAAAAGTGACCCAGTAGTCCTAGTGTGTTCACACATATCACTTACCTAAATATATCAACAAATCCCCCCTGGGAGTGATACGGTGAGCAAGGAGCTGGCACTCATGTATAAGGAAGTGCCAAGCTATGTGGAAATCACTCCACAAAAGGAAGTAAGCCCAAAGCTTTGCGGAAAGCTTCAAACTTCTCCCTAGCAGAGCCTTCATGAAAAGGTCTACAATGTTCTCTTGCATGGGCACATATGCCAAGCTCATCTCCCTAGCAGAGAACCTCTCCCTGACATAATGATAATGCACCTCAATGTGCTTAGTGGGAGCATGGAACACAGGGTTCCTCGCAACTGCCAATGTGCTCTGACTACAGTGAAGATGGTGGTGGCAGAAGACTAACCAACACCCAAATCAGCCATAAGGCATCTGAAACACACACACTCAACAATCGCTGTGAAAGCTACCCTATACTCAGCCTCACAACTCCAAGTGATCACAATAGGCTGCTTCTTTCTTAGCCAAGATATACATGAGCTACCAAGCATGAAGCAAACGCCACTAGTGGACACACGAGTGTCATAGCAACTAGCCCAATCAGAGTCAGAAAAAGCATGCAAATCTGGCGATAGTGATCCCCCCTTGGGATAAAACAATGCAAGTAGTCAAGTACCACTCAAGTAGCAAAAGGTGTGCTTAATTGCCTGCCAATGCTTGACTCCTGGGCGCATAAACCTGCTCATCTATGAGACAACAAACTAAATATCTGGCCGAGTAATGCATAAATAAATCAAGCATCCAACAGCCTACTGATAGAGAACAGCATCAAACGCATCTCCAGCATCATGAAGACTCAGTCGTAAACCTATCTCCATAGGAGTGACAATAGGTTTACAGTCTTCAAGGCCAAAACACTGCAATAATGTGTCAATATATTTTGTTTGACACAAAGCCATTCCACCATCAATGTGCATAAACTGAATGCCCAAATAATGATGCAAATGCCCCAAATCAGACATCTCAAATGAGGCATGTAAATCAGCCTTGAAATTAGCAATATGCTTCTCATGAGGACCAGTGAGCAGCATGTCATCAACATACACCACAACGATCAGAAGTACATCATTAGCACGCTTGACATATAAGGTGCTTTCAGTTGGAGTGTTCTCAAAACCATGTGCAATCAGATAGGCATGTATCTTTTCATGCCAAGAATGTGCTGCTTGCTTTAAACCATATAATGCCTTCTTTAACATGCACACCTAGTTTTCATGCCCTTTGTACACAAAGCCACGGGGCTGAAAAACATACATTTCTTCATGCAAGTCACCATTCAGAAATTTTTGTTTTAATGTCCAACTGATGTACATTCCAACCATGATGAGTTTCAAGTGCACAGATGCTACGAACAGTAGTCCTTTGGCAAGTAGGAGCCATAAGGTCTCATCAAAATGAATGCCTCTTTCTTGCGAATAAACCTTTGCAACAAGCCTAGCCTTATACCTGTCAACTATACCATCAGGTTTATGCTTTAGCTTGTATACCAATTTCTCATCTTCTTCCATAATTTGTGATCCTATATTTCCAGTAAAAAAGTTTGACAAATGTACACATGTACATCACATGCATAGTTGAGGAAAAAATGTGAATCTTTGCTTTCACAAATGGGATTTCATGGTGGATATGTTCATCTAAGAAAAGATCCAAAGCTTTCATAAAACACAAGTGATCTACTACAGGATGTGTCAATGGGCGGTGCAAAAGCAAGAAGATTTTTCTACAAGAGTGATGGTAAACAACTAAATACATTGTGGAATTGTTGGAAACAATTTTGTGATTTTACAACAAATGTAAAAAACAATCCAAAAATAGCAAAGAAAAGAATGAAGGTGTGGTTTAAACTAGATGAATTTATGAACATTATGAGGCAACATTTATTTCTGATGAAAGGGAAATCATAGAGCTTATAGAAACCATCATTTGGTACTAATGTGAAGCTGAAGGAACAGAGATGATATCAAATAGGATTTGGAATATCTTTTGGTGTTTTTTAACACCAAAATAAAATTGATGAAATAAAAGGGCACTAGTCTTCTTTGAGTATTTTGAATGAGCTTGAATCTGGTAAATCTCCTTTGTATCTAAGATACTCTTTCCTCCTATAGTTAGCAATACTCCTAAGATCTGAGACCCCTATACCTAGTGCATATGTAGAATAGTAGAGGAAGTAACCAGATCTTGAAGCATTTTTCCCTAGGGCATAGCCAAATATTCTAAATGTTGTTGTTCTCTCAAGGAAAAATACCATATATGGATTAAAGAGCAATGAGTAATAGCCCATATATTTTGATAGGGACTTCTAAGAGAACAATGTAGGGATTAAATTTTGGAAGATAGTGAATAATGGAATGTATATCCACTTTCTCTTTTCCTTTATTCTCTAAATTTGTCTTTGTGCCCTTCCCCCTACTTAGAAAATTATCTTCATTTGATATAAATAGCTACCAAAAAAGAAACTATAGTAAGATTGTATATGTGATGGGGAAAAGGAATGGTGAACACATCCTAAAGAGGCTATATAAGCTCCTCACTTCATTTGTGGAACTTTTTGTGCTCTCTCTAGTCTCACTGATATTGTCATATTCTTCATCGTATCTCAAGTTTCAACGCTCGTTTGTAAGAAACAACCTCAACTCATTGCTTGTTGAAGGCTCTTTGTATGCAAGGCAAGATATGCAAACCTTTGTTTTTGAAGTGTCTGTTTAGGTTTCTTAATATGGAGCATTCATTCATATATCTAAAAATATGACACTTCTTTAGACACAATCGATTCAAGGGATTAGAGCCATCGAAGAAGCTCATATTGCCCTAATTGCTACAATCAGTCATACCTAATGATACCAAGTATATTATGGTTATTTTTGTTTCCGTATTATTAAGAATGTTTCTTAATTTGTATATGTAATGAATTTCACATGTCACAAATGGTTGAAGGATAAACAAGACACAATGGATTCAAGCGATTAGAGCCATTGGAGAACCACAGATTCTGAGGAGATGGATGGGTAGTTCTAGAGATGAGTTGGTGTTGCACAAAGCTTGCTCTACACCTACCAAGCAAACTCCATGGATGCTTAATAAACTTCTTTAGCTTCACATTAATGCATTTGCAACCACCAAGTGCATTGGAACATCATTCTCAAAATTTTGCATCAAAATAGATAACTTGCATATGCAAGGAAGATGAAAAAACCTTCTATTTTTGGAAGTAGAAGTACTCAGCATTTTGCTCAAAGCTCACAAGCTAGTATGAATTGACTAGAGAGATTTCGCACACATCTAGCTTGAGGGTGTAGCTAACTAAAGCAAGTTATTTCATCAATTTAATTACACCATGCACTGAGAAATAAATCTAACAAGTTAGGGGGCTCATCCTAACATTTCAGGATCTAGAAGGTGTGCAAACACAGTCACCTTCTATGATTCATAACTCAAGGTCTTCAAAATCAAATGTGATGAAAATTAATATGCATGTAGTATTTTAATCTACCTAAGTCAAGTTAAAGTACAGCAAATGATGAATTACACACAAAGAAATCACTTTGACAAAATCATTGAAATGATGAAGATGCCGCAGAGAACAATAAATAGAGATGAACTTGAAGAAATGTATCAGAATGTATATGCTAATGAACATATGATACAAGGGACGTGTAGTGGACTACTCATACATGAGATGAGCTCAATATATGCTCATTGAAGTAGTCCAATGCCTCTTAGAATGGCTCACATATCTCGGGACTAAAAATATGTGTATTTATACACATGCTCCAAGTTTGAGTTTGAATTTTCCCTCACTTAAAAGTGTTCGTACACTTTAGGGATGATTTGAATTGATTCTTCCTACCACATGGGTCATGGGTGTAGCTCCCTAAATTCATGAGATTCCTTATTCTCCTTGCTTTTACATTTATCCAAAGTAATTATGCCCAAAATGACTAGCATAGGTCAACTTGAAGTTCCTTCTTATGAAGAGATAAAATGATGTGTAGTCGTGAATGATTAGCCAAGAACTTAGGCTTGCTAATTGCATCAATAGCTCCCACTCAAGCCTAAGATTCTTGAGTCTTCAATCCTTCATGATTTTGTGGAGTCCAATCATGGATTTGAACCTATTCAATTTGCTTCCATCCAATGCTCTTGTCATCATATCTACACATTGCTGATGTGGGGATACATATGAGAGTTGTATTTCCTTACTCATGATCCTTTCCCTAACATAATGATAGTGAACTTCTATATGTTTGGTCCTAGCATGATAGATAGGTTTAGCAGCAAGATGTAATGAACTAATGTTGTCTCCACGTATGTGTGGAGTTGAAGTATGCAACCTAAATTTGAATATAGGGTCCTAATCCACATAGCTTCTTGAGTAGGATTTGCAAGTCCTCTATATTCAGCTTCTATTGATGAAAGAGAAATTGTAGGTTTCTTCTTCAAAGACCATGAAATCAACTTTGTACCAACAAAAGTAAGATAACCTGATGTGCTTCTCCTATCATTTTTAGAGCCTACCCAATCTGCATCAAAAAATAATTTAACATCTATATCATATGTATAAGGGTAGTATAACCCTTCATTGTTTATGCCCTTGAAATACTTTAGGATTCTTTTGGCTGCTTCCATGTGAGGCTTCCTTGGAGTGTGCATAAATTGACTTAGCACACTAATTCTATAGAAAACATCTACTCTAGCTAGAATAGCATAATTGAAGCTTCCAACAAGACTTTGGTAACTAGTCACATCTTCAATTAACTCACCTTCATGAGCACTTAGCATTAAATTTAGCTCCATGGGTGTTCCTTCAACCTTTGTATTTTCCATCTTGAATTTGGTGAGCATATCTCCAATGTACTTTCTCTGAGTTAAGAACATACCTTTCTATGTATATACCACTTCCAAACCTAGGAAGTATGTGAGAAGGCCAAGATAACTAATCTTGAACTCTTCTTTCATCTGAGCTTTGATCCTCTTGATTCCATCTACATCATTTATTGTAATGATTATGTCATCCACATATACACAAAGGTATATGACCTCTGAGTGGTTCCTCTTACTGAAGAGGGAAGGATCTGCCTTGTTTACCATAAAACCTTTATCTTGCAAGTAAGTGGCAAGTCTATGATTCCAAGCTCTAGGAGCTTGCTTCAAGCCATACAAGGCTTTCCTTAATGTACATACATATTTTGGATATGATTGATCTTCAAAGCCAGGAGGTTGAGCCATATATACCTCCTCTGAAATCCAACCATTTAGAAAAGCATTTTTAACATCCATTTGATAGATATTCCAATTCTTGGAAGATGTTATACTAATGAGTACTCTAATTGTAGGCACTTTTTTCATAGTTGAGAATATTTCTTCAAAATCAATACCTTGGGTTTGAGCAAATCCTTTGGCTACAAGCCTTGCTTTGGACCTGTTAATTGAGCCATCAGAATTCTTCTTTAACTTGAAAATCCATCTTGAGCCAATAACCTTCATGGATGGTTTCTTGGGAACCAATTCCCAAGTTTGATTTTCTTGTAGAGCTTCTATCTCTTCTTCCATGGCATCTCTCCATTCTAGCTTTCTTCATATGTAGATGGTTCTTTTGGGTTTAAGTCATGTGCTATGTAAATTGAATGCTTAGTGAGCAAAGAGGTGTCATAACCATACCTTTCTGGTTTCCTTTTCTCTCTAGTAGACCTCCTTATAGTTTGTTGAGATGATTCTGCCACATCTCTCATCTCCTTCAATTTGACTTTGCTTTGGAGTTCCAAGCATTAATTTCCTTTCTTAGAGTCTTTTGATCCTCTTCAGAATCACTTGATTCTTGTGTATGCTCATTTCTCTTTGACAATCTTGGAAAGCCTTCCTCTAGGTCATAGGGAAGTTTGATTTTCCTACAATCATCCTCAAACCAAGATTTTTTTCATCAAAAACAACATCTCTACTTACAATGAAACCTTTGTTGCTTGGATTGTATAGCCCATAACCTTTCTGATTAAGGTCGTAGCCAATGAATATGCATTTCTCTGCCTTTGGGTCTAATTTGCCTCTGATTTGTGAAGGTATGTGTGCATATGCTATGCACCCAAAGATCTTGCAATGATCAAGGCTAGGTCTTCTCTCATTCCATGCTTCATAAGGTGTCATCCCATCCAATGCTTTTGATGGGATTCTATTTATTAGATAGGTGGCTGTGGACACAGCCTCTGCCCACAAGTAGTTGGGAAACTTCTTCTCATTGAGCATTGACCTTGTAGCCTCCACTATGGTTCTTTTTCTCCTTTCTGCGACTCCATTTTGCTCTGGAGTATACCTGGTTGTAATCTCTCTATTGATCCCTCTCTCTTGGAGATAAGAATCAAATTCATGGGAGAAATATTATCCCCCTCCATCTGAACTTAGCCTCTTCAAAGTCTTACCTATTTGAATTTCCACAAGTGCTAGGTGTTTCTTGAAACATGAGAACACTTCATCTTTTGCTTCATAAAATATAGTATTGTTCATCTGCTACAATCATCAATGAATGACACCTAGTACCTAGATCCAGAGATTGATGGTTTCTTTCTTGGTCCCCATACATCTGTATGGACTAGCTCCAATAGGTCCCCATGAATCTATCCCTTCTATGTGAATGGTTGTCTATGAGACTTGCCAAATTGACAAGCACTAAATTTTTAAATCATGTGTTGTTTGGAGATATTTGGTAGACCAAGCACACTCTGATCCCTATTGATTTTCTTCAAAGACCTTTCATGGTATATGAGCTATGCCAAATGTCCAATTCTGATAAGGTTTGACTACCATAGTTGAACAATGCAATGTTCCTAGTATCTTGGAGCTCAAAAGTAAATAATCTACCTGACTTTTCTCCTCTTGTATTTCTCTTGAATCCCTGATGTGGATCCTCAACAAATGCTCCAATCTTTGTGAATCCGACCTACAATCCGTTTTCAACAATCTGAGCTACACTTATTAGATTTTTGGTGATGGTTGGCACATACAATACCTCGCTCAATAGGTTCATGTTACCATTTGAAGTCTTCACATTTCCTATCTTCTCCACTGAATACCTTGTGTCATCTCCTATTATTCCAAGCTTGAGAGTAGAGCTATGTTCCTTGCTACATGATTTGAGCAACCTAAGTCTATATAGAATACATGTTCATCTGCTTTACCTTGCTTCATGTTCATGTTCATCAGAAGTAATCAATCTTCTTGGGTTTGATCATCTTCATAGTTGTTGTAGTCTCTCCTTCTTCTATATCCTCCTTAATTTTATTGTTGTTGTATGAGATGTTGTAACCATTGTTGTTATTGTTGTTGAATCTACCTCTTGAGCTTCCATAGCCTCCTCTATTGTACCCTCCTCTTTGATTTTTAGGATTCCTACAAGAATTCTCAGTAATGTGATTAGTTAAGCCACATATGGCACATGAAGAACATCTTTGAGTTCTCCCACTGCCTTGTCTTCCTCCTCTACCTCTTCCTCTTCTCGCAAAGTTTGCTTGAGAGGTACTGCCCTTGTCATCAGACTTTTTACCTTTGCCTTTGTTATCTTTATTCTCGTTTTTATCTATATAGAGAGCAGAGGATTGATTACCTTTAAAGTTGTCTCCATTCTTCATAAGATTTTCCTCATGTGTGAACAATTGTCCCATGAGGGAGTTGAAATCAGGAACATGCATGTCCATGTAGAGGTCCATGGCTATGGTTAAAACTTCTCATTTATCATCTACTTTTATTCCATTGATCACTTGCATTACTATTTGCTCTTCATCAATTATCTCTCGAGTGCTTCCAAGTTGATCTGCTATGTCCATCTTGGTGACAAAATCAGTCACACTTTGCTTGGGCATCTTCTTGAGTGTGGTGAACTCCATCACATCTCCTTGAGTGTGCTGAACTCCATCTAGAGTTGATTCTTTCTTTCCTTGGTATTTGATGAGAAGAATGCTTCAAGAGCATTCCAGGTCTCTTGTGAAGACTTGCAACTCCTGATGTGTGGATTGAACACCATGTGGTTAACCTCTCTTGTTCTTCTTGAGTTGGTGGTCCTTTGCTTTTGAGGATTGGCATCATCTCATTCTCTAGATATGTAACCCTAGATGTTTCTCCCTTGAAGATAAGCTTCCATTCTAAGTGACCAAGCCAAGTAGTTACCTCGATCCAACTTTTCTATGGATGAAAAAAATCCATCTCCCATGTTGATTTGTTGTTGCTCTAATACCATTGTGAGGAGATGGATGGGTAGGTCCCAGAGATGAGTTGGTGCTGCACAAAACCTGCTCTACACCTACCAAGTTAAATCCAATGATGCTTAATTACCTTCTTTAGCTTTACATTAATGCATTTGGAACCACTAAGTGCTTTAGAACATCATTCTCAAAAGTTTGCATCAAAACAGATAACTTGCATATGCAAGGAAGATGAAGAAACCTTCTATTTTTGGAATTAAAGTACTCAGTGTTTTGCTTAAAGCTCACAACCTAGTATGAATTGACTAGAGAGATTTTGCACACATATAACTTGAGTGAGTAGCTAACTCAAGCAAGTTATTTCATCAATTTATCTACACCATGCACTAAGAAATAAATCTAACAAGTCAAGGGGGTCATCCAAATATTTCAGGATCTAGAAGGTGTGAATACATAGTCGCCTCCTATGATTCATAACTCAAGATCTTGTAAATCAAATGTGATAAAAATTAATATGGAAGTATTATACAATTTATGCTACCTAACACAAGTTAAATTATAGCAAATGATGAAGTACACGTAGAGAAATTGCTTTCACAAAATCACTGAAATGATGAAGATGCTATAGAGAATAGTAGATAGAGATGAACTTGACGAAATGTAATTATATGCTAATGAACATATGATACAATGGAAGTGTAGTGGAGTACTCATACATGTGATGAGCTCAATGTATGCTCACTAAAGTAGCTCAATGCCTCTCAGAATGGCTCACATATCCCACGACTAAAAATATGTGTATTTATACACATGTTCCAAGTTTGAGTTTAAATTCTCCCTAACCTAAAAGTGTTCCTACACTTTAGGGATGATTTGAAGTGATTCTTACTACCACATGAGTGGTGGGATATCTCCCTAAATTCAAGATTCTTTATTCTCGTTTCTTTTACATTTATCCAAAGTAACTATGCCCAAAATGACTAGCATAGGTCCACTTGAAGTTCCTTCTTGTGAAGAGATAAAATGATGTGTACTCTTGAATGATTAGTCAATCACTTAGGCTTTCTAATTGCAAAAACGCAAATGGCCTTAATTTCTTGAATCATTCATCTACATTGAAACCAATTGCTTTATGTATATTTGTTTGTTTTAAGTATTAGAAATGTCTTAATATTGATTTAGGTCATGGAATACACATGGAATCACTTTAGGGTTTGCATTATTCGACATAATCGATTCAAGCGATAAGGGCAATTGGATAGTTTTGGATGGCCCTATTCTCTTGAATTTTTCACGTCCATTCAAAACACTCATTTGATGTATATTTGCTTATCTCAGTATAAGACATGTCTGATAATGAATTTTGTCATGAAATACACAAGAGATCACTTAATGGCTTGTGTTTTTTTGACACAACCAATTCTAGAAATAAAGGTAATTTGACAACTTTGGTTGGCTCTTATCACTTGAATTGATTGTGTCTTTAATCCCTCCATTTGCTTGTTTTTGTGCTTTCATATCTATACGGTTAAGGATCCCCTCTCTACCCTTGTGTAAGGTAGATCATGGCCGAGACAAAACTGAATGCTAGAAAGATTTACAAAACTAAAGAGAAATTGCAATTGACTTCATGGATAATGCTTATTTATGTGTTGCACATTGTCACATAGTCACATTAATGTTCAAGGACTATGTTGTTGTGTCAAGGCTTAGGTACAAATTTGACACAACCATAGCACCAGTTGATATCAATGATGAGAATTTTTTTAATATTCTCAATATTCCTCTAGCAAGAAAACCTAACCCATCTACACTAAAGATTGAAGAGGTATCTAGTCATGATCACATGACAAGAAATGTAGCAAAGTCTGGTGAGGAGCTGAGAAAGAAGAATATTATGTCAGAAGAAGCTTTTGTCCTTGAAGACCTTCAAAGGCCAAGGAAAGAAAATTCAAAACTTCTAAAGAATGCAAATGGCCAAATTATTGTGAAAGTTTCAATGCCATGGGGGGGATACCTACTTGACATTAGGACTGAAGACAACAATATGTTGAAAGATTTCAATGTTGAAATCTTTGATAGCATTGTCAACATAGCTCTCAAGTGTAGTCCATAATCTATGTTCATCATTTATTAGGTAATGAAATCCCCCTTGATACATCTGCTCTAGATTTTATTTTGTAGGGTCGTACTCAAGAAATGTGAAGAGGTTGTTTCAAGAAGGTGTTTATCTTGGATCCACATTTGAATCAGTGTATTATTTACAAGCATGGAGAAATTGATCATTTCCTAAAAACTTTTGGAGAAGATATGGAATATATTATTTACCCATATATGAAGAAGTAAGTTTTCGTTATATTTTCCATATATAGTCATTCATTTTCTAAGCTTGAAGTTTTATAAACAAGTAGGGCTTACCATTTTAGAGGTCATAAGAGTCTAATAAAAATTGACTTTCATGAATACTAAGATTTATTTATGAATTCCTTCAATCACAACATGGCAATTGCAAATTGTAAGTTCTAGTGAATTTTCATGTATCATATTATTTTTATGCACTTTGTATCACCACATTGCCATGCATTCTCATATTTTTTGGCTTTGTAATGTTGCCAAGCATTCGAACATGCACCTTGATCAATATAGGCATTTGCAAACTAAATGAAGAGCAAAATTTTCTTATGTACAAATACATGTACCATTACAAAAATCCTCTATATCATATGGATGGAGAGTGATTGCCAATGTAGTAAGGTTCTTAGAGTGTAGGTTTTATAGTCATGATTTAAAAGTATGTGATGATCAAGATGCATGGATCCTTTTGATCCAAACTCACTTCCACCACCTCCACCGCCAAAAGATAAGAAGAAACATGATAAGAGGAAAGATCCTCCTATTCATTCTCCATTGAAGCATGTTCCAAAGAAAAAGGACAAAGGTGAAGGCTCCAAGAAGGAAAAGCATAAGAAGCAAAAGTGAATGTACAATTTTTCATATGTATGATTAGCACTAGATAGCAAGCCCATGTACTTTCAACATACATTGGAAGATATTTTTTTGCTCTATTATGTTGTGAATACAAATTTTGCACAAAAAAAAACCTTCACAACATTGTGTTTATAGAATGATGTATTTAAGAATGTTGCAATTCTATTTTGATCCTAAAGATAGGGTGTTTGCAATTCACGTTTCTACATTGAAATCACTATTTTTACTTCTCAATTCTAGTGTCCCTACATTTTTCTCAAATAGAGAAAGCTTTTGTGGTGTGCCTCCCATTTATGGGATCAAATACCTTAAGTGGTGTACCATTTATTTCTTCTCTCAAATGCTATATATTGATTTGTTTATATCTGAACTATAGTTTGTGGTATGTGTAAATTATTACTAAAAAAAAAAGACACAAACAATTCAAAAGAATAGAGCAATCAAAGAGCTTTGGATGGCACTAATCACTTGAATTGATCGTGTCTTGTATCGCATGCAAGATTTACCATTCTGATATGCATCTTCCCTCAAATGCTTTATCTTCATCTCTTTTTCTTTTACTTATAATATGTGGCATGTATAAATTATTATTTTGTAAAGAAGAAAGACAGGACCAATTCAAATGAATAGAGCAATCAAAAAAAAATTGATGGTCCTAATCGCTAAAATTGTTCGTGTCTTGTATTGCATCTAGGATTTTCCATTCTGATATGCTTTTTCCCTCAAATGCTATATCTTCATAAAATTTCCTCTTACATGTAGTATATGGCCCGCATAATTTGTTTTCTAGAGGAGAGAAAAGACACGACCAATTCAAGCAATTAGGGAAACTAGAGAACCTCTGATGGCTCTTATCCCTTGAATTGCTCATCTCCTGTATCTCTTCCAAACTTTACCATTTTGATATATTTTTCTCCTCAAATGCTATATCTAGAACTTTTAATTATTGAAATGGATAAACTCTTAATCTTTATCTATCCATACACATTAGTTTTACCAAGTGTTATTGTTGGGGAGAAACTGTGTGAAAACAATAGAAACTAACCAAGACTAATGATGTTAAAACAAAAAGTTTAACAAATGAGAACTATGTCAATAAAAGAGAACCCGCTTGTCAAAAATCAAGCAAATTGCATCTTATGTTTGAAAACCCTTTATAATAGTATACATAGTTTTTCAAAATTAACTAAAGACATGTGTTTTGTTAATATTTTCTAATGTTTTCACAAAATTTCTAATATCAAAATTTGTCAAAAATGTATACCTTAGCATATTGCCATCTACAAATTGTATATGAAAAATATGAAAGAGATTGAAAATGCACATGGATGAAACCAATTAACATATTTATGAGGGAGGAATTGAATTGGGATTCAAATATTTTACATAACATGATTTCATCACATGAACTATGTGGCTCCATTTGTAAAGCAATAAAATTTATAAGAGATTTTCATATCAAGCCAGAAGTTTCTTCATCTATGTTTATGCCCCATTCATCTTATACATTTGTTTCACTTTTCGAATTTTGGGAAATCTCTTCCTTCTCTTCCATAACCATAAGAGCTTTATCTTCATCCAATTACATACCAATTTCAGCATGATCAAGCATGGATCTTCTTGTTTGCTTGTAATTACCTCTCTCACATAGATTTGGAAGTTTTTTCTTTATCATGTTGATGGTTGCTTTTCTCAAGTGCCCTATTTTTATTAAGAAAAAATCATAAATGAGAATATCTACCTCATCTATTCTAAGAGTAGATATAATCCTAATATTATTTTTTGTTTTTCAACACGTTCATTTTCTAGTATCACATACCATTTCTAAAGTGTAATTTCTTGTGAATGCATTACTAGTTTTAGTATAATACAGGTGGACTATCAAAGAGTTAATTCTATCTTGGTCTATATCCTTAGTGACATCTGGAACTTTTTCAATCCAAAAGAGTTTGGCAAATTCATCACTCTTAGCAAGGATTGCAATAAGCGTGCCAACATTTATCTCCTTCAACATTCCATGCCATTGTGCTTCAACCTTTTTTATCATCCTTGCACCTACATAAATATTCCTTCATGGTGGGTCTATTAAGCTTTGAAGTGTATGTGCACTACATGCTTTCTTCACATTAATTGACCTTTGTGTGGTATAATCCCATGTGAATGAAATGTCAATTTCCCAATATCCTACAATGTTATTGTTTATTATTTCTTCTTGATGCATAAAAAATTCATCCCACCAAGGTACATCTTCATTTCCTGCATATTTTTTACATGCTCAATTTGTCTCTTCTTTTCCATAAGTATTTGCGTCCACCTTTTACTTTGCTCAAGCATGTTTCCAAATTCTACTAGATTTATCTAGTTCTCTACCAGCCTCTTGTGATTTGCTTCCCGTGGTGTTATCCATCATCATGCTATTGTTTTATGAAAAATTCATGTGTTTTTGAGCTCTATCTTGCAAGATTTCTGTGAATGCTCTTTAGATAGGAGTTTGTGGGTCAAATCTACTATATATTTCATCATGCATTGCATTTTCTTTTGGACATTGATTTTGCATGATTTTTTTGAGTAATGAGGGAGATATGTTCATTTTAGAGATCATTTGTATGAAAAACATCACCTTCTTATTGCCATTGACTTTGGGTGTCAATTGTCTATTGTGTATCATCTAATCATCCAACATTCATATCATCATCCATTGTGTATCAGCTATTGCCTATTTTCCATTGATTCACCCATCCTTATTTTATTGGTTACTTTTGAAGTTGAAGGTTCCATCTGATGGATTTAGAAGAAGAGATCCCCAAGGAGGTCATCCATATTGTCTTCTTGTTACTACTAATTGCAACTTGATTGAGGTCTACTCTGTTTGGATTGACATATTAAAGGCATATGTAGGTGTTAAAATTACAATACTCATATTTTTTTCACCATTTCTAAAAATAGATCTCCATACATAGGTAACTTTTGTGATAGATCGTGAACTTACATGTATGTCAACTCACATTTTTTCATGATTTCTTGCAATTTTACTCGTAATACTGGAGTTTTTTTCCATCTTAGAACAAAAATAACTCACTTATTCTCTTTCTCTTATCTCTTAGGGAGTAGGATTGTGTACAATATTTGGGATATTCATTGAAGTCCTGAAAAATGCTACTTTGATTTCTCATTGTAGCCTAGGCCTCCTTTTGTTTTTCATTTTTCTTCTCTTTTAAATTTGTTCTTCTAGCATGTTTGTGTTGATGTGATTGATGCATGCCATATGAAAGTGTCCATCAACCTCATCTTGAGTTGTCTATCATGTCTTCAACCATTCAAAATTTATTTGCTAGTATCTATAAACGTATGTTAATCCATCAAGGTGTAATTTGTGTGTCCATCGACTATGTGATAGTGATTCCCATTGATTGAGTTGGTCCATTGATCTCAGATATGAGAAACCATCAAATTGAGATGGGAAGATATAAATAAACCCCATGGTTCAAGTGCCCATTAACTTTGAAGTACGTGTCCATCAACACTCATAAGGATTATTTTTAGATATGCTCAATGCATCACCCTCATGTAACACCACCATTATTCCATGACACTATTTTTTAAGGCCCCCATTATGAGGAGAATCCATGTGATGGACATTAGTAGGTTCTTGACTTTGAGGTCATATGAGGTCTAAAGTAGATTCTAGATGGGTAGTTAGGAAGGTTACTTCTAAGCCATTGAATTTGGGATCGATCCTATGTGAGGATCAACCAAATCAAGGACTAGAAAAAAAGTAGATTTCTTACTTGGAGAAGGTTTTATTTGATGTGTATCATTGGATCTAGACTAGATCCTAAGTGTGGATTAAGCAAGATCAAGGGCGACAAGCAAATGGTTTTTTATCCTACTTTCATCCCATTGGATTTGCACCATAAATTTGAAGGAAGTTGGAGAAGCTTGGAGAGGCTTGGAAGTAGGTTGTCAAGTGGTGAACATGGTCTAGGAAACCAGCATAGGACTTGCCCTAGCTCTTTAGATATGTAAAAAATACCTTGTGGGATTTTGGTTAGTGCAAAAAAACCCAATAGGTACTTTGGAACATCAACGAGAACAAGTTGATGCAAAACAGATAACCTTCACCTTGACTAGTTCACAAGAACCTTCTAAATTTGAATGGAAGTTATGACTTCAAACACTCAGAACAACCAGCACAATTACAATTGGAAAAATTCCTCTTAAGGGAGTTTCATACATAGGGTTTTCTTGCTATAATGCATAAATTCCCTAATTTATAACAACCAATGAATGAGCAATAACCTTAACATTGATTGGATGTCATCCCGATTTTTCAGGGATGTGGAGAAGATAAACTCGAGACTGTAAAAATGAGATATCTCTGAATGTACTTAACCAAATGGCTTGAAAATTTTTATATGTAATTTAGATGGTGATACATTTCCAATGAATGCTTAATCACTCGATTTGAACCTTCATAGAGAGAACAAAAGCCTCTAAAAATTGACTAAGTTTGAGGACGAAGGTGCAGAGAAATGAAGGAGCAACACAAAGATGGAAAAAGTATATGTATATTGCTTCTATTGTCTTCCTACTCATAGTGTACAATGTTGTGATTCTTCAATAGACTCTTGGGTAGATTTTCGCAACTCAATCGTCTTGAATTCGAATTCAAACTGAGCAAGATAATTTGTTGTGATTGATTGAGTCTACTTTTCCTATAATCTAGCAAAAGAGAAAGTTGAAGTTGTATTTACTTCTTGATTGATTGATTGAGAATCAATCCCAACCACTCCAAGCTCATGGCTTGTTGGCCTTTTGCTCTTCTCTTTCACAAAGATAAATGCCCTGTTAGTTACATAAGAAGGTGATCCTATGATCAAACTTTCAATACAATAAATGATTGGACATAAGTGCTTAAGAAATGTATTCTCTCCGACATCCATATGATGTTTTGAGATATAATAGGTTCATCTCAAGCATAATGAAATCTTGGTGCTCCAAGAGCTCCCCCTCAAGCTAAAGTATGTTTGAGTCTTTATTCTCTAATAGGTTGAATACCTAACATAGATTTGAATCTACAAATCTTTATTCCATCAAGTGCCTTTGTCCTCATGTCTACTATTTTCTTCTTAGTAGGAACAAATGAAATGTCAATTTCCTTTTCCATAATCTTCTCTTTACAAAATGGTTATGAAACTCTTTGTGCTTTGTCCTTGCATGGAAAATTGGATTTGTAGCTAGATGCACAAAACTTAGAACTTACATTATCTCCAAGTATGTGAGGTTTGGAACTTACAAGTCCCAAATCTGAGTACAACTCCTTGAGCCATATTGCTTCTTGATTTGAAATTGTTAGATCTCTATACTCTATCTCAGTTCAAGATAAAGCAACTATTGGTTGCTTCTTGGAACTCCAAGAAACCAATTTTGAACCTGCAAATGCTAAGTATCCAGATGTATTTCTTCTATCATCCTTTGCTCCTACCCAATCTGCAACTGAATATATTCTGGTATCCAAATCTAAAGAGTGAGGATACTAGATACATTCATTAAGTATCCCTTTGGGGTACTTGAGTACTCTCTTTGCAGCATCCATGTGTGGTCTTCTAGGTGAGTGCATGTACTGACTAAGCACTCCCACACTATATGATATGTCTGGCCTTATGTGAGTAGCATATATCAAGTTCATCAATATGTTCACCTTCATAGACACTTATTTTATGGTTCAATTCCAAAGGTGTACCTTCAAGCTTGGTCTTTTCCATTTTGAACTTGTGAACTAGATCTTGAATGTATCTTCTCTGAGTTAGATACATAACTTCATTTGTATCAATCACTTGCATACCTAGGAAATATGTGAGCTCACCTAAGTCACTGATTTTGAACTCCTCTTGCATGTGTCTCTTGATCCTTTGAATGCCATTTAAGTCATCACCTATCACAATAATGTCATCTATATATATGCATAGATAGATAACCTCACTTTGATTCATTTTTTATGAACAAAGAAGGATTTGAGTTGCTAGGTATGAACCCTTGATCTGAAGGTATGTAACCAACCTGTAAGTCCACTCTAGGAGCTTGTTTCAATCCATACAATGCTTTCTTAAGTCTGCAAACATAAGATGTATGATTAGGGTTTTTGAAACCTAGAGGTTGTGACATGTATACCTCTTCACTTATCCAACCACTTAGGAATGCATTTTTCACGTCAAGTTGGAGGAGTCTCCAGTTTCTTGTAGTCGCTACACTTATCAATGTTCTAATTGTGGTCATCTTTGCAACTGGTGAGAATGTTTCCCCATAGTCTATATCATGAGTTTGTGAGCGTCCTTTAAAAACTAATCTTGCTTTGTACCTGCAATTTGATCCATTTGAGTTCCTTTTTATTTTATATACCATCTGCAAGCAATTACCTTCTGATTGGGTGACATTGGAACCAAATCCAAAGTGTCCATCTCCTTCAATGCATCTATTTCTTCTTTCATGGCCTTTTTCCCAACTAGGGTTTCCCTTCGCCTCTTCATAGGTTGAAGATTCTTTTGAAATTGAATCCTTTGCCAAATAGATTGAATACTTTGTAACAAATGTGGAATCATATACATACCTTTTTAGTTGTCTCTTTTCCCTTATTGACCTTCTAGGTTCTTACTTGGAGCATTGTCCACGCTCTTGCATATTTGCTTTGCCTCTTGATTTCCATAGCCTGTAATCTGTTTCCCTTTCATCTTGGTCATCATCTCTATCACTTATTGGATCTTGGACCTTTGTATCATGCTTGCTTCCTAGTTGATGGAAATTAGAATCAAGATCATATGGTAAAGTTACCTTTTGTTTTTCTTCATGATACCAAGACTTGTGCTCTTCAAACACGACATCCCTACTTGTAGTGAATTGCTTAGTTGAAGGTGTTGGAGATAGATGTCTACGGAAGCACGCAAACAGCACAAGGAAGAAGAAGAAGCATGGATCACAACACACAATACTGAATGTATTACTAAAGAATGTACAAAGATAAGTAGCCCATTAGGGCAATAGGCATATATACAAGCCAGGGGAAAAAACTTCCTAAAGAGGGAAAAAAGTGCCCCGGCAATCCTAGTGTGTTCACACACATCACTACCTAAATATATCATCAAATTCCCCCCTGGGAGTGATGTGGTGAACAAGAACTGGGCACTCATGTATAAGTGCGAAGCTATGTGGAGATCACTCCACAAAACGAAGTAAGCCCAAAGCTTTGGGGAAAGCTTCAATCTTCTCCCTAGGCAGAGCCTTCGTGAAAAGGTCTACAATGTTCTCCTTCGTGGGCACATATGCCAAGCTGATCTCCCCAGCAGAGAACCTCTCCCTGACATAGTGATAATGCACCTCAATGTGCTTAGTGCAAGCATGGAAGACAGGGTTCCTCGCAACTCCCAATGTGCTCTGACTGTCAGTGATGATGGTGGTGGCAGAAGACTAACCAACACCCAAATCAGCCATAAGGCGTCTGAGCCACACACACTCAAGAGTCGCTATGAAAGCTACCCTATACTCAGCCTCACAACTGGAAGTGGCCACAATAGGCTGCTTCTTGCTCAACCAAGATATACATGAGCTACTGTTGGCATACAAGTCAGATGAAGAGCATACTAGCACAACAAAGGAGTCATGCACAATACGGCAACAAGGCCCAATCATTTTTTCCATGGACCATTTACAACTCAAGTGATTTTAATCACTACACAAACATTGTAAATTCCGTTTTTGGTAGAATAGACTCCATTTTGTGCAAGCCGAGGAGTCCTCGAGCTTGAGGAGTATTAAAACTAACTACATATCAATTTTCATAATTTTTAGACTCTGTTTGAGCCCTCAAATAGGTTCTAGAACCTAATTTTTAACTAGGCCGGACACTAGGTCTGGACAAGACCAAAGCTAGTTAGAAAACTATAAAAAGAGCTAGAGAGCTCATTTTTCAGGTTAGATTGTTTGTGAATTGAGCTTATGTAAGAGAATTTTTGACTAATGCAAAGGACTCCATTGTTCCTCTCCTTGTTCTTGCCTTGTGTGCGCGTGTGTGTATGTGTGTGCATGCTTGTGTGCTTCTCACTCACACACTTGTGCCTTCACTTGCTCATAGTCTTCATACTAGTCCTCACGTCTCCACGGATTGACAATGGTACTCACCATTGTGCTAGAGTGACACCAAATTTGATGCCGTTGCCGGGGAGAGAGCTTCGAGGACGAGCTTGTGATGGTAAGACGTCGAGTTGAGACATTGGAGTTATAGGTAATATCCTTCCTTCTCTTTATTTTTCTTCATTTTTTCCTTACTTTCGCATCACCATCATCACCATCATCATCCCCACCATCTCCCACCTCCATCTCCATCTCCACAAAAAATTTCAGTTTTTTGGTCATATTACACTCCCCACCTCATTTCCCTCATTTCATTGTGAGAGAGAGCGAGAGAGAGCTTGCATGCTATCTGTTTTTGGTGTGTTTTTGTGCTTTTGTTGCAGGAACTAGCTGTACCACCTTCTCCAGCAGTGTGCGCAGGTACGACAGACTCTGCACAGGTCCCGGGACGACGACCTCTGTCTGTCGCGACAGACAGAAAAACTTAATATTTTGTGAATGCGTGTTTGGCACGGTAACCTACACCATTAGAGCACTCCAAATCACTAGAAGTTTCTCAAAAATTTGCATTTTTTCAATCTATCACGACAGACACCGTCTATCGCGACAGACACCGTCTATCGCGACAGACCAAAATTCCACGATAGATCCAGTCTATCGCGACAGACACCGTCTATCGCGACAGACCAAATCACGACAGACGACAAACACCGTCTATCGCGACAGACACCGTCTATCGCGACAGACACCGTCTATCGCGACAGACACCGTCTATCGCGACAGGCCAAAATTCCACGATAGACACCGTCTATCGCGACAGACCAAATCACGACAGACGACAGACAGTGTCTATCGCGACAGACACCGTTTATTGCGACAGACCACTCTATCGCGACAGACCACTCTATCGCGACAGACACCGTCTATCGCGACAGACCACTCTATCGCGACAGACACTGTCTATCGCGACAGACCACTCTATCGCGACAGACACCGTCTATCGCGATAGACCACTCTATCGCGACAGACACCGTCTATCGCGACAGACAGCCCCCCACGATAGTTTGTGTCTATCGCGACAGACACCGTCTATCGCGATAGACAGACATTTTTGGCAAAAATTAAGGGGTAAATTTTTTGGAAATTTAGGCTAAATTTTGGGCATATTTGCACTCTCAAATACTCACACACTTGCAAAGGCCTTAGAAAAATGCATTAAAACTCCTGAAAGGTTCTGTTTGTCTGGTTAACCCCCTAAACCCTGAACAGCCATAACTTTTTCATACGAAATCCATTTTTTGAGCTCTAGGGCTTGTCGGAAAGCTCGTGGCATATACTACACGCCCTCAACTGTTTTTTATAAGAATAATGCGTTGATTTTCAGATAGGATATTTGGAAGTTGACACATTGAGGGGTAGGAACACCAAGGGAGCTCTAGAGGAAATTTTTAGCAATACAAAAGGGGGAACAAGGGTCATTAAAAAAGTGTCTGAAATAAATTGTCTGTCAATTGAAGGATCAACTTGAAGCTAAACTTGGGATTCTTACAGGATCATCGAGAGCTCTTGGAGAAAGCAAAGTAAGTGCCAAGGAGAACAAGCTCGGGAACGTGCTTCCTGGGTAGACCAGCATCGCCAGGAGGAGCGACTTGAGGTTGGAACATCACTTAACCCCCTCAGTCTATTCTTAGCATAGGCTAAGTGCGAGTAGTTGTTCTGATTGACTAGGGGTACGATAGGAACACTCAAGTTTGAAGAGCCCTTAATTTCTCAAGTGCAAGGGTAGGCAAAATTGTAGTCAAGGGATAACTTAAAGGAAAAGAACTTAAACTAAGCGGACGCAGAACATCAAGTACGACCCACGAAAGTGCTCCTGATGACGCTTAACTAAAAACAAGAAAACACATCCAAAGGAACTTAAAAGGAACAAGTGACTGGTACCAAAGAATCAGCAACGTACAAAGGGCATATGAACCTTAGGTCAGGTAGACACCTAGGGAGAGACAGACAAAGTCTTAGATCTTCAGAGGCTAGTGTCAATCATACTGCGAGGTCTTGGGCTCAGCAGTTGAGCCATCATTCGTATTACCCTAGTTCTGAGACTAGCGAGTCTGAGATGTCCCACGGTATGGAGAGACCTACAGGAAGTTCTGGGGTGCCATATTTACATAGGGTGGAAGGCCCTTACAAGATGCAACTCGAGTACCTTAGGACCAACTGATTAGGTGCTAGCATCTATGAGGACGGCCTAGGAAGATCTGTGGTACAGATTAAGAATCCTGATCAATCCATTGGATTAGAGCACCCAGCTGTCAAGTTTGAAAACGGAGTATACTTGGACAAAGAAGGAACCATATATGTAGTCACCAGTCACCCAGATAGGACGGACGAATTCGGAAATGTGATCCCAGAAGCGGACTTAGGCGACCTAGAGCAAGGAAACATAGGTACAGAACCTAGAACCCCTCGAGGCAAATCGGCTCTCACTAGGATTATCACACCAGAATGGATTCCCCAAGACAACAAGAGCATAGATCTGCTTCTGAACCGAGAGACTGACGAAGCCTTTTGGAGGTATAAATCTGATTGGCCAATTGATATAGGAACAATCATGATCTACGAGTTTAAGGATCCTGATAGCCCAGGCAGAGTGACCTACTTGGATCATGCGTCAGAGAGGATCTTTGTGGTGACAGAACATGATAGACATGCTTACACTTGGAAGGGTGAATTCGTTTTCCCCCAACCAAGATCGAATGTATCCTATGGTCACCCTGGAGCTGGAACATCCCAAGCTCATGGAATTCAAAGAGACAGAAGTAGAGATAGGCCAGAAGTAAGCTTTGCCAACACAGGGGGCAGAGAAAGAACAAGAATGGAAACAAATAGAGTAGAACCTGAGATACTTAGAGCTCACAGGAATCAAAGAAATGCGGATGAGTTCACTCTACCACGACCTAGAGAGCACACAAGGACTTTGAGACCGACTCAGCTAGTTAAGTCCATGAAGAACTACTTCTATGGCACTGGAGATCCATACGATCATGTGGCTGAGTTTAGGCAAGTCTTGAGAGCTGAACAAGTGGAGGATCTATTCACGCAGTACAATGCCTTTGGTCTAACCCTTAGGAACACCGCCCTGACATGGTTTCAGCCACTAAATGAGAGGCAGTTCAGGAGCATAGACCAACTCCTAGAGGCTTTCATTATTGAATTCTCTAAGAGTGGCATAAGACATAATACCTCGTCATTGATTCACAGCTTTAAGCAAACCCCTCAAGAAACCGTGAGACTTGCAGGAAGAAGATTTAGACAATATCTTGAAAGATGCCCTGTTTCAGAGCTCCCCACACCAGCTAAGCAAGTGGCTTTATTCCTGGATGGATTGCTAAGTACAAAATTGAGATCCTATGTGTACTTGAAGGACCCTAGGACTATAGAAGAGTGTGTACGCATGTGCATTGACATCGAGGATAACCTAGGGGAGGAACTAGAGCTTTCCAAAATCTACAAGGACTCAGATAGTGCGCCTCTCTTCCTCGCAATCCACATCAATTGAGGAATTAGCAGAGAAAGTAGCTCAGAAACTAGGTGTCTCTAGCAAACAAATCCCAAGGTTTGCCCCTGTGAAAAGATGTTATACTTGTGGAGGCGACCATATGGCGAATGTCTATCCCATTATGGCTCAACCCCAAGTTAATCCTAGTAGCCAGTACTGCACCATAGAACGAAGGAACCCCAATCACACCGCGCAAGACTTCCCATACAATAAGCAAGCGGTTAGGCAACCCTACCCTCAGCCATACCCTCAACAAGGCAGATACTAGAACCAGTACCCACCTCAGCAGTATGCGAGACCTCAACAAACCTACCAACCCTACCAAAACCAACAAAGGCCTCAGCCTGTGTTAGCACAACAACCCCCCTCCCCAGCTAATGTGATCCCAGTAAAGTATGCTGCTACAGAAGAAAACCTGAATAGAGCGATAGTCCCAGTAACACCATTAATCTCAGAAAGTGATCCCAGTGACCATAGCTTTGATTCTACACATGTTGATAGTCCCCAGGCTTACTACATGCAGTCTCCTGAACATGGTGAGTCTTACTACAGTGAGGAACCGAGTGAACCTATTTGGGAGCTTGAATATGCTAATGTCATGTACACAAACCCCAACTCTAGACCTCAACCTAGGCAGATACGACCCCCTTTTCCTAGAGGACCTTGCTTCAGATGCCAGGGTGATCACCTCATACGTGATTGCCCCATGCCTGCACCTACACAACCCCAATCAGTGACGATCCAAGGCTTTTGCCAGGAGTGCGGAAAGGAACATCTCTTACGAGATTGTCCCAAGAATCCCATCAATATGCCAAAAATCACTCCGATTAATGTTATTGGGTTAGTGGTCAATTCCACAGGAAGTGTCACTTCCACTGCACCAGTGCAGGTAATCACTAGAGCTCAAGCATTGCAGCAAAACCAAGGGGTAAGCCAGGAAAAGTGCCCAGACGCTAGCGATACTGAGAGCCAAAATAAGAAGAGAACAAGAGCTTGGAGAGATAGCCGTGAACGTATGAAAAGGCAATGGGCAAACAAGATGAGTGAACTTGAGGAAAGTCTACGAGAAACCAAGGCCAAAATCATAGAGATCACATCTCAACCGCACTCTCACACATTCCCACCGCTACCATCCCCTTCACCCTCCATCCCTCCACCCTCTAATACACCCCACGTAACCCACCCACCACCCCGAGCAGGATCAGTATTAGCTGATCCCACTCCTGAAGACATAGACATGATGATTAAAGCATATCAGGCCAGAATTCAAGAAGGGCCAAATGTAACGGATCATGACAAGTGCTACCCTAGAGCTGACCTAGAGATAGAAAGAACCAAGCTTTGCGCGAAAATGGTCGCATTGGCTCAGACTATGTTTGAAGCTGGTCGCCTTTTCAATTACTCGGGCTCAGCCAAGACACAATTACACTTGGATGGACTTCTAGAGAAGTTAGAGGACATAATTGCAAGATCTACCAAGGAAGAAAAAAATCAAGAAAGAGATAAAGCAAGCAAAAACATGACCCATCCCCCACCGAAAGCTTATGTGCCCAATTCCACTGAACCAGACAACCCCCCCTCCCTAGAAAGAATAGAGAATCTAATTGCACAATCACAAAAGGAACCCGCCCCTCAACACCATGACAAGGCTAGTGAAAGAGCAGGTCTTCCTACCCAGAAAGCCTATGTGCGTGAGGCCTACGTGCCTAACTCTATGGAGCCAGACACCTCTTCTTCTATGAATCAATACACACCAAAATTCTTGCGAGAGATTCAAGAAGAGAAATGGGCTAAAGAGAGTGAAGTTCCTCCTCCCATTGAACTTGTGGATGACACACACGATCAATTCCCACAAGACCTTCCTTCCATTTATGGAGAGCAGGAGAGTGCCCAATCTCAAGAAAGATTACACTTCGAGTCTAATTCTTTACAAGAACTACCCCATTTCACAGGCCCATGGGAAGCAAAGTCCACCTGTATGAGAGCACCTACAGTCATGGTAAGAAACGAAGATTCAGTCATACCTAGGAACACAGAGGTAGTGAAGAACACCAAAGTGCAGTGCAATCTCACTTTGGAAGAGCTGCTTAAGGTTAGACCAGAAGTGTGGAAACATGTAGCCAATCAAGTGCCCGAGATAGCAAAACCTCGTTCCCAGGTAGGATCCCAGAGAACAGTGCCAGAAATACCCTTAGACAAGATAGGAGACATGAGTGAGGGTGAAGAGGGAAACACATATCTCCCCATCACTCATCAGGGATACACAACCAAGGCCATCTTGGACTCAGGTGCAGGAGTTGCAATTGTTACCACTTCCTTATGGAAACGATGGGGCAAGCCAGCTCTCAGGCCAACGAGAATGAAATTGCAGATGGCTGACGGGCACATAGAAAGACCCTTAGGACTACTCGAGGGGATAACTCTCACTACTTGTGGTGTAGAGTTTGAGCACACATTTGCTATCTGTGACTTTAGCAAAAATCAAGCCTATGAGATGATTTTGGGAAGACCATTTATGCGGCAGTTGCAAGTGGTACAGGATTGGGGAACCCATTCCTTGTATTTGCAGCACTTAGGTGTTACAACCAAAGTCAATCTCAAGGATTTCTCTCATAGAGATGTCCCTCCTATCCAATGGAACCCCATCCATAGAGCCAAAGATGATACGGAATCGGTGCATTCCCTAGGATCAGGATCCTCATGGATGCATGAAGACACTCACTTATGGATGTGTAAGGTAGCAGTAGAAGAAGAGAAGAGAGAAAAAGCCAGGGAGATAGGTGCAAAAGAAACCCATAGATCAATCCAAGACCCAGCCTATGCACCTGTAGTTTTTCTAGACGAAGAATTCGAACCTCACGGCTGGGCAGAAATTCTAGCAACCATGGATGTAGCCATCAATGAAGAACAATGGACACCTCACTGTGATGAGGATGGCTATGACATTTCAGTCTTCTCCATAGAGCCGATCATGGGAGAGGCAGTTTTAGAAGAGTGTGAACCTAGCCCTGATGCATTTGAGGATGCGAGTGACTCCGATCTAGAGTCAATCATTATGGACCCACCTTTTGCATCAGATGAAGAATACTTCTATGAAGTAGAATTTCAACCCCAGAAGCACGGAGAGCTTACAAAGGATGTAAGGCTAGCCACACATGTAACCCATAAGGAAGAAGGAAAGAAAAGAAAGAAGAGAGAAGTCACACCAGAAGAGGAAGAATCTTTGTTTGAGGTCCCGGAAAATTTTAAGAAGTATGAGATAGATGACAGGAGAGTCATGATTAGAATGCCTAAACGAGAGGCGCAATCGGGAGAGGCCTATGATAACAAAGAAACCACCAAGAAAATAGTGGTAGCCATAGAAGAAGGAGAAGAGAGGTGCACTTACATAGGACATGACCTCACTGAGGAAGAAGAGCATGAGCTGATAGCCTTGATAAGAGAATACAGAGATGTATTTGCTTGGAGTTACAAGGATTTGAAAGGAGTGGACCCGGACATATGCTCACATACGATTCCCATGACTACAGAGGCCAGACCCTCAAGGCAAAAGCCATATACATACAATGATAATTACACTGCCAAGATCAAAGAGGAGATAGATAGACTGGTTGAAGCTGGATTTATCTATGAAATTGAGCACACTGAATGGGTATCCCCCATTGTTGTGGTGCCCAAAAAGAATGGTAAATTACGTGTAGCATTAACTTGAAGAAGGTTAATGCAGCCACAATTCGAGATAACTATCTGCTTCCTATCACAGAGCATCTCTTAGAAAGAGTAGCAGGCAAGGAAGTGTACAGCTTCCTCGATGGATTTTCGGGCTACAATCAAGTAGCCATAGCTCCAGAAGATCAGCATAAGACAGCTTTTGCCACAGAGTGGGGTATATTTGCCTTTCGTGTAATGCCATTTGGGCTTACCAATGCTCCTGCAACCTTCCAGAGACTAATGTGCCATGTATTTAAGGAGTTCCTGAGGAAGAATCTAGAAGTCTATGTTGATGATCTTTGTGCTCATTCCAACATTAGACAAACCCATATTCCTGAACTCAGACAAATCTTTGACAAATGTAGAGAATATCAAGTCTGCCTGAACCCAGAAAAGTGCATTTTTATGGCCAGGCAAGGCAAGATTCTAGGACACATAGTGTCAAAGAATGGCATATCCACTGATGAAGAGAAAGTGAGAGCCATAGCCGAGTTACCTAGGCCAAAGAATGTCAAGGAAGTACAAGCTTTCATGGGGCATTGTGGTTATTACCGACGATTTATACACATGTATGCCATCATTGCAAAGCCTCTGTACGGACTCCTGACAAACTTTGAGTGGACTGAGGAATGTGAGAATTCCTTCCAGGAGCTTAAACGAAGATTATGTTCAGCACCAATCTTAACCACACCAGATTGGAATAAGCCATTCCATGTTCACGTGGATGCATCCAATTATGCTATTGGGTGTGTGCTTGCACAACCTACTGGTGAAGGTAATATGGATCTCCCAATTGCCTATGCCAGTAGACAATTGAACGCAGCTGAACGAAATTATACCACTACGGAGAGAGAAGGATTAGGCATGGTATATGCGGTTAAAAAGTTTAGACATTATTTGCTTGCAAATAAGTTTAAATTTTTTACTGATCATCAGGCATTGCTATACCTCGTAAACAAGCCATGCAATACAGGAAGATTAGTAAGATGGTTTCTCTTGCTAATGGAATATGATTTTGAGGTTGTGGTAAGGAAAGGGAAGACTCATTTGAGAGCAGATCACCTTTCTAGGCTCACATCGGGAGAAGCCCCACAAGGAGTGTCAGATGACCTTCCTGATGCTTACTTGTTTAATTTGGAAGTGGTGCCACAGTGGGCTAAGCCATTGGTACCAGTGTTGACATACGGACCTAACCACCCAGTAATAAACACACAGGATAGAGAGGTAGTAAAAGCCCAAAAGTATCACATCATGGCAGGAAGTATGTACAAGCACACAGATCAAGGGATCTTGGCTTGTTGTGTGGAAGAGGATGAGTACGCTAAATGGTTGCAATTAGCACATGTAGGTGCGTTAGAGCAACACTACTCAAAGCAACGAACCTTACAGACACTAAGGAGACTCGGAGTGCATTGGCCGACTATGGAGGCTGATGTCCAAAAGTTGTGCAAGGAATGCCCAATCTGCTGCACTAAACCACCTGTGGAACATGCCACTCTTTATCAAGTGTCCATAGTGCCAGATTGGAGTGAACCTCTAGTATCCTTCTTAAGGACGAGAACATTCCCTCCAGACATGACTCTGGCTAGGCAAAGGAGTTTAGAACAAGAAGCCCAGGATTATTCACTCATTGGTGATAATCTATACAAGCGTGGTAAAGATGGTTACCTGAGACTATGTGTCCATGAGAGTGAATATCTCAAAATCTTGGATATTGCTCACCAAGGTGTAGCAGGGGGACACTTTGGACCAGATCGGGTGATCAAGTCAATACTATTTGCGGGCTTTTGGTGGCCAACCCTTCACATGGATGCACATACCTATGTGAAACGGTGTGATGTGTGTCAAAGAACTCAGTATCCTATACGCAAGGATGAGATGCCACTGAAACCTATGATGGGTGGACGTGCATTCTCTAAGTGGGGAATAGACTTCGTAGGTCCTATTAATCCCCCAACTAAGGGTTCCCATGCAGAATATATCATTGTGGCCACGGATTATCTCACAAAGTGGGTAGAGGTAAAAGCCACAACAAAGAATGATGCTCAGACAACTGCTAAATTCTTGTTTGAGAATGTATTCACTAGATACGGGCTACCCATAGAGCTAGTTAGTGATAGAGGCACTCACTTCTTGAATGAAGTTATTGAAAATCTGCTCCAAGAATTCTTGGTAGTGCATAAGAAGTCTGCCCCCTATCACCCTCAAGCAAATGGCCAGGCTGAGAGCACCAACAAGATCTTATGCAATGTACTGACAAAATTAGTGAACAATAAACGCTCTGATTGGGACAAACAGCTACACCATGTTGTTTGGGCATACCAAGTCGCCTACAAGACGGTACTCCAAGCCACCCCCTTTCAGATGGTATTCGGCCAAAATGCAGTGCTACCGTTGGACTTCCTAATACCTACACTGAAAGTAGCACAAGAGCATGAATGGACGGGTCATGAACTCTCCTCTAGACTTTTCGACCTTGAACGATTAGGAGAAACAAGACTGAGGGTGGCTGCAGGGATATATGCAGCTAAGAAATGACAGAAGGCATACTTTGATGCCCACGTTAAGGATAAAGGTTTGAAGGCAGGTGACTTAGTTTTAGTCTACACATTGAAGCAACATGCGAGAAAACTGGAGAAGTGAGGCTATGGACCAATGATTATCAATAGAATCTCCACAAGTGGCGCAGTTCAACTAGCCACTTTAGAGGGCAATATTCTACCAAGTTACATAAGTGGATGCAGAGTCAAGTTATATCAGGAACCCCTTACTGAAGAGATGCTAAATCGACTCAACACTGCCAAGAAACGTAAAGAAGAAGAGAAATGAATTAGAGAAGAAGCACAGGTAGAAGCTTTAGAACGCATCCGACGAATGAAATTGAGGAGACAAGGTAGAGACCCGCCTATGCTTGACACTCAAGAATCTGTAGGCTATCCTATGGCCATGTGCGAGACTTCAGGTGGGCATTCCCATAGAATAATCGACCGACGGCCTTTTGTAACCCTAGGAGTAGGACAAGGAAAGGGTGCAAAGATTGTAAGAGCTTTGATTGACTCAGGTGCATCCACTAGTGCTGTCAAGTTGTCTTACTGTCAAGAATTGAAATTAACTGTCGATCCTATAGAAGCATATCTCATAGGATTGGGAGGTGTGGAAACTCCTTGCATGGGTGAGGTGGATCTTCCCATCTCCATTCAAGACGAAGTGATGACAGTCAAAGTACTAGTGTGTCAAGATGAGGACCTTACTGAGCCTCTTGTCTTGGGTCAAGACTGGATCTATGATCATGCAGTCAACCTCAACCTAAGAAGTGGACTTCTTCAGGTATGGGTAGATCATAGCCAAATTACAGTTGAATTGGAAAATGAGGCACTCAAGGAACTAGGCAAGGCACAAACTCCTGGTCCTTCTAGGAGCGCACATGAAGTTGACAAACGCTATTTTTGTCCAAAACTGTATGATGCAGAAAGAGGCTAATCTCAACAATGGAGCCAGGGAGAGGACGGAACTCCCTTCTTTTCCAAAGACCAGAAGGTTGCAACAACCCACGGCAGATCAAATACAGAAGAAGCAGAACACTACCGATACTGGATGCCAAAAAAAGGAGCAAAGCATATTGTTTCAGCCATGGAAGCAAGTATGGAGGCGAAAAGGCGA
This sequence comes from Ceratopteris richardii, assembly GCA_020310875.1. Lineage (NCBI taxonomy): Eukaryota > Viridiplantae > Streptophyta > Polypodiopsida > Polypodiales > Pteridaceae > Ceratopteris > Ceratopteris richardii. The sequence continues at coordinate 33,798,660 of CM035430.1, forward strand.
ATACCCTGTTCAGACCAGGCCGACCCCACGGCCAAAACCTCTTATTAGTAGTCAACAACATGACACTAATGAGAAGTCCTTCATTAATTCTTCTGCGAAGGTGAAGTCTATTTGGGTACCCAAGAAGTCAATGAAGGCCAGCCCACAATCACGACAAATCTGGGTGCCTAAGGCTTGCTTGCGGGCTCAAATAGCTACACCAAAGCCGCAACCAGTACAACATGTTTCACTCACTCGAACATCTGAGGCCCAGTCTCACACATCACGCACGGACACATATTCTTCCATGAGCACTAGTAGAATCACTTGTAAATGGGTCCCTAAAAAGCCTCATCTTCAAGCAGATACCCCTATCAAACTCTTCAGAGTCTCCACAAAATCAAAATCAAAGCCCATCCACTGCATTTGGCAACCTAAAACTTGTAATAAACCCCGGACCCCAGTTGTAAATCCATGCCCATCTACTAACTACGTCACTCTCACACTACATCATTCCACTTAGTTCTTAGGTCCAACCAATTCCTAACTACACACAGAAGCACCGAGCACTTATTAACCTACTAATCTCTCCCGAACCTCATGATAATGTTGTAATGGGGACAAAAACGGTTCTAACTTGTCCTTTACAATGTTAACACATGTTTCTATATTCTCACAAAATCAGGAGGCAAGAAGTAACATGGCAGAAGCGACAGGTCCGAGCTCACAAGTAGGAATACTTACTGCAGGAATCGATGTGGATAGTCTACCTGTGGATGTGCCACCAACTGAACGACCTGTGGAGCTGCAACACCTTCAGCAGATCCCGGTACCGGATCCACCCACAGGGATCACAGAAAGAGTCCATGCCAATTCTCATTGGTTCAATGGCATGCCAGGTCCATTAGGAGAGGCCAAGTATATATGGGAGTCTAAGTGCGAGTATGACAGATCATGGGTTCGATTCTAATTTTTCTCCAAGGAGTTTGAGACTCTACAGAACACCGAGGATCTCCAGACCATATGGCAACGTGCAGGGCTAGCAGAATACTTTGAAGCACCACTACCTAAACCGGATCTCCTCCGATGCTATTATTTGGTCTTCACATTACAAGCTAATGAAGAAAAAGACAAACCAGGATCATTTGTTCTTCCTTCCTTGCTGGGCAACAACGAGTTAAAGAGGTTTGAACTTACTGTGGAGTTGGTGAGCGCTGCTTTGAATATGCACGGCACACATGTACCTTCTGAGAAGGATGCTCTTGTTCCTACTAACATGAAGGATAGGAAACTATTGAAGCTTAAAGACATGGCAGCACTCACACCAAACGTGTCCATCCCTCTCCGTATGTGCATGCAACATTTTGCTTTCCCCGGCCAAGACCGCTTCACACAACCACACAAAAGAATCTGGTTCGCTCTCTACTTAGCGGAGGCAGGTGCGTTACCAATTAAGCTGCCTGTATGGATTATAGATCAATTGTATGAAGCAAATAAAAGGTCTTCTAGGAAATTAGTGGTGAACGGTTGCTGTGCAATCACACGCATTATTTACCGGTGCCTAGCATACGATGTTCCCATTGAACGTGCCTTAACTTGGGCACAATTACAAATGTTTAAGAAGCTCAAGACGTCCACACATCAATCCAAGCGCATGAGGGGTGCAATCCCTTGTGTCCAGACAAGGGAAGTTCTGACTACTCTTGAAGTATCGCCACGAAGGGAGACCACTGTACCTCCCTTTACCATTAGGATACCCAGGTCTGGATCTGAAACTACGACACAAGCTACCCCTTCAGCTCCTCCTGCTCCATCTGAATTTGAATTTGCTACAACTAGAGATGCTGAAGGAATGGATCCTCAGGACTTCGAAGCATTCTTACAAAGTACACAACTCTCTGATGTAGAGTATTATTCAGATGCAGAAGAACAAGGCACATCTTCACAAAGAAGAAGAAAATCTACAGACGACCGCCATGTACATTGGAGTGACGCCCAGCAAGGTCAACAACAAGGACAGCTAGAAGAAGAAGGAGCATATGAAGCGGAGACCGCTGAAGCCCTAGCCTATACAGCGGAACTCCGAAGGCTGTATCAAATTATGGAACGAGTGCGATCGCAACAACTGCTCACCAAACAGAGCAGTAGAGTACTCATGACTCAGCTATTGGAAGAAGCAGGAGTTGACTCAGAATATAGTGAAGGTCTCTTATTGATGGCAGAAACATATGGGGTAGTAGAAGCAGTGCGGACCGCCATTAGGAGGTCTCCAGTTCAATATGATCCACGAAGATTCCAGACACGACCACGCTCAGGTAAGAATATCCAGATCCCCATTACAACGGCAGAAGGGCAACAGAAACTGCTAGCCAAGAGCACCCAATCACCCATGAGGAATCCACCGAGCCACTACCACCCACACCCCCACCATCGCCTCCTAGAGCAGAAACCGTGGAAATCACCTCGACCACTCAACCCACCGAACCAACCTTCATCTTCCGTACTCCCATCTCTAGTTCAACCCTATTCTCCACCTCTGATAACCCAATCTATGAAGCAACCCCCATCACTACACAATCCACCGAATCGCTCATAGAGCCTGCCCTAGGACAACCATCCCCCATGCCCTCAGCCATAGGTCATCCTGACCCTAGATCCATATTCATGGGTTTCCCTGCTACCACGCAACCCTTCATGCCCTCCTCAATTCTACAACCTCAACCCCCGACCTCCATCTCTCCACTTCTCCAATCCCTCCATAACTTCCTTGCTAGAACTTTTCAACCCAGGTCTCAACCATTCCCTTTATTTTCAGCTCCCCACCCCACTTCTCATCTATTCACCACTTTCACACACACACCACCTACCATTCCAATGTATGTGGTAGACCCCACACTCGCACCCACTCCTGAAAGTATGGACATTTCACCACCCACGGCACCTCCCCCTCCCCCCACGCTTCCACCTCCTCCCATTCCCCCTCCACCAATTTCACCCACACACACGTCTTCAATAGACACATCATTCACTCTTCCCCTTCCCCAATTCCCTTCCCATGCATCTTCCATTGTAAACACCACCCCCTCATCTATAGGAAATGCATTGGACACCATGCTAGCTTGTATATCAAACTTAAGGACAGATTACAATCAGCTCCAGCAACAGAATGAACGCCTGCAAGAGCACTCGGAGACACTACAACACAGACTTGCTGCACTAGTGGAGGAAAATGCTCGCCTCCACACACAATTCCAAACTCTCCAAGAGGCTCATAGCATATTGGAGGTACAGTTATAGAACACAGATCAGGAAGCAATACAAGTGGTAGAAGGTCATCTACGGACACAGCTGGAACGCAATTCAAAGCTTCAGCGAAATATGGCCCTACTCAAGCGACATCTTGCTTCCGCTCATGAAGAGAATCGACGCCTGCAATTACAAAATCAGGAGAACCTAGAAGCAGCTATCGAAAGCACACCGGGGGCACCCATCAGCCCATCAAAGTTTCAAGCAGTGACCCCCGACAATATCAAGATCATATTGGAAGACTATGCCATGCTGCTTGAAGCACATGACCTGCTATCAGAGGAACTGGGTCAACTGAAGCAGAAACACCAAAAAGAAACAACAGCAGCCTCTCAAACCACCTCCTCCGCGGCTTCACTTCTCACAGACTCAGAGGCCTTAAAGGATCTCCAGAAACAGGTCACCAAATTGCAAGCACGTCTACTACAATATGAGAGACCACCTTCCCCTCCAGAGGCTCCCACCGACGAAGAAGTAGTACAAATTCCTGTGGAACAGACATTTGAAGAAGAATACGACCCACAACCCTTCCCAGGAGGCCAACAAATGGAAGAAGCTCAGGACACATTCGAGGCACCACGGCCTCCATGGCTACGTCAAGTGGAGGAAATCGAGAGTTCTCATGAAGAGCGCACAGTAGTGCAAAATCAGGCCATGAGGGTCATAGAGGAAACTGTGCTACAATCTACTTACTTCAAGAACCTGTCATCGAGACGCCTTATCCTCTCATCTGAACTCCAATACAGGCCTTATTATATTATCCTGGCTGATTATAATGCAGAAATATAGAGAGTCACGGGTCAGAACTCCTACCTTTGCTACCCAATTTCAACCCGAAGACCTTCCTCCAGAGGTGCAAAAAGGCAAAATTCGTCAACCCACCTGGCGGCAGAAACTTCTAGAGACATATCCAGAAATGCTACGCACATGGAACAACGCGCCTTTACATCTCCTATACAATCCATGCTACGGTCCAGTTCCACGCCGCAGGTCTTGGAAGGCATTCAATATCAAAGTGCAGAACAACACGCAATGCAAGGAATGGCTAAACTACCCGTACATTGCGCCACCACAGGGACCACCGTCGGTAGCATACATGATGGGAACAATTCGCCATTGGATGCCGCGATTGAAGCCCATGCCAGATGTAGCAGCTCAGATGATGCTTAAAATTTTAGATATGATGCAGGTAGTCCTGAAAACTTTTAGAAATGCAGCCGCACCACAGGTACGTCTCCCGGGGTTTACCAATGGAAATTATGATTTGGTGTATGACATGAGCACCACCCCCAGTATTCGTGTGGCTTACGCCTGGCATGCACGCATCAAATACCTCCCTGCATGTTACAAACAGACCTTCGAAGAAATGTTCAGATCAGGTTTCTGGGAGTATCACTCGGAGATTTTCGCACCGAAGCCAACACACCTGCTCCATCTCTTTGCTTGTGAACAAGCAATGTACTCTGAGTACTACACCACACCCCAACCAGAGGTCCCTGACACAATAAATTGGGATGCATTGGAAGGTGATCTAGCGAGAGGCTTAAGGATCGGAGAACACGAACTTGCCACCAATGTCATCCAATACTATATCGACCACCCGATAGAACAGAGGTCTGTCAGGGGCGACAGATGCTAGGAAGGGGGGCGTGTTGGCATACAAGTCAGATGAAGAGCATACTAGCGCAACGGAGGAGTCATGCACAATACGGCAACAAGGCCCAATCATTTTTTCCATGGACCATTTACAACTCAAGTGATTTTAATCACTACACAAACATTGTAAATTCCGTTTTTGGTAGAATAGACTCCATTTTGTGCAAGTCGAGGAGTCCTCGAGCTTGAGGAGTATTAGAACTAGCTACATATCAATTTTCATAATTTTTAGACTCTGTTTGAGCCCTCAAATAGGTTCTAGAACCTAATTTTTAACTAGGCCGGACACTAGGTCTGGACAAGACCAAAGCTAGTTAGAAAACTATAAAAAGAGCTAGAGAGCTCATTTTTTAGGTTAGATTGTTTGTGAATTGAGCTTATGTAAGAGACTTTTTGACTAATGCAAAGGACTCCATTGTTCCTCTCCTTGTTCTTGCCTTGTGTGCGCGTGTGTGTGTATGTGTGTGCATGCTTGTGTGCTTCTCACTCACACACTTGTGCCTTCACTTGCTCATAGTCTTCATACTAGTCCTCACGTCTCCACGGATTGACAATTATGAGGTGAATCTTCTCACGTTGGTACTCACCATTGTGCTAGAGTGACAGCTACCAAGCATGAAGCAAAAGCCACTAGTGGACACACGAGTGTCATAGCAACTAGCCCAATCAGAGTCAGAAAAAGCATGCAAATCTGGCGGTGGTGATCCCCCCTTTTGATAAAACAACCCAAGTAGCCAAGTACCACTCAAGTAGTGAAAGATGCGCTTAACTGCCTGCCAATGCTTGACTCCTAGGCAATGCATAAACCTACTCATCTATGAGACAGAAAACTGAATATTTTGCCCAGTAATGCATAAGTAAATCAAGCATCCAACAGCTTGCTAATAGAGAACAACATCAAATGCATCTCCAGCATCATGAAGACTCAATCGTAAACCTATCTCCATAGGAGTGGCAATAGGCTTACAGTCTTCAAGGCCAAAATGTTGTAATAATGTGTCAATATATTTCGTTTGATACAAAGCCATTCCACCATCAACTTGCATAAACTAAATGCCCAAATAGTGATGCAAATGCCTCAAATCAGACATCTCAAATGAGGCATGTAAATCAGCCTTAAAATCAGCAATATGCTTCTCAATAGGACGAGTGAGCAGCATGTCATCAACATAGACAACAATGATCAGAAGCACATCATTAGCACGCTTAACATATAAGGTGCTTTCAGTTGGACTGTTCTCAAAACCATGTGCAATCAGATAGGCATGTATCTTCTCATACCAAGCACGTGGTGCTTGCTTTAAACCATATAATGCCTTCTTTAACCTACACAACTGGTTTTCATGTCCTTTCTGCATAAAGCCACGGGGCTGAAAAACATACACTTCTTCATGCAAGTCACCATTCAGAAATGTTGTTTTAATGTCCAGCTGATGTACATTCCAACCATGATGGGCTGCAAGTGCACAGATGCTCCGAACAGTAGTCATAGGACATGTAGGTGTAAAGGTCTCATCAAAATCAATGCCTCTTTCCTATGCATAACCCTTTGCAACAAGCCTAGCCTTATACCTGTCAACTGTTCCATCAGGCTTACGCTTCAGCTTGTAAACCCACTTAGTGCCAATGGCCTTCTTGCTAGGAGGCAAATCACACAAAGACCAAGTACCATTCTTCATTATAGCATCATATTCAGATTGCATAGCAACCATCCAATTTTTTGAATTTTGTGCTTCATCAAATGAAACAGGCTCATTCTCATCACAGAGACTAGATGCAGCCATAGCATAGCAATCTGATGCAAATGAGGCACTATGAGAGCCTCAACGAGTACGATATGACAGAGGTGCATCTAATTTGCTGTCACGCAAAGTTTGCACCAGCCATTTTGGCATAGTTTTTGCCAGCTCAACATCAGCTCTCTCATCAACAAGTGCATCATGTAAATTTGCATCAGAAATGGAATGGTCTGCATCATCACCTGAAACTTGCAAAGGCTGAGAAGTTGCCTCATTAGGACCAGCACTAGATTGTCCACTTGTAAAAAGAGGCAACAAAGTATCATACATGTTTTTGGAGCTAACAGATGTCTCCTTAGTACCTGAAAGCTATGGTTGAATAGCATCTTCCACAAAAACAACATCATGGCTAACCAGAATGCATTTAGTATGTGGATGATACAGACGATAGCCTTTACTTTCAGAACTATACCGAAGAAAAATACATTTTACTACTTTATCATCCAATTTTCTACGATGTTGTTTAGGCACTAATGCATATGCTAAACAACCAAAAACACGCAGATGAGCAACAGATGGCTTGCAATCATGCCAAGCCTCATATGGAGTGATAGACTGTAGCGCTTTAGTGGGACACCTGTTCAGTACATATGCTGCACACATGACAGCCTCAAGCCAGAAACTATGTGGTAAAGCCTGACTCTTAACACAACTCGCCATCTCCATGAGTGACATGTTCTTTCGTTCAGCAACTCCATTCTGTTGAGGTGTATATGGCAATGTACACTGGTGTTTTATCCCACGTTCAGCCAGAAATGCACTGAAATCAGAAGACATATATCCCCCCCCCTCGATTTGAATGGAGGGTGCCCATTTTACATGCTGACAGATTTTTAGCCAAAACCAAAAATTGTTTGAAGAACATGAACACTTTGGACTTTGCCTTCAATGGATATACCCATGCATGCCTGGAAAAATCATCAATGAAAGTCACAAAGTAAAGATAATTTCCAAAAGAAGGTGTCTGCATAGGACCACAGACATCACTATGTACAAGCTGCAATTTCTGAGTAGCCCGAATTGAACCATCTTTTGGAAATGAGGAACGCTACATTTTGCCCAAAATATAGCCTTCATAAACATGTTTTCCAGGTGCCTCAAGTCTGGGCAAAGAGGACACCATTTTAGATTTTTGTAGGTGTAGCAAACTAGCAAAATTCAGATGACCAAAGCGTTCATGCCAAAGCTTTGCATCTGACATAGCCTGAGAATCATGTACTGCACATGCCGAATCATTCACAGATCTTTCATAGTCTATGAGCTTATACAACCCACAACATAAAATGCCAAAAGCAATAATCACATCGCCATTTGACAGATCATGAACTATACACCTGTCATCAACAAATTTCACAACCAAGCCAATCTTGGCTAATGCAGAAACTTATAATAGGTTCTTCTTGATCCCTGGCACAAATAAAGCATCTGACAAAGTGAAATAACTACCATCATTAGTAGTCAAAATGATCTTACCAACTCCCATAACAGGATAAGAGGAGTTGTTGGCACATGTAACAGTATTCCCTATAGGGGCATGCTCGATTGAAAAGAAGAAACTACGCTGTGGGGTAATATGTTTGGTGGCCCCACTATCAAAGTACCAAACATCTGAGTCTACTGTAGACATGCACTGCTCATGAGAAGATGGGTCAAAACTGAAAACAGTAGTAAATGCACATTCTTCTTCCTACACAAGATTAGTAGACTTTGTTTTTGGTGTAGAGGCCTCTGCAACAACCATTCAAGCCTCTTTCTTCTTTGCCTCTTTAGCAGCCAGTTTTGGACAGTTCTTTATGATATGATCATTTCCTTTATAGTACTTGTAAAACAATTTCTGCTTTTTCGATTTCTTTTCATCTTTGTTTTCACTCTTCAATTATGCAGAATTAGTAGATTTATGCTTACTAGTTGAAGAGCTCCATTTTCCTTTGCCCTTCTAACTAGCCAGGAATGCTTGATCTTCAACTCGCATAATGGACCTATTCTGCCTAGACTGATCTTCCTGCAATAGAACAGAGAATAACTCCTCAAATGATAAGGCATTTGGATTGCCTTTCATCATCAACCGAAGAGTAGAAGAAAAACTCTGATATGAATCAGGAAGACCATTCAGAATGGTCTACACAAGTGAGCTATCTGGTATAACCTCATCAGCAAAAATCAACTGTTCCTTCAAGTCTTTGATCCTTGTTAGAAAACTATCCATAGAATCACCTTCATTCATGTGCTTACTCTCCAACTATTTCTGGAGGTAAGCAACACGAGCATCATTCCTAGCTTGGTACAATGTGGTAAGTGTATCCCAAGCATCCTTAGCTATTTTGCAAGAGCAAATGTGAGGAATAATGGCACGTTTGACAGACAAAGCTATCAATGCATGTGCCTGGGCATCTCTACCATCCCAACGAATTTGTTCTACAGTAGGTGTAGGAGAAACCGCAGCACAAACAAGAATATGCAGAATATCATCATGTTCGACACCTTCTACATCAGCTTATGTACCTGCAGTTGTAACAATTGCAGGTGTGATAGGATTTTTTTCAACACCTTCCACAATGTTCCATAGTCCTTTTGCAACCAATACATGTCGCATCATATAAGCCCATAACGGGTAGTTGGTACCATCCCACTTATCCTCAACAGCCAACATATGGAATACATCACTACTTTCAGCCATGGCCGGTGACTAAAATACCTTGATGCAGAAAATTGACTGTATCTCAAAAAGTTGAACGGAACTGCCTACCTAATTTCCAACATACCATGCTTCAAAAGGAGTCATACCGTGGAGTGATTTGGATGGTAGTCTATTGAAAAGGTACACAGCACTTCAAATGGCCTCTATCCATAGATAATGTGGCAACCTCTTTTCTTCCAGCATTGTTTTGGCTAATCCAACCAATGTCTTTTTACTCCTCTCTGCACTTCTATTTAGTTGAGGAGAGTACCTGGTGGTCACCTCCCTATTGATACCTTTATCCTGCAAGAACTCATCAAATTCTTTGGAGAAGTATTCTCCCCCTCCATCAGATCTGAGCTTCTTGAGTGATATACCTATATGGTTCTCCACACGTGCTAGATAGTTTTTGAAGCAATCGAACACTCCATTCTTACTCTTGATAAAGTACAAACTAGTCCATCTACTATGGTCATCAATGAATGATACATAATACCTTGATCCTACCAATGAAGGTTCTTGGCTTGGTCCCCATACATCTGTATGTACTAAGCCCAATACATTGTTGTGGATGTAGCCTTTGTGGTTGAATGGTTGTCTTTGTGCCTTCCCAATCTGACATGCATCACATTTGTTGATCATGTGTTGCTTTGATATATTTGGCCATCTTGGAACACTTTGATCCATGCATATATCCTTCAAGGTTCTTTCATTCACACAAGCTAGCCTCTTTTGCCACACTTCAAGCTCACTTAGGGTTTGAGATCAAAAGTTGAATAGAGCTATGTTTTTGGTTTCTCCTACTTCAAAACTTAAGAGCCTACCATGTTCTCACCTTTGGCTATCTTCTTGAAGCCTTGGCATGCATCTCCAAAAAAAAGCTCCATGTTGTGTGAACTTGACTTGCAAGCCTTTTTCAACTATTTGGCCTACACTTATTAGGCTTTTTGTGATAGTGGGAACATAGAGTACCTTGCTCAAAATGTTTGTTCTACCATTGGAAGCTTTGAAATTACCAATCTCCTCCACACTATGCTTTGTTTCATCCCTTGTTTGTACTTCATGTCCATGCTTTGGACTTTCCAAATCAGATAAGACAGCTATAATGCTTGCAACATGATTTAAACATCTTGAATCTATGTAGAATAAATGGTCATCCTCTTTACCTCCCTCTATTACTACCATATTCACCTCTTCCACTTCCTTCCTGGGTATTTCTATTAAGCCAGCAATTATGAGTGGTGTGGTTGGTCTTATCATAGATGGCACAAGATTGAACATTCTATCCTTTGGTTTTGTCATGCTTTCTTCCTTTCTTCTTCTATTTCCACTTGCTTTTGCCTGCAAAGTTATCTTGGGAAGTCTCCTCTTCATCCTCTTCCTTCTTCTTGCCTTTCAGCTTCTTCTCCTTCTTATCTGCATATAGAGCACTAGTTGAATTGCCATTATAGGAGTTACCTTCCTTTATGCTATTGTTGGCCTCTTGATTGAAGAGTTGTCCAAGAAAGATGTCGAAGTCTAGAATTTGCACATCCATGATGAGATCATAGGTTGTGGTGAAAGATTGCCACTACTTGTCACCTCTAATCCCATTGAGAATTTGCCTCATGATACCCTCTTCTTCAATCAGATCTCCAATGATGCCAATTGATCAACAACCTCCTTGAGCTTTGTAGAAAACTCCATGATGGTTTGTTTTGGAGTCTTTTTCATCTTGTTGAAATCATTCCAAAAATGGTTCTTCCTTGCTTTTGTACTAGCACAAAAGAAAGTCTCTAGGGCATCCCAAGTCTCTTGAGATATCTTGCATCCTCTAAAATGTGTTAATACAAATTAGAGATAGATTTTAGTATATATGAACTTGCTTGAGCATCCCTTCCACATGAAAGTGTGAGCTTATCTATCTCCTCTATAAATCATTAGCTTATATATCTCCTCTGTAAATCATTATTTTCCTCATGTGTGAACAATTGTCCCATGAGGGTGTTGAAATCAAGAACATGCATGTCCATGTAGAGCTCCATGGCTATGGTGAAAGCTTCTCATTTGTCATCTACTTTTATTCCATTGATCACTTTCATTACTATGTACTCTTCATCAATTTTTCTCTCCAGTGCTTCCAAGTTGATCTGCTATGTCCTTCATCTTGGTGACAAAATCAGTCACACTTTGCTTGGGCATCTTCTTGAGTGTGGTGAACTCCATTGCATCTTCTTGAGTGAGTTGAACTCCATCCATAGTTGATTCTTTCTTTCCTTGGTACGTGATGAGAAGATTGCTTCAAGAGCATTCCAGGTCTCTTGTGAAGTCTTGCAACTCCTGATGTGTGGAAGTAAAAAAACAAAGATTGATTTAAGAATATATGACCTTGCTAGAGCATCCTTTGAACACCATGTGGCTAACCTCTTGTTCTTCTTGAGTTGGTTGTCCTTTGCTTTTGAGGATTGGCATCATCTTATCTCTAGATATGTAACCCTAGACGTTTCTCCCTTGAAGATAAGCTTCCATTCTAAGTGACCAAGCCAAGTAGTTACCTCGATCCAACTTTTCTATGGATGAAGTAAATCCATCTCCCATGTTGATTTGTTGTTGCTCTAATACCATTGTGAGGAGATGGATGGGTAGGTTCCAAAGATGAGTTGGTGTTGCACAAAACCTGCTCTACACCTACCAAGTTAACTCCAAGGATGCTTAATTATCTTCTTTAGCTTTACATTAATGCATTTGGAACCACCAAGTGCTTTGGAACATCATTCTCAAAAGTTTATATCAAAACAGATAACTTGCATATGCAAGGAAGATGAAGAAATCTTCTATTTTTGGAATTAAAGTACTCAGTGTTTTGCTTAGAGCTCAGAACCTGGTAGGAATTGACTAGAGAGCTTTTGCACACATATAACTTGAGTGAGTAGCTAACTAATGCAAGTTATTTCATCAATTTAGCTACACCATGCACTGAGGAATAAATCTAACAAGTCAAGGGGGTCATCCAAATATTTTAGGATCTAGAAGGTGTGAATACATAGTCGCCTTCTATGATTCATAACTCAAGATCTTCTAAATCAAATGTGATAAAAATTAATATGCAAGTATTATACAATTTATGCTACCTAACACAAGTTAAATTATAGGAGATGATGAATCTATCTATCCATCCATCCATCTATCTATCTATCTATCTATCTATCTATCTATCTATCTATCTATCTATCTATCTATCTATCTATCTATCTATCTATCTATCTATCTATCTATCTATCTATCTATCTATCTATCTATCTATCTCACAAAATCACTAAAATGATGAAGATGTTGTAGAGAATAGTAGACATAGATGAACTTGACGAAATTTAATCTATATGCTAATGAACATATGATACAATGGAAGTGTAGTGGACTACTTATACATGAGACTGGCTCAATGTATGCTCACAAAGTAGCTTGATGCCTCTCAGAATGGCTCACATATCCCACGACTAAAAATATGTGTATTTATACACATGTTCCAAGTTTGAGTTTGAATTTTCCCTCACCTTAAAGTGTTCCTACACTTTAGGGATGATTTGAAGTGATTCTTCCTACCACATGAGTGGTGGGATTATAACCCTAAATTCACAAGATTCCTTATTCTCCTTTCTTTTACATTTATCCAAAGTAACTATGCCCAAAATGACTAGCATAGGTCCACTTGAAGTTCCTTCTGGTGAAGAGATAAAATGATGTGTACTCTTGAATGATTAGTCAATCACTTAGGCTTTCTAATTGCACAAACGCAAATGGCCCTAATTTCTTGAATCATTCATCTACATTGAAACCAATTGCTTTATGTATATTTGCCTCTTTTAAGTATTAGAAATATCTTAATATTGATTTAGGTCATGGAATACACATGGAATCACTTTAGGGTTTGCATTACTTGACACAGTCAATTCAAGCGATAAGGGCAATCGGATAATTTTGGATGGCCCTATTCTCTTTAATTGTTCACGTCAACCACTCCAAGCTCATGGCTTGTTGGCCGTTTGCTCTTCTCTTTCACAAAGATAAATGCCCTCGTAGTTACATAAGAAGGTGATCCTATGATCAAACTTTCAATACAATAAATGATTGCACATAAGTGCTTAAGAAATGTATTCTCTCCAACATCCATATGATGTTTTAAGATATAATAGGATCATCTCAAGCATAATGAAATCTTGGTGCTCCAAGAGCTCCCCCTCAAGCTAAAGTATGTTTGAGTCTTTATTCTCTAATAGGTTGAATACCTAACATAGATTTGAATCTATAAATCTTTATCCCATCAAGGGTCTTTGCCATCATGTCTACTATTTTCTTCTTAGTAGGAACAAATGAAATGTCAATTTCCTTCTCCATGATCTTCTCTCTTACAAAATGGTTATGAAACTCTTTGTGCTTTGTCCTTGCATGGAAAATTGGATTTGTAGCTAGATGCACAAAACTTAGAACTTACATTATCTCCAAGTATGTGAGGTTTGGAACTTACAAGTCCCAAATCTGAGTACAACTCCTTGAGCCATATTGCTTCTTGATTTGCAATCATTAGATCTCTATACTCTGTGTCAGTTCAAGATAAAGCAACTATTGGTTGCTTCTTGGAACTCCAAGAAACCAATTTTGAACCTGCGAATGCTAAGTATCCAGATGTACTTCTTCTATCATCCTTTGCTCCTACCCAATCTGCAACTGAATATATTTTGGTATCCAAATCTAAAGATTAAGGATACTAGATACATTCATTAAGTGTCCCTTTGGGGTACTTTAGTACTCTCTTTGCAGCATCCATGTGTGGTCTTCTAGGTGAGTGCATGAACTGACTAAGCACTCCCACACTATATGATATGTTTCACCTTGTGTGAGTAGTATATATCAAGCTCATCAATATGTTCACCTTCATAGACACTTATTTTATGGTTCAATTCCAAATGTGTACCTTCAAGCTTGGGGTTTTCCATTTTGAATTTGTGAGCTAGATCTTGAGTGTATCTTCTTTGAGTTAGATACATAACTTCATTTGTATCAATCACTTGCATACCTAGGAAATATGTGAGCTCACCTAAGTCACTAATTTTGAACTCCTCTTGCATGTGTCTCTTGATCCTTTGAATGCCATTTAAGTCATCACCTATCACAATAATGTCATCTATATATATATATGCATAGATAGATAACCTCACTTTGATTCCTTTTTATGAAAAAATAAGGATTTGAGTTACTAGGTATGAACCCTTGATCTTGAAGGTACGTAACCAACCTGTAAGTCCACTCTAGGAGCTTGTTTCAATCCATACAATGCTTTCTTAAGTCTGCAAACATAAGGTGTATGATTAGGGTTTTCAAAACCTGGAGGTTGTGACATGTATACCTCTTCACTTATCCAACCACTTAGGAATGCATTTTTCACATCAACTTGGAGGAGTCTCCACTTTCTTGTGGTCGCTACACTTATAAATGTTCTAATTGTGGTCATCTTTGCAACTGGTGAGAATGTTTCCCCATAGTCTATATCATGAGTTTGTGAGCATCCTTTAAAAATTAATCTTGCTTTGTACCTGCAATTTGATCCATTTGAGTTCCTTTTTAGTTTATATACCCATCTGCAAGCAATGACCTTCTGATTGGGTGACATTGGAACCAAATCCAAAGTGTCCATCTCCTTCAATGCATCTATTTCTTCTTTCATGGCCTTTTCCCAACTAGGGTTTCCCTTTGCCTCTTCATAGGTTGAAGGTTCTTTTGAAATTGAATCCTTTGCCAAATAGATTGAATACTTTGTAACAAATGTGGAATCATATACATACCTTTCTAGTTGTCTCTTTTTCCTTATTGACCTTCTAGGTGCTTACTTGGAGCATTGTCCACACTCTTGCATCTTTGCTTTGCCTCTTGACTTCCATAGCATGTAGTCATTTTCCCTTTCATCTTGGTCATCATCACTATCACTTCTTGGATCTTGGACCTTTGTATCATGCTTGCTTCCTAGTTGATGGAAATTAGAATCAAGATCATATGGTAGAGTTACCTTTTGTTTTTCTTCATCATACCAAGACTTGTGCTCTTCAAACACAACATCCCTACTTGTAGTGAATTGCTTGGTTGAAGGATTATAGAACCTATAACCCATCTGAGTTGAATCATATCCAATAAATACTACCTTTGATGCCCTTTCATCTAGCTTACCTCTTATTTATGATGGTGCATGAACATAAGCTAAGCAACCAAACACCTTGCAATGTCTGAGACTAAGTTTTCTTCCATACCATGTTGAAAAACAATGTCACATTATCCAAAATCCATTTAGGGCAGAAACCCTAATTTTGGTACTTAGTCATTTTTGGCACAAAAATGGGTAAAATTTTTATAAGCCTATCTTGTAGAGCTTGAAGAGAGCTATGACATTCAGTCATCAGAGATCAGATTTGGGAGAAAACCCTAATCCTAATTTTCCATTGATTTAGGGTTTTGACCTCATATGATAACTCTCGACATGAGGATCATAAAAATGTTGTCAGATCATTCATCAAGTAGTCAGAAGTGTCAAAAAGCAGGTCAAGAAGTTATTTTTAAAGCTAGCTAAAAGCAACTTTAAAAATAAAGCAAACTCACTTAAACTAAAGCAAAAGCAATTTGAAAAGTGATGTGATTAAAATAAAGTACTTTTTTGTGAGTTTTTCACATGGAGCTTTACAACCTATATAAGAGAGTCTTGGGTCACTTTGTTAGACGTCACACACCAATTGGCAACACCAGTTTTTGGTCCCTCATTAGAGGTGGTGCTCTAGCACACATGGGGCAGCCATGGTGCACTCTAGGAGCATGTTGAGGAGCATTTATGGAGTTCTTCTTGGAGAAGAGTGTGCTCACACTCTTGCTTATGGAGAGGACTTGCCCATCAATAGCTTGGTGGTGTGGATCAGCCATCTACATAATCTATTTGAAGATTGTCTTCTACATGAATATTTTAGGTTACTTCAAAGACATTGGATGGAGGTTAACATAAGATTTGCATCTTATGTTAAAATTTCAAGTACATATTCTTTTTATGCACATAGGTACTACTTGAAGTATATGGAAGTCGCATCCATATCAAGAGGAGTCCTATTTGGCATAGGTACAAGAGAATCAGTACATATATGCTTTATGCATATTTGGATGAGGTGTTCAAGAAGGTATGTTCATATGAGTTTGAGGATTTCTGGCAGCAAACTTGTTAGCATTCTTTGCTACTTTTGTAAGTATGTGATCTTTTCACACACGTATCTAACTTAGGGTCTTCCATAGCCTAAGTTCAGATGAGGGTTTGCTGATTATCAATTTTAGACTGATCCTTCCTCTTTCTGTCACTCATATTCACTCTTCTACAACCTATTAGGTCACACATCTCATATATATTCATATTTCTATCCATACATCTGAATATGTTTGTTACATTTGTATATACACTCTTCCATCTATTCTGCTCACATAGAGTGGTTTAGAGCTTTGCTCCCACATTGTAAATTGACATTTGTATGTATGATAGTGTGAGTAAGCAGTGGCTTACGTAACACTTTACACGTTGTCTAATCTTTCTCTATCTTTGTCTCATCATTTGTATGATTAAGTGTGGTATGTTCATGTTTTGTCAATATTGGAAGATTGTTGGAATCTGTGTTGTAGATCCTAGACCTATGGAACCATGGACCTGTGGTATTAGTTATGGGCCTACTAAATTTCCAACATATGGTATCAGGGCTTCTAGGCTCTCAGATTCCCAAGTTCCCGGACTTCCAAGTTTACAACATATGATTAAGAGCATCTTCTAACATTTGACATTTGACATACACACTTAATCTAGATGAGTAGAGATTTGAGAATTAGACAATTCAGTCACATGTTTATTTATCAGTATGGAGTATGAAGTTGATGATCTGTTAGCAGCCGAATACTTTTGGAAGAGTAAAGATACTTTACAGAAGTATTGCCTTAAGACCGAGACTTGATGAAGAGAAGGCTACTTCAAATTCAAGGAAAAACAATGGTTTGGAGAAGATGAAGGAACTAGATCAACATCAAACCACAGGTATTATTTTCTACTATCAGATTGTCATTTGCAGGTCATATCTTAGAAGAGCAGTTATGATTTGAAGGATTGGAGAAGTGCTTTTATACACTTTCATTCTTTGAAAGTAAAAGCATTCGCTACATCAAAACTGTCAAGAACAAGGAGATTAGATAAGTTTTGATAAATCTCTTTCATGACAAGAAAGCTCATCTAAGAAGACAAATTTGGAGATGGGATGAGTTTTGTTTTCAGCCAATTTTGTGTTGTAAGTTGGTTGGATATCCAGGTACAGAATTTGATCTAGGTACTCTAGAGAGGTAACTAGAGAGGTAATTCAGCATTCAGTCAAAAGGTTGGTGAATTCAATCAAATCAGTTAAATTTGAAGCAAAGTTTTGATTCCTCATATGCTGAGATGATGAGTGGATATGAGGAGATGGAGTTGAGATGATGAGGAAATATTCACTTCAATTTATATCCCATGTTTGTTTTGTCTCTTACTCTTAGCACTAGCGGAAGAGAAAAATTCATTTGAAGAAGTCAAGAGTGCTTGCTACTTCAAGATGAAGAGAACAAAAGGTATGGAAGAGAAGTTGAAGATGTTGACATCATCAAGTGGAAGAAAGATGCAGAAGAAGAAAGTCCAACATTTCCAAAAGAAAAGTAAGACTTCCTTTTCTCTCATATTTTCCATATACTTTTTCTACTTTATCCTCTACACCCAAAGACAAGTCTACGAGAACATCTTGTGAAGAAGATAGCTTAAAGAAGAAGCAGTTTCCTGTTTTACATGATAATTGGTCATGTTTTAGTAGATTTTGAAAAAGAATTGCATTAAGAGAAAGAAAAGTAGATGTATTTTATAACTCATATATATATATATATATATATATATATATATATATATATATATATATATATATATATATATATATATATATATATATATATATATATATATATATATATATATATATATGAGTTTTGCTTTAGTTGAAGATTATTTTAAGCAGGCAGCTGATATGTTCCCTCAAAGAATTCTTGAAGTGTCAATACAGAGCTACTTGGTATATGGCAAGTTTCCGAGAAGCATATTTCTTCTTTATCTAACTCTTGAGGTAAAAGAGTTTTTTGTAGCAGATGTTGGAGACTTGGGTTGAGGTTTTGTGTTTGGAAAAGTTACCTCATATTTAGTATTTTCAAAAAACTTCAGAAAATTCATATTTTTTGATGTACCAGTCAGATGGAGAATCTACTTTTTCTGTTTGTCTTGATTTTTGGATACATGCTTGTATTCAAAAAGGTATTCCATCAGATCCTATCACTTGATTGAGAAGTGGAGTTAGTCGAAAGAAAGTCGAGCAGATACTTTCATATTTCACCCAGGTAGAATATGAAAAGATGAAGTATCAACTTGCAGCTTTTGGAGTTCTCAAGGTGAGAGTTTGTCCACTTATGTTTCAAGTAGGAGTTGCAAATTCTTGGAAAGGATTTGGTTAAAGAAAATTTTTACAACTTTATGTGAGAAGCATGGACACTTAGAGACATTCATGTAACAAATCAAACATTCAGTCATGAAGGTTTGATGAGAGCAGATTCTACACAGGTAATTTGTTGGAAAGATCTTGAATGATCTTGAGTATTTTTGAGTCAAATGTCTATCCTTTGTTTGTAAAATTCTTAGCATTGGAAGAAGTAAGTCAAAGATTTAGATTCTATCATATTTGTGTTACAGAGAAATAGAAGAAGGTACTTGTTATGTTACAGAAGATTATGGATCCTAAAATGCTTTTAGTAAGGTTTTTTATCATATAATAGATCACCTAACCTTATTCTATAATATGGAAAGCCGAGGAGTAACAGTGAAAGCTATTAGCAACTGCAGTGCTAATAAAAAGGGTTCAGATTATTTGTTTTAGATACAGATATTAATCATTGAAGATCAGATTCATTGAAAGAAGGAAGACATCCCAGATTTCATAAAGTCTGATATATTTGAAGAATTCTGGATACTAGTGTTAAATCATCCAGGGGGGTGATGAAACATGAAGACTTATTTTCAGCCATATGTGAAAGAATGCAAAGTCATACCTGTAGATATTCCTATATGCTATATCAGGTATTCCTATTTCAGGTATTCATATATTTCCTTTGTCAATTTCTCTTTATGTTCCAGCTTTGTAAGAAGAAGGACGAAGGAGAATGTCTAGAGAAAGTTCTTGTTAGGTGTTCCTGTTCAGGAGAAGGTTCTAGAGTTCTATTGAAGAGAAACTTGATATTTCAGAGAGGTATGTTTCAGAAGTGTGCACATTTATGTTTATACTAGATTCTGAAGGAAAGAGGTATGAAAGACTTACATATAGAAAAAGGATGAAGACAACATGACATCATAGATATGAAATTTTGATGAGACTCATGAATTGAGTTGAGTACAATTAGAGATGAACCAGCTAGTGTTCATAATACACTAAGTTGTGAGTTGTCAGTCACACGTTCCAGGATTCAGTTTTTGATGTCACACGTTCCAGGATTCAGTTTTTTATTTTGTTTAGTGTATCTACATGACACAGCAGAAGTACATTGAGAAACCTTTCGTAAGGTAAATGCAATTATGTAGATCCTAGTGTATTTTTACAAGTTTGAGAAGATAGGAGATAGCAGGTTCAGAGTCAGTACATGCTACATATGTTGTCAAGCAGTGATTGCTTGATGTGTACACTATTGGATATCTAGTTTGCATATTTTCTTAGGTATTATGGTTCATATTCAGCAAGTTTAGTTTTTTGAAGTTTGAAGAAAGTCAAATTTAGTTTTGAAGAAGACTTTTGAAGAAAAGGTTTGAAGGTCAATTCGAGAGTACAAGTTTGAAGTTTATGTCAGATTGCAGATGAATGAAATTACATATCCAGTTTAGTTTGTACCAATATCACATTGCAGGGGGGGATTGTTGGAAAACAATGTCACATCAGTCCAACATCCATTTAGGGCAAAAACCATAATTCTGGTACTTAGTCATTTTTGGCACAAAAATGGGTAAAATTTTTATGAGGCTATCTTGTAGAGCTTGAAGAGAGCTTTCCAATGGTATATGACATTCACTCATCAGAGATCAGATTTGGGAGAAAACCCTAACCCTAATTTTCTATTGATTTAGGGTTTTGACCTCATATAATAGCTCTCGACATGAGGATCATAAAAATGTTGTCAGATCGTTCATCAGGTAGTCAGAAGTGTGAAAAAGTAGGTCAAGAAGTTATTTTTAAAGTTAGCTAAAAGGAACTTTAAAAATAAAGCAAACTCACTTAAAATAAACCAAAAGCAATTTGAAAAGCGATGTGATTAAAATAAAGTGCTTTTTTATGAGTTTTTCGCATAGGGATTTAAAACCTATATAAGAGAGTCTTGGATCACTTTGTTAGACAACACCACACCAATTGGCAACACCAGTTTTTGGTCCCTCATTAGAGGTGGTGCTCTAGCACACATGGGGCAGCCATGGTGCACTCTAGGAGCATGTTGAGGAGCAGCTATGGAGTTCTTCTTGGAGAAGAGTGTGCTCACACTCTTGCTTATGGAGAGGACTTGCCCATCAGCAGCTTGGTGGTGTGGATGAGCCATCTACATAATGTATTTGAAGATTGTCTTCTACATGAAGATTTTGGGTTACTTCAAAGACATTGGATGGAGGTTAACATAAGATTTGCATCTTATGTTAAAAATTTAGGTACATATTCTCTTTATGAACACAGGTACTACTTGAAGTATATGGAAGTTGCATCCATATCAGGAGGAGTCCTATTTGGCATAGGTACAAGAGAATCAATACATATATGCTTTATGCATAATTGGATGAGGTGTTCGAGAAGGTATGTTCATATGAGTTTGAGGATTTATGGCAGCAAACTTGTTAGCGTTCTTTGCTACTTTGGTAAGTATGTGATCTTTTCACACACGTATTTAGCTTAGGGTCTTCCATAGCCTAAGTTCAGATGAGGGTTTGTTGATTATCAGTTTTAGACTTATCCTTCCTCTTTCTATCACTCATATTCACTCTTCTACAACCTATTAGGTCACACATCTCATATATATTCAGATTTTTGTCCGTACATCTGAATATGTTTGTTACATTTGTATATACACTCTTCCACCTATTTTTGTTCACATAGAGTGGTTGAGAGTTTTGCTCCCACATTGTAAATTGACATTTGTATATATGATAGTGTGAGTAAGCAGTGGCTTACGTAACACTTTACACATGTAGTCTAATCTTTCTCTATCTTTGTCTCATCATTTGTATGATTAAGTGTGGTATGTTCATGTCTTGTCAGTATTGGAAGATTGTTGGAATCTGTGTTGTAGATGCTGGACCTATGGAACCATGGACCTGTGGTATTAGTTATGGGCCTACCTAATTTCCAACATACCATGCTTCATAAGGAGTCATACCTTTGAGTGATTTGGATGGTAGTCTATTGAAAAGGTGGTACACAGCACTTCAAATGGCCTCTACCCATAGATAATGTGGCAACCTCTTTTCTTCAAGCATTGTTTTGGTTGATCCAACCAATGTCTTTTTACTCCTCTCTGCAATTCTATTTAGTTGAGGAGAGTACTTGGTGGTCACCTCCCTATTGATACCTTTATCCTGCAAGAACTCATCAAATTCTTTGGAGAAGTATTCTCCCTCTCCATCAGATCTAAGCTTCTTGAGTGATATACCTGTATGGTTCTCCACATGTGCTAGATAGTTTTTGAAGAAATTGAACATTTCATTCTTACTCTTGATAAAGTACAAACTAGTCCATCTACTATGGTCATCAATGAATGAGACATAATACCTTGATCCTACCAATGAAGGTTCTTGGATTGGTCCCCATACATCTGTATGTACTAAGCCCAATACATTGTTGTGGATGTAGCCTTTGTGGTTGAATGGTTGTCTTTTTGCCTTCCCAATCTGACATGCATCACATTTTTTGATCATGTGTTGCTTTGATATTTTTGGCAGTCTTGGAACACTTTGATCCATGCATATATCCTTCAAGGTTCTTTCATTCACACGAGCTAGCCTCTTTTGCCACACTTCAAGCTCACTTAGGGTTTGAGACAAAAAGTTGAATAGAGCTATTTTTTGGTTTCTCCTACTTCAAAAGTAAAGATCCTACCATGCTTCTCACCTTCGGCTATCTTCTTGAAGCCTTGGCATGGATCTCCAAAAAAATTTCCATGTTGGGTGAACCTGACTTGCAAGCCTTTTTCAACTATTTGGCCTACACTTATTAGGTTTTTTGTGATAGTGGGAACATAGAGTACCTTGCTCAAAATGTTTGTTCTACCATTGGAAGCTTTGACATTACCAATCTCCTCCACACTATGCTTTGTTTCATCCCTTGTTTGTACTTCATGTCCATGCTTTGGACTTTCCAAATCAGATAAGACAGCTATAATGCTTGCAACATGATTTAAACATCTTGAATCTATGTAGAATAAATGATCATCCTCTTTACCTTTCTTGTGTCTTAGATTCATCAAAAGCAATGAGTCTTCATGTTGTTGATCTTCAGAATAATTGTTCTAGTCCCTTCTATTATGGCCTCTATTGTTATTGTTGAAGTGTTGTCCACCTCTCCCTCTATTACTGCCATATCCACCTCTTCCACTTCCTTCCTGGGTATTTTCATATAACCAGCAATTATGAGTGGTGTGGTTGGTCTTATCATAGATGGCACAAGATTGAAAATTCTATCCTTTGGTTTTTTCATGCTTTCTTCCTTTCTTCTTCCATTTCCACTTGCTTTTGCTTGCAAAGTTATCTTGGGAAGCCTCCTCTTCATCCTCTTCCCTCTTCTTGCCTTTTAGCTTCTTCTCCTTCTTATCTGCATATGGAGCACTAGTTGAATTGTCATTATAGGAGTTACCTTCCTTTATGTTATTGTTGGCCTCTTGATTGAAGAGTTGTCCAAGAAAGATGTTGAAGTCTAGAGTTTTCACATCCGTGATGAGATCATAGGTTGTGGTGAAAGATTGCCACTACTTGTCACCTCTAATCCCATTGAGAATTCACCTCATGATGTCCTCTTCTTCAATCAGATCTCCAATGAATGCCAATTGATCAACAACCTCCTTGAGCTTTGTAGAAAACTCCGTGATGGTTTGTTTTGGAGTCTTCTTCATCTCGTTGAAATCATTCCAAAAATGGTTCTTTCTTGCTTTTGTATTAGCACAAAAGAAAGTCTCTATGGCATCCCAAGTCTCTTGAGATATCTTGCATCCTTTAAAATGTGGTAATACAAATTAGAGATAGAGTTTAGTATATAAGAACTTGCTTGAGCATTCCTTTCACATGAAAGTGTGAGCTTATCTATCTCCTCTTGAGTGGGTCCTCCTTTGGATCTTGGAATAGGCATTGCTTCATCACCTCATACAATCCTATATAGATTTCTTCCTTGCAAATAAAACTCCATTCTAATTTTCCAAGCAGCATAATTGTTTCTATCAAGCTTCTCAATCATTGATGGAAATCGATCTCCCATCTTGAAGTTGCCCTCATACCACTGAAAGAAGTTGGAGAATCTTGGAGAGGCTTGGAAGTTGGTTGTCAAGTGGTGAAGTTGGTCTAACAAACCAGCATAGGACCTGCCCTAGATCTTTGGATGTGTAGAATAGACCTTGTAGGCTAGTGGTTTGTGAAATAAAACCTGACAGGTACTTTGGAACATCAATAAGAACAAGTTGATGCAAAACAGATAATTTGCACCTTTAGTAGCTCACAAAAACCTTCTAAATTTGAATGGAAGTTATGACTTCAAAAACTCAGAGCAGCTAGCACAGTTACAATTGAAAAAATTCCTCTTAAGGGAGTGTTATAAATAGGGTTGTCTTGTTATAATGCATAATAGCCCTAATTTATAACAACCAATGAAGGAGCAGTAACCTTAACATTGGTTACATGTCATCCCAATTTTTTAGGGATGTGCAGATGACTCTAAGACTATAAAACTAGTATTTCTCTAAATTTATAAAACTAAATAACTTGAAAATATGTATACATAAACTAGATAGCGATAAATTCCCAATGAATTCTTAATCACTTGATTTGAATATCTTTAGAGAGAATAATAGCCTCCACAAGTTGGCTGAGTCTGAGGAAGAAGGTGCAGAGAAATGAAGGAGAAACACAAAGATGGACAAAGTATATGTATATTGATTCTATTGTCTTCCAACTCATAGTCTACAATGTTTTGAATCTTTTAATAGACCCTTGGGTAGCTTTCCATGACTCAATCCTCTTGAATTCAAATTCAAACTGAGCAAGAAAATTTGTTGTGATTGATTGAATCTACTTTTCTTATAATCTGGGGAAAGAGAAAGTTGAAGTTGTATCTACTTCTTGATTTATTGATTGAGAATCAATCTCAACCACTCCAAACTTGTGGTTTTTTTGGCCTTTTAATCTTCTCTTTTACAAAGATAAATGCTTTGGTAGTTACATAAGACGGTGATAGTATGATCAAACTTTCAATACAATAAATAAATGCACATAAGTGCTTAAGAAATATATTCTCTCCAACATCCATATGATGATTGGATATAGAATACGATTATATCAAGCATAATGAAATCTTGGTGCTCCAAAAAAATTTATGGTGGAGATTGTTTTTGTCATGAATAAATCTATCACAACCCTACAACATGGGAAAAATTTCCTAGGATTCGAAGGATGGTCCCCTCCCCATCTAGGATTATAATATGTGGTGTTCAGAACCACTAGGTTGTCCATCTTAGTACCCATTGTTTTAGCCTATAGACCTTCATGTGGCATTTATCTAGATCACCATATAAGCTCCATATAGGGAGTGCATGAGTGGATAGAACCATTTATCTCTTGTGTAGTGTTTGAGTTATATTGTAGTAGAGTTTTGAGTTTGAGTTCAAATGTGTTGAGTTCATTGTGTTCTCATATTGTGTCCACTTTCCATTACAACCATATCGTTTGTGCTTTTTTCATGATTAGAAATATCTCTCTTTATCTCTAACATTTCTACATATGTTTGTTATGGTAAATTCTACATGGTATTGGAGTTGCACCACCATTACGATTATTTGTCATTTTTTTCCTTACATGATATTAGAGCTCTGGAAGGTATAGAAGTTTGCAGAGATTGCTGATTATAAGGAATCAAATCTAGAGTTTGTGGAATGAAGGCTTCAACATTCAATATTGTGAGAGGAAAGTGCTTTATCTATGAAGTATGTGAGAGGAAAAGGCTTCAACATTGGAGTTCTTAGGAGGCAAAGATTTTAGTTCTATACCTTGTGGGATTCAAAAGCTTCAACACTAGAGTTCTCAGGAGCTAAACGCTTCAATATTAGAGTTCATGTGATAAAAAGGCTTCAAGGTGTCAATTTCATGGGACACAATGGCTTCAACACTATGGCAATGTTAGCATTTAGAAGTGAAAGTGGAAGTGGAGTTGATGCAATGGAACTGGCGATGCAAGTGCTATGGGTTCATCCATCAACATTAATTGAAGGAAAGTTAGATGGTACAAATTATTTCTTTGGAGTTTCAAGATAATAACTATCCTTGATTTTTATGATATTTTGGAGATTTTGATGGGAAGCTACCAAGAGCCACAACCTACCTTCAATGCATTGGATGTGATTATGAAAATTCTCCCAAACACAATGCTTCTACAAGCTTGGAAGATAAGGAATGCAGATGGACTATATGCTATACTCACCAATTATGTGGACTCTATTCTACCTCTCATTCAAAATACAGCCAAGGCAAGTGAGGCATGGAGTATATTGATAGTTCAATACAAGGTGTAGAACCAAACATGCATTCAAAATTCAAAAGCAAAATTGGAAGTAGAGAACTACTTTCCAAAATGAGACAAGGATAAGGCATCACTTTGATCAAGAAGCCATGTGACGAACATGATTGTGGAGGGATAAAAAACATTGGCAAGTAGCTAGCTCAAAGGTGTATCCAAAATTTTCCACAAAAATATGATGAAGGGTAACTACTATCAACACTCATGTGAGACCTCAAGCTTTAAAATTTGAGGAGTTTTTTTCATTATAAATAAAAGAGGAGTTATAGTTGAAAGCCCAAGTAGGAAGTTGCAATGAAGACACTTCATTCCCCACCAATGCATCAAGTAAAGGTGGTTCCTCAACCAAAGGTAAGAGTGAAAAGAAGAGAACGAGTAATAAGAAGAAATTTCAAGGACAACATTGCCATTGTAAAATGAAGGGACACACAATTATATCTTGTCATGTGAAGAGGATAGACAAAGAGTCTGAGGAGATAGTAGATGAAGCTGAAGCAAAATTGGTATGCTCCTCAACACAAGGAAAATCAATTGTAGACTCATAGTACTAGATAGTGGTGCATCTCATCACATGACCAATGGGAGAGGTCAATATAGGTCTTTGTAACCTCACCTACAATGAATGGAATGAAGGAACCTTGTAGAGATCATACAATGGCCAAGCAGTAGAGGGCGAGAGAGAGAGAGAGAGATTCCCACAACAAAGCAAGAGTAGGTAAAAGGTTCTTATAGTGTTGGTATATGCTAACTTGTGTGGTAAGATGTCTATAAACGCCTTAGGAGGATCTTGCTATGATCATCGATGACTATAGTAGGAAGATGTGGGTGTAATTTCTTCATGATGAGGCTCAAACTTTTGGTAAGAATAAAGAACAACTAGAACTCTTAAAAATTGAAAGAGAAAGTGTGAACAAGCTTGGAATAGGAGGTTGTCATGAGCTCAAATTAGAGGAGTTGGAAGGATTTGCAAGAATGGATAAATTATCAGTCGATAGTACCTTACACATCACATCAACATGGCATTACAGAATACAAGAGACACAATTGTTGACATTGCAAGGTGTATGATGGAAATAAAGGTCTTTCCCAATGAGAACAAAAAGCCTATTCATGGAGCTTACATTGGTAAGAATACATCTATGCCACACTTCAAATTTTTTAGTGTATGTTATGATCTTTTCTCGTGTCAATAGAAGAACAATTTGGAACCAAAAAAGCAAGATATGCATCTTCTTATGTCATTGTGAAAAGCAAAGGTCTCTCATATCATATGACCATGAGGCAAAGAAGATCAAAGGATTTGCAATGTGGTGTCTATGGAGAGTCACATGTAGTGGAGGAAAATAAAGGAGCTTCCACTTCATCATCAAGCAAATGATTAATTCACAATATACCTAGCTCAAGAGTCATCCTTATCTATTAACAAGAGGAAGAATCATCACCAAGATGGTGAGAAGAGGAGTTTACGAACCTAAAATCATTAAATGTGGCTCTATGGTTAGAGTGATCCTTTGCCAAAAAATATTGAAGAGAAGGCAAGACCAAGGAGATCACAAAGAATATAGGAGAAAAGGTGGGCTTCTACTCACATAGTCAATATATTCATGATGATTGAGATTATGAAGGAAGTAATGAAATCGATAATTGAAGATAAAGCACTCATAGATCCATCATGGAAGAAGGCTATGCAAGCTAATATTGAGAGCTTAATCAAGAATGAAGCAATGGGAGATCAATAATACCAAGTTGTTCTGGTAGGTAAAGGACATGATACATGGAATCTTGGAATGCTATCAAGATACATTAGTAGCATGACTTTCACTATTGCAGGGTTTTGTTTTTCAATACTCTTTTGCTCCAATTACCAATATTTGCATACCACTAGTGTTATAAGCTCAGATGAAGTGGCAACTTTTCATGTTTCATGTCAAACTCAAGGAGGAGATACGTGTGTCAGCCACCAAGTTTTGAGTCTCCACATTAGAAGAAAACATTATGTAAGCTGAAGAAGGTATTATGTGGGATGAAAGAAGCCCTAAGATCATTGTACCATTGGAGAGACATTGGGAGCTACATGAATGTCTTTGGTAGTCTTATCTACTTATGGAGTACCATACAAGATATCAATTTTGTTGTCAAAATTTTGAGTAGTCTTATGAATATCCCTCATGAAGAATATTCACGAGTTGGCAAGAACGTGAATTTAAGAGGGTTGATGGAAACAATCTACTATCCAACCAAGGATAATGGAGCAGAGACCTTTACAAAAGTGCTTACAAAGGATCTACTTCAGATACATCTTTGAAGAATTGGCATTGGGTCAAGGAGGTAGCTCACCTTTGGATGGACATTGAGGGGGGTCTTAGATATGGCCAATTCTCCATCCTCATAGAAGACTTGGAATCAAGCCAAAATGGTAGTTCACCTTCCAGTGGACATTGAAGCGGGGTGTCAAATATGCTCAATGCCTCACCCTCATACAGCACCACCATTGTGGGACACCTTTTCCTCACCATGTCTGCTCCAAACGAGCAAGGAGGAAGAAGGAAATTGAACGAAAAGAGAGAATTACAAGATTTTTCAAGTGTTCTCTTCTTGAAATGGAAAAAAGTCTACAAAATTGAGCTCCTATTGAGTTTTATACAAAAATGGGTGGCATTGTTCATACCAAAAATGGCCAACCTAGTAAAAAATAATCATACACTAATGTAGAGTTATTCTAACCATGTTATTGACTTATCTAGACTATGATGATTAGAGTATATACATGTGGTAGTTTTCCCATTCTCTTAAGAATCAAAAAATTTATTACATATGAAAAATAAAGATAAAATAAAAGTTTATCCTAATAGGATCATTTACAACAGATGATGTTGGTTTGAAAAAGAATTTGTGTCTCCTTCTACTTGTCCTTGTTTTCTTTGTCTTTCTTTTAGTTTCCTCTTGTTCTTTTGTTGATTCTTCAATGTGACACTCCCCCTTCTTAGATGTTGTCATCCTTGTCAAAGCATCTAGGGGCTTTGTCTTTCCAAAGCTCTTCTAAGTGTATCACGTAGTTGATATAGGTCTTGTAGTTGCGCTTGGAGAGTACCAGTGGTAGCATTTTGTGCTCCACTTTCCTCTTGTAGTTGAGTGTTGGCATGTGTTATCTCTTCATAAGATAGTTGTCATTGGGGTTGCATCTTTGAAGGTACATGTGCATCTAAGGTAAGATAAACGAGTAATTTCTTATTATCTTCACATATCTTGTTATTGTGTTGCATCAAATTTTGTATGCTCTTCTTAAATTTATCTATACAATGATCAAAGAATAAATGTTGGATCTTGAGATGACTTAGTTCTATTTGTACTTCCTTTATGGTTTTGTCCTTTTGGGTGCCTACTTGATGCATTTGTTGCACACTATGCATAAGCAAAATCTAGGATGACTTGAGCATGAATAATTCACATTGCAAGCTCTCAATTTGCTTAATATATTCCTCTTTGTTGCTATTTTAATCCAATAATGACTCATTCATGTGAACTAATATGTGAGTGACTTCTCTGATACCTATATGTATGCCTGCAAAGTTCATTTTGGAAACTACAATAGTGCATCTTTGTTTGAGTCCTTGAGGGTCCTCTCTCTTTCTACATTGTAGCTTGCCTCTATGTAGTCATGGCAGTGGACACAAATATTGGTGATGTCTCCATATCTATGGGGGCAGTCTACTGAGTAGTACCACCAATATCTCGTTATTGAGATGGAATGAGGGGTGACTAGGTTACCTAATAAAGGTCCATTGATTATGGTGATGGTTTAGGCATCTAAATCACTAATGTCTATGAATTCTGGAGTTGGGAGTGTGATTGGTATTTCCAAGTGTGATTGTGTCATTAATCTTTCCTTGAATAAATTTTGGACTATGGTTGACCCAAATATCTATTGTGTGTTTGTACTATGTTCCACTTCCAACCAACATCCATTGACATCTTTCTTGGCTAAATGACTACTATATCCAATCAGGTTTTAAGATCTTATTAGAATGTAGAAAAGAAATGTTCCCTTATCTTTTTAAACCCAACTTCAACTAGACCAAAACAAATTATAAATATATTTCATAATTATCCAACTTAGGACACTCAAAGTTTTGAACTTGATCTTTGAACCTAAACTTGAACTTGGGCATCTATCACTTAAAGTATGACATCCCATACCACCATAACCACTATGATGTTGATGGAAACTCAATGTTCCATAGCATCAAGCCTGTATCCTCACCATCATGTAGTAAATCCCGCTTAAATTCAATGTTTCTTAAATTCAAAACCTTGTACTAGAAACTCATCACTATGCCAATTACAGATAACTTTGAGCCTGTGTAAATTAACATGTTGGTAGAATTTTTTTTTGAATATTTTTCTTTTCATTCTTTGGCTTAAAGCATACAAGACTACTTCTTTGATATAAAAACTTAAGATCTTTTAAGTAGAAAACTAGTCTTCAACTCAAATCTTAAGTCCTTGGGTATCGCTAAGCCCTTTTACACTTAGGGTGTATCTAGAACCTTTTAATTATCACATATTCAAAATCCCTTTCGATCCAATCCTTCTTAGGATTCTTTTACTTAAGAAGTGCGAGTAATGATGGATAATGCATAGAGATGAGAGGGTCTTGGCAAAATCTTGCTCTATACTAGCCTAGATAACTCTACAAAACCTTAATAGACTCCCTAAGATTCCAATATATGCACTTAGACCACCACAGTATTGATGAACATCATTCTCAAAACACTATGTTGAAATCAGTAACTTATGTGTATAAATCACTTTGAGACAACCTTCTATTTATGGAAGAAGACACTTAGTCTTTTACTCAAAACTCACACCCTGATAGCAATTGATCAAGGAAGTTTTTGCACACATTAAAATGAAGTGTCGAATGAGCTATATAAAGTTATTCCATGAATTCATTAGGACTATAATAAGAGAAATTTGCATAAGAAGTCAGAGGGGTAATCCTGACTTTTCAGAAAGAAGATGATACACAGACACAATCACCTTGATTTAACTATAAATCAAGCTCTACAAATCCAATGACTATGAAACTTTGTAGGAATGCTTATCATATCCTAAAGCCATAAGCAATGAGAATGAAGTATAATCTGTCATGCTAATTGACATATGATACAATGAGAGAGTCATGGACTTATCATCATTTTAGGAAAGACATATTTCACTCAAAATGAGTGTGATGATCAACTCATATCAACTCTCATACCTGCGACTAAAGTGTATAGTGTATACACACTTTTTGCTTGATGATTGTTAAAGATTCCACCTAAAAAAGTGATCCAATATTTTAGGGAGTGATTTGAAATGCACATTAAAATGGATTCATGGCATTTGGATCCCTATACAAGATTTTTCTAGATTAGCTCATTTACATTTGACCAAGATACAACTAGATAATTAACTTTTGAACCTCTTTAATCATATGTTGCAATGAGTGTACATTTATCCCTCATGTATCATGAGAAATCCTATGTGCATTAGTCAAGAACTTAGGCTTGCTTTACCCAAAAATCCCCCTCAAGCCTAAAATGCTTGAGTATTCGATCCTTTAATATTTCTTGAATTCCAATCATAGCTTTGAACATGTTTAATTCTACTCCATCCAATCCTTTGGTCATCATACTTGCACATTGTTGTTGAGTGGATACATATGAGAGTTCGATTTCCTTGCTTGTTATTTTTTGCCTAACATAGTGATAATGAACCTCAATGTGTTTGGTCCTTACATGATAAACTCGATTTGTTGCAAGGTGAAGTGAGCTTATATTATCTCCAAAGATATGAGGAGTAGAATAATTGATAACCAAATCTGAGTACAAAATGTTGATCCACATGGCTTCCTAAGTTGCATTGGCTAAACATCTATATTTAGCTTTTGTTTATGAAAGAGAAATAATATGTTGCTGCTTGGATGACCATGAAATGAGGTTTGTACCTCCAAAAGTAAGATGACATGAAGTACTTCTCCTATCATCTTTAGAACTTGCCCAATCTGCATCAGAGAATAGCTTTATGTCTATATCAAAGGTACATGGACAATATAGACCTTCATTTATGGTTCCCTTCATATACTTAAGTATCCTCTTAGTTGCTTCCATGTGAGTATGCTTGAATTAACTCAAAACACTTACACTATAGCAAATGTCACCCTACCCTAGTCAATGTTGCATAATTCAAACTTCCCACTAAGATTTGATAGGTTTTTATGCCATCAATTGACTCTCCTTCATGAAAACTTAGCTTTGAGTTTATCTCTGAGGGTGTATCTCCAACCTTAGCGTTCCCCATCTTGAACTTGGCTAGCATATCCTTGATGTATTTCTTTTGAGTGAGATACATACCCTTTTCTGCATACACAACTTCCAACCCTAGGAAGTGTGTGAGTTTCCTTGGGTCACTAATCTTGAATTCCTCCTTCATCTATAGCTTGATCCTATTAATACCTTTAGCATCATTTAATGTGTGTATTATATCTTCTACATATACACAAAGGTATATGACTTATCCATGATTCCTCTTGATGAAGAGTGAAGGATCTACATTGCTAACCATGAAACCCTTATCTTGCAAATGGGTTATAGGTCTATGATTCCATGATTTTAGAGCTTGCTTTAGAACATTTAGGGCTTTCCTTAACCCTCATGCATGTTCAAAAAAATGTGGATCTTCAAGCCCAACAGGTTGAAGCATATATACCTCTTCAAATATTCGTCCATTCAGAAATGCATTCTTCAAATCCATTTGGTAGATCTTCCAATTCTTGGCAGTTGCAATGCTCATAAGTACTATGATTGTTGGCATCTAAGCCATAGGTAAGGAGACCTCCTCATAGTCAATTCCTTGGGTCTTAGCACACCCTTTAGCCACAAGTCTAGCTTTATACATGTTGATGGTTCTAGAAGAATTCTTTTTCGCTTTGTATATCCTTCTAGATCCAATTATCTTCATGTTTGGAGCCTTGGGCCCCAATTCCCAAGTGTGATTTTCTTGCACGGATTCAATTTCTTCTTCCATAGCATTCATCCATTTTGGTTTCTTCTTTGCCTCCTCATAAGATGATGTCTCCTTAGAATTTAATTCGTGTGCTAAATAGATAGAGTGTTAAGTCACTTGAGATGTATCATAGCCATACCTTTTTGTCTTCTTCTTATTCTTCTCCCTAGTAGATCTTCTAATGGTTTGTTGAGAGGATTCTGGAACATCCCTCAACTCTTGTAACTTTGCCTTGCCTTTGGAGTTCCATGATTTAATTTCTCTTCTTGGAGTCTTTTGATCCTCTTCATAATCACTTGATGCTTCAAGTGTATGTGTATTCTTGCTTGAGAGAGTTGGGAAGTCTTGCTCTAGATCATATGGTAGCTTGATCTTCGTGGAATTATCTTCAAACCATGATTTGTTCTCATCAAACATAACATCTCGACTGACTATAAAACCTTTATTGATAGAATTATATAGTCTATAAACTTTTTGATTAAGGTCATAGCCTATAAATAAACACTTATCTACCTTCGATTCTAATTTACCTATGATTTTTTATGGTATGTGTGCATATGCAATGCATCCAAACATTTTGCGATGATCCAATATTGTTCTTATTCCATTCCAAGCTTCATAAGGATTCATACCATCCAAGGCCTTTGAAGGTAATCTAGGTAGTAGATACTACCTTTGCCCATAAATAATTTGGTAGCTTCTCTCATTTAACATGGACCTTGTCACCTCAACAATGGTCCTATTCCTTCTCTCTCCTAATCCATTCAGTTGAGGAGTATACCTAATAGCAATTTCTCTCTCAATTCCTCTATCTTGCATATAGGAATCAAATTAATGAGAGATATATTATGCCCCTCCATCAAGCCTTAGTATTTTTAGGGTTTTACCTATTTGATTCTCTACAAGAGCTGAATATTTCATAAAACATGAAAAAACTTCATCCTTATGCTTCATGAAGTTCAAAATAGTCCATATGCTACAATCATCTATAAATGACACATAATACCTTGATCTTGAGATTGGTGGTGCCTACGTGATTTTTCCAAATTGACATGCACTGCACTTTTATATCATGCGTTGCTTTGTGATATTGAGTAGTCCAAGCACATTGTGATCTCTATGATTTGTTTGAGGGCTCTTTCTCCCATGGGAGCTAACCTCTAATGCCAAAGCTCAGGTTCTAATAAGGTTTGGATGCCATAATTGAACAAGGCAATGTTCTTGGTGTCTTGGAGTTCAAATATGAACAATCTACATGTTTTTCCTACCTTTGCTATCTTCTTGAAACCTTGGTATGGATCATCTACATAGGCTCCATGCTTGTGAATCTCATTGCCAAACCTTTGTCCACAATCTACCCTATAGTTATAAGATTTTTTGTAATATTTGGCTCATGAAGAAGTCTACTTAACAAATTCACATTACCATTGGAGGTCTTCACATTCCCTATCTTCTACATAGGATGCTTTGTGACATCACCTATTTGGACCTCATCCTTGTTCTTTGGGTCCTCCAAGTCTGAGAGCAAGGCTAGATTTCTCGCCACATGATTTGAGCATCTAGAATCAATGTAGAGTACATGCTCATCCGACTTACCTTCTTCATTATCATGTTCATAGGAAGAAGTGAGTCCTCTTGAGCTTGATCATATGTGTAATTTTTGTAGTCTCTCCTTAGTTTATATCCTCCTTGATAGTTGTTATTGTAGGAATTATTATTGTATCCATATGAATTGTATTGAAGCTCCATAACCACCTCTATTGTATCCTCTTCCTCTCTCATTCCTTGGATTTTTAAAGCGATGCTATGTCATGTGAGTTTATAGACCACATATGGCACAAAGTGATGATCTTTGAGCTCTCTCTTGCCTTTTCTACCTCCTCCACCTCTTCCTCTTGAGCTTCTACATCTACCTCCAAAGTTAGCTTGGGATGTGCTTCCTTCATCATCAAATTTCTTATCTTTTCCTTTTTTTTTATCTGTATAGAGGATAGATGATTGGTAACCTTTCTGGTTGTCATATTCTTAATGAGTTTGGCTTCATGTGTGAAGATTTTCCCCATGAGTGTGTTGAAATTTGGCACTTGCATATCCATGTAGAGATCCATGGTTGTGGTGAAAGGTTCCCACTTGTCATCAACCTTGATCCCATTGATGCCTTGCCTCACAATTTGATCTTCATCAATGATTTCTCATATGCTTCCAAGTTAATATGCAATGTCCATCTTGGTAACAAAATCAATCACACTTTGCTTGGGCATCTTCTTGAGTGTTGTAAACTTCATTTACAAGTGATTCTTCTTAGCTTTGATACTTGAGGACAAGATTGCTTCCAAGGCATTCCATGTATGAGAGGTCTTAAAACTCCTAATATGAGGAAGTAAGAAATCAAAGATAGAGTTGAGAATATATGACCTTGTGTCAACGACAAAAGTGGATAAGGAAGCTTGAGTAGACAAGGGAGTACGAGGCAAGGAGTACAATGCAAAGGTCAAGGCACAAAGACGACACTGAGTGGGAAAGGAAATCAACAAAGATCTCATAGGTAATAAGCCTCATTTAAATTTTCAAAACTTCATTTTCATCAAATAATGATCTTTATCACTACATATGATTGTAAATACCCATTTTTGGTAATTTGAACTCCATTTTTTGCAAGTTGAGGAGTCCTCAAGCCTGAGGAGTATTAGAAGAACTTACATTTGAATTTTCATAATTTTTGGAGCTCATTCGAGCCTTAAAACTAGTGTAGAAAACTAATTTTTAGCTAGGGTGGACACTAGGTCTGAACTAGCCCAAAACTAGTGAAAAACTATAAAAGGAGCTAGAGAGCTCACTTTGGAGGTTGTATTCTTTATGAAACTTTGTATGAGGACCTCATTTCTTATCTTTTTTTTTACCATGTGTATGCATGTGTGTGTATGTGTGTGCATGTCATTGGGCTTCTCAATAAACACTTGTGCATTCTTATCACTCACGGTCATCATACCATCCTCACATCTCCACATATTGACATTTATGTGGTGGATCTTCACCACGGTAGTACTTGCATTGTGCTAGAGTGATAGCAAATTTTTGCACCATTGTCGGGGAGCACAATTTGAGGATGAGCAGTGATAGTAAGCCATATAGTCTTGATGTTGGAATAGTAGGAAAGTAGGTAATTTCTCTACTTTCTTTACTTTTTTCCACTCTATTACCATTTCCACCATTTCTACTCTCCATCTCCTTCATCACCAAGAATTTCAATTTTTGGTCATATCTCAACCTTCGCTCCCATTCCCTCATTTCACTTGTGAGAGATAGTGATTGTATGCATTCTATTTTTTGTGTGTTTGTGAGCATTTCTTGCAGGTTTCAGCTTCCGCAATAGCTCTAATAGCATCAGCAGGTATGATGGAACTTTGCATGCAACCCAAGATGATAGCCTATGTATATCGAGATACAAAGGAAAGTTTGGTATTTCTTGTTTGCATCATAGGCAGGATAGCCACCTAACCATGAGCATCTCAAAACACAACTTGCATGCAAACAAATCTTGTTTTTTTGGTTTATTGTGATAGACACCATCTATCGTGACAGATAGGAAAACACGATAGACCCCATCTATTGCAATAGACATAAAGCACAATAGATGATAGACACTTTCTATCATGATAGACCCATCTATCACGACAGATACAACCCCATGATAGATCATAGAGGCCATCTATCATGATAGATCCATCTATCACGATAGACCCATCTATCATGATAGACCCATCTATCATGGTAGACATACATTTATGATAGATGATAGATCGAAAACATGATAGATGATAGATGGGTACTATCTATTGAGATAGAGTCATCTATTGTGACAAAGATGTCTATCGGGATAGACTCCCTTGGGCTCAACAATTGAGTGATTATCCTTATGTATTGAGCTCATACACAAGCGATAAAGAGATGCCCTTCAACATGGAGAGACTAGCAAGTAGTTGAAGGTTAGCATACCTAGAAACCCTAGAGGGTCCCTATAATACTCAGCTAGAGCATATTCAAACCAATCGCTTAGATGCTTGCATCTATGGGGATGGTTTGGGTTTATTGGTGATCCAACTTAGAAACCTAGAGTACCCCTTTGGAATTTGATCATCTTGTGGTTAAATTCGAAGATGGATCCTACATAGATAAGCAAGGAATCATGTATGTCGTAACTTGATTACCCAATAGGACATATGAGTTTGGATTGGTTATACCTAAGTCTAAAATAGGAGACTTAGAACAAGAGAATCGACACACACAACACACACACAGAGGCTATAACTCCCAGAGGTAAATTTATCCTATCTAGGATCATAAAACGAGAGCGGATCCCCCAAGATAACAAGAGTATAAAACACTTTGTTAACGAAGAAATTAACAAATCATTTTAGAGATTTAAATCTAAAAATTCTACTGAAGTAGGTGGACTCGTCATATACGAGTTCAAGGATCTTGATGTTCCATGGAAAGTTATCTATTTGGACAACACTTCTGAAAGGATGTTTGTGGTCATGGAACATTGTAGACATGTGTACACATGGAAGGATGAACCAATTTTCCCCTCACACAAGTCTACTAATCCTCATAGTCAACATGGAGCTGGACCTTCTCATGATTTGGGAGCACAAAAGGAGAAATCCAAGGAGACTAGAAGAAAGCTTTGTGCACACCATGGAAAGAGAAAGATTAGGACTAAAGGTAGACAAAAATTAATAAGAACAGTCAAGAGGGCGTAGAAATCAAAGAGATATGGATGATTTCATATTACCTAGACCTAGAGTACCCTAGAATCTTGAGACCTATCCAATTGGTGAAATCCATGAAGAATTACTTTGATGGCATGGGAGATCCGTATGATCATGTAGCCAAATCTAAGCAAGTATTGAGAGCCAAACATGTTGAGGATCTATTCACTCAATAATAGGCTTTTGGGCTTACATTGAAAAATACATCCCTAACATGGTTTCAACCATTGAGGCAAGAGCAATTCAAGAATATCAACACTTTCATAGCTGAATTCTTCAAGAGCAGAATGAGACACAATACTTTGTTGTTGATCCATAGCTTTAAGCAAACACCACATGAGACAATAGAAAATTAGGTTAGCATGATGTAGTTTTAGGCAACATATCAAGAGATGTCCTATCCTAGAGTTACATACACAAGCTAAACAAGTTTCCTTGTTTCAAGATGGGTTTTGGAGTGGAAAGGTAAGGTCATATGTGTACTTGAAGGAACCTTGAACCATTAAGAAATGCCGAAGAATGTGTATTGATATTGAGGATAATTTGGGTTATGAGTTGGGACTCTAAAATCTACAAAGATTCGGATTGTTCCACTAGTTTTCCATCCAAACCCATGGCATCAATAGAAGAATTAGCTCAATAAGTGACCCGAAAGTTAGGAGTTCCAAATAGACAAGCCCCTAGAATAGTCTCAATGGAGTGTTGTTACACGTGGAGGAGATCACATGGATAATGTTCGTCCCATGTAAACTCAGAACATAGGGAACTTGAATGCCCAGTATTGTATAATTGAGAGAAAATAGATAAAACATATAGCGCAAGATTGTCCCTATAGCAAACAAGTAGTTAGAAAAAACTACCAACAACCTTACCAGTAACAGGGTAGATATCAGAATCAATACCAGCAACAATCCTATTATAGGCCACAACAATAATACCAACCTCAGTATCAAGCTTAACCTAGACCCCAACCAGGGCTAGGATAGCAACCACCACCCTCAGCCAATGTAATATCAGTCAAATATGCAATGGCAAATGATAATTTGAACAGAGAATTAGTACTAATATCCCCATTAATCTCATAAAGTGATCCTAGTGCTCAAAATTTTGACTCAACACATGTAGATAGTTGGGTGTGTGTAGAAGTGTGAGAGACACACAAGGAGAACAAATGCAGAAAAACACATGTAGGAGATGGATGGCTTGAATAGCTCTCTTTGTTGATGATGAAAAAAACAGAAGTAAGAGTTGAATAATATAAGTACAAAGTACCACCACATATGAGTGAATCATGTATGTGTTAACATGGAGGAAAAACCTCTAGCCATCATGCCCATGTATAGGGAAAAGGTTCACATCAAAGCTACTCCAAGAACACATAAGTGTAACAAACCCCCCTAGATCAAATGATGTGACCACATATAGGGATTGAGAGATCAGCCCCCACTAGGCAATAAGCCTAAATCTTTGTGAAAAGCTTCAAAATTTTCTCCTAGAAGATCTTTGGTGAATATGTCTACCACATTATCTTGTGTAGGCATATAATACCAAATCAATATCTCCTGCATGAAAGTGCTCTCTCACATAGTGGTAATGCACCTCAATATGTTTGGTGCATGCATGAAACACTAGGTTTTGTGCAATAGCCAATGCACTATGACTATCAGTGAGAATATGTGTAGAAGCATCAATCTCCATGCAAAGATCCATCAATAGGTGTCTCAGTCATATACACTCCAATGTAGTTGTGAAAACTGCTTGCTACTAAGCTTCACAACTCAATGTTAGCACTAAAGGTTGCTTCTTACTCCACCAAGATATGCATGAGTCTCCAAGGAAAAAGCAATTACCACTAGTGGACATGTGAGTATCATAACAACTAGCCCAATCACTGTAAAAGCATGCAAGCATGGCTGAATATCTCTACCATAAAAGAGACCTAAACTCAAAGTTCCTTTGAGATATCTAAACACACATTTCATGGTTGCCAATGCTTAGTGCTAGGGCTATGCATGAATTGAATAAACTGGGAAATTGCATACTTTATATCCGACCTTGTATTGCATGCATATATAAGACATCCCACAGCTTGCTGATAAAGAGAAGTGTCAAATGCATCACTGGAATTCTTAACTGAGAACCTAAATCCTATTTCAGCTGGTATAAAATCTGGCTTGCAATCCTCAAACTCAAAATGCTAAAGTAGTTTTTCAACGTACTTTGCTTGATCCATAACAATTCCCCCCTCAATGGATACAAATTGGATGCCAAGATAGAAACCTCTTCTTGCAAATCACCATTCAAGAAATCCATTTTTATGTCCAAATGATGTACTTTCCAAATCTCATTGGGCAACCAATGCAACCATGGTATGAATGGTAGTCATGCGTGAAGTAGGTGCAAAAGTTTCCTCATAGACAATTCCATATTGTTGTGCATATCCTTTGGCAACCAATCTAGATTTATAGCAATCAATGCTACCACCTCACTGTCTCTTAATCTTGTAAGCCCACTTTGTACCAATGGCATTTTTTACTTTTGGCAATTCACATAACTCCCAAGTACCATTCCTATGTATGGAATCCATTCTAATTGCATAGCACTCATCCTATGTGGATTGTCACATGTATCTTCAAAAGTAAGTGGTTCTTCATTACATGTTGAAATAAGAGAATAATCCACAAAATTACTTGGTATATGGTGAGAGCTTGATCTTGTTCTACCAACTAAATGTGCACTCGATTTGATGTCCTGCAAAGTTTGTTCCAACCACTTTGGCATACTTTGTGCACTCTTGATAGATGTGCATTCATTATGTAATACGTCATCAACATGTATACCATGTGTGGGCTGAATTTCATGCTCATTTATAGCCATATTTTGATGCAAATTTTCAGCATTATGTGGTTGGAAATTTCGAGCAGTTCCGACCATTTTTGGCTAAAAATTTTCATCCATGTTTGGCTGGAAATTCTCAGTATTTTCAACTCTATTTCATTGGAATCTTTAAGCCCTTTGAGCCTCAATTGTCTTATCTACATGGCCATAGTCAAGCACACATCTTTGGAACAAAAGCATGAGTGATTAAACACATCTTTTGAATTAACTATTGGCTGTTTTTTGCATTCAAGTAGAGGGAAAACTGAATTTTCAGCAAATACCATATCTCGACTCACAATAATTGTGTTCCTTTATGGATAGTACAAATGATATCCTTACTTAGCACTATAACCAAAAAATATAAGTTTCTTTGACTCGTCATCAAATTTGTGACGTTGTTGTGATGGCACAAAAGCATATGTCAAATGACCAAACACGCGCATATGACCAACCATAGGTTTATGTCCATTCCAAACCTCATAAGGAGTGATAAATCTCAATGCCTTTTTAGGGTAGCAATTCAGCACATAGTTTGCACACATGATCGCTTCCATCCAAAACTTGACAGGAAGGTGCTTTCCTTTAACCATACATCGTGCCATTTCAAGGAGTGATCTATTTTTATGCTTGGCAACACCATTTTTTTGAGGTGTATATGGCACCATACATTTTTTGTGAAATTCTTCTTTCATGAAGAAAATCATTAAACTCATGTGACATGGATTCACCACCAAGATCTGTGCATAGAGTCAAAAGCTTGTTTGAAAAAAAGTTTTTTGCAAGTAAAGCAAACTATTGAAGTTCAAGTGACCAAAACGAGCATGCCAAAGCTCCATTTCAGCCATGCAAGAAGTATTAACAACCAAGGCATTTGAGGCAACCCTATTGTATGTATCCAAGTGATAGAAACCATTACATAATGTATCCAAGTGATACAAACCATTATATAATGTATCGGACATCATGATAATATCACCATTGTTGAAATCATGAACCATACACTTATCATCAGCAAAGTGTACATGAAGTCTAGCTTTGGCAATCAATGGAATTGAGATTAATTTCTTCTTGATACTAGATACATACAATGCATTTTTTAAGAGAATCACACCTCCATTTGCAGCCATAAGCTCAATTTTACCTACTTCACTGATAGGATAAGAGGTATTGTTTGCACACACCACATGTCCTCCTTTGGATGCATCTTTTACAGATGAAAAAAACCTTTTGCATGAAGTTATGTGCTTTGAAGCACCACTATCAAAGAGCCAATCCGAATTAGCCTCACTCACAACCATACATTTAGAATGCAATGATGCATCATAATGACATGTGATAACACATGCCCATAAATATTGAGCCATGTTGGCTTCCTCATTCTTTGCATTTGAATAATTTTCAACAATAGACATTCTAGACTCCTTTTTATTGTGCTTAGTAAGCTTTCTACACTCATCAATAGTCTGACTAGCCTTTCATCAATATTTGCATCTCTTCTTCTTTTGCAAATCAACATCATCAGAGGAATGAGTGGAAGAGGAATATTGAGGCTTTGGTTTTGATGAAACCAAAGCTGAACCATACTTTATTTTACCTTTTTGTGAGATAGCAAAGCTTTGAAAAGATTTTGGTAATCCTTTCAACAATGATATGAGTGATACATATGGGATAATCTCATCTATGTTTGCCAATTGCTCTTTCAAGTCCTTGATATGTGTCACATACACATCCACAGACTCATTTTCAACCATACATATGTCCTCAATTTTCTTCCTCAAGTATGCAACACATGCTTCATTACACATGGCATATAAAGAAGCAAGAATGTCCCATGCCTGTGTTGCTGTAGAACATGACTGACTGTGCAGAACTATATGATGCTTCATAGAAAGAGCAATCAATGCATGAGCTTGATCATCTTTTCCATCCCACCTAAGTTGCTCCTATGAAGGTGGAGATGGATTAACCATTGCACTAGAAGAAGAAGCTCCATCTGTGAGAGTAGACTGTGAAGTAGAAGAACCTACGGATCCTCAATCTACATCTACCACTATGTTCCATAGTTTTTTTGCAACAAGAACATGTTTCATCATCCTCATCTGATTTTTTGTTTTATATTGATTTCTCAATATGTCTCATGCCTCTAAAGCTTTAGAAGTATGTTGAATCAAAGTGAAAATGCTACTAGTAAAACTAGTGACTAATGTATAAGTTACATATATATTTTTGCATTTCCATGCACGTAAAAGATCTACATTTGGAGAAAAAAACTTCTCAAAGTTGTTGGGATCGATGGTTCCTCTTGGTTTAAGGTCAATACCCATAATTGAAAGTGCTTGAAAGGAGAAGGATGGATGCAATGTGAGTGATGAGGTTTGACTCAACTCACTAGTATAGAATCAACTTATTATGACTTTGAATCTTTGATATACCTTTTAAACCTCTATTTACTGCAATAAAACACCATATGTGCTTTGAATCATCACAAATAATAAGTTGATACAGACTATCAACTTGAGAAGTGATTGTGAACAACCTTCTTTTTATGGAAGGAAAGATCAACTTCCAACAGTTAGTGCTCTCAGTCTAATTACAATTGATATAATTCCTCTTAGAGGAAGTTGAATTATAGTGTGAAGACTCTATTGTGCATAAGAATTGGTATTATAGACAAGGCATGCTCTGATTAAGAGCTTAACATCATCAGGGGGTCACCCCAACTTTTCAAGAAATAACAGGTATAGACCCCGAGGCAAAGAAATTGATTTATCACATAGAAGGAGAATCCAAATGATACAAAAATTACAACCATGAAATTAGACACTATATCTTTCCAATGCATCCTTAGACATGAAGATTGGACTTTTGAGCTATGAGAATCAAAATCTACAATCTTGCTGATTTGGAGAAGATGACAAAGAGAAGAAGGGAAGTCAGCAAGATGAAGATGTAACTTGAATTTGTATTCATCTATCATAAAGTAAAATTTCTTGGAGTGATTATATACACTCCTTGGAGGGTCCTCGTGGTTTTCCATGAATCCTAACATCCAAATTTATTTCAAATTACTTGTCGGATGAATTTGTTGGTATCCATTATCGTTTCCTATAATATGGGCAATGAAGAAATTCAAATTTGATTTGAATTGTTTATTGAACACCTAGAACACAAACCTTTAAGCTCATGGTAGAGTAAAGAACTAGAATCAATATGAATCACCACAAGACTATGGTTCACTCCAAGAATGAGCTTGGACTATGAAAAATTCTTCTTCCAAACATGGTGAAAGCTTGATGTTCTAACAACTTCCCCTCAAGCTAAAGCATGCTTGAGTCTTCAATCTTAGATAACTTGAATACCAACAATTGCTTTGGGCTTGCAAAGCTTTACTCCATCTAGAGCTTTGATCATCATATCTACCACTTGCATATTTGTTGGAACACATCAATGTCCTTTGGCATGAGTTTCTCTCTAAAAAAATGGTAATGAGCCTCTATATGTTTTGTTCTTGCATGATATATAGGGTTTGCTGCTAAATGCATTGAGCTTATATTGTCTCCAAATATGTGAGCTTTGGAACTCACAAGTCCAAAGTTTGAATATAACTCCTTCAAGCATATAGCCTCTTGTGTGGCTATTGTCAAGCCTCTGTACTCAGCTTTAGTTGAGGAAAGTGCTATTGTAGGTTGCTTCTTGGAACTTCAAGAAACAAGCTTTGATCTTGCAAATGCCAAGAAACTTGATGTACTTATCTTGTCATACTAGATGCTACCCAATCTACATCTAAATAAAGTTTGAGATCCAAATTAGATGTGTAAGAGTAGAATATACCTTCATTGATTATACCCTTTAGATATTTGAGCACGCT
Organism: Ceratopteris richardii; assembly: GCA_020310875.1. Taxonomy (NCBI): domain Eukaryota; kingdom Viridiplantae; phylum Streptophyta; class Polypodiopsida; order Polypodiales; family Pteridaceae; genus Ceratopteris; species Ceratopteris richardii. The sequence goes on from CM035430.1 coordinate 33,843,545, forward strand.
TTTAGTTGCATTTGTATGTGGCTTTCTTGGAGAGTGCGTGAACTGATCGAGCACTCCAAAATTATAAGAAATTTATGCTCTTCTATGTGTAGCATAGATTAGACTACATACAAGGCTTTGATATTCCTTTATATCTTCAATATGTTCACCTTCATAAACACTAAGTTTATGATTCATTTCCATAGGTCTTCTTATAGATTTGGCATTCTGCAGCTTGAAATTCAAGAGTAGATCCTGAATATATCTTCTTTGAGTCAAGTACATCCCTTGATCTATATAGATTACCTACATCCTTAGGAAAAATGTTAGTTCTCCAAGATCATTGATCTTGAATTCTACCTGCATATGATTCTTGATTCTTTCTATCCCAATCACACCATCACCTGTCATAATTATGCCATCTATATAAACACATAGATAGATGACTTCATTATTAACCTTTTTTATGAACAATGAAGGGTTTGCATTACTTGATTTGAATCCTTGATCTTGCTAATAATTCACCAATCTCTAGTTCCAAGCTCAATGGATTTGTTTTAAACCATACAGTGCCTTCTTAAGCTTACATACATTATTAGGATAATTAGGGTTCACATACCCTGGGGGTTGTGATATATATACTATTGGAGTTTGAGGTCTGCGGAAGCACACGAATAGCACAAGGAAGAAGAAGAAGCTTGGAGCAAAATACACAATATTGAATGTATTACCACTAGAATGTACAAAGATTAGTGACCCATTAGGGAAATCGGTGTATCTACAAGCCAAGGGGGAAAAACCTCCTAAGGAGCGAAAACAATGCCCGACGGTCTTAGTGTGTTCACACACATCACTACCTAAGTATATCAACAAATTCCCCCTAGGAGTGATGTGGTGAATAAGGATTTGGCACTCATGTATAAGGAAGTGCCAAGCCATGTGGAATCACTCCACAACAGGAAGTAATCCCAAAGCATTGTGGAAAGCTTCAAACTTCTCCCTAGACAGAGCCTTTGTGAAAAGGTCTGCAATGTTCTTCTCCGTGGGCACATATCCCAAGCTTATATCTCCAACAGAGAACCTCTCCTTGACATATTGATAATGCACCTCAATGTGCTTAGTGCAAGCATTGTGAAGAGATGGATAGGTATGTGCTTGAAGATGAAGAGGTGTTGCAAAATCTTTGATCTACACCAGCCAAATGAACTCCAGGAGTATATGGTGGGCCCTTTTAGCTTGCCAATGGATGTATTAGACACCCTATGTACCTTGGAAGATCACTCTCAAAAAGATAGATCAAAACAGATAAGTTGGAGTTAGCTCAGAGATGAAGAACTTGCTATCTTGGTCCATACACCTGTCCAGTGTTTTGCATAATTCTCTGAGCACAGCAGCAATTAACTTAATTCCTCTTGGGGAACTCTAGTTAACTTAAAGAGCTAACTTTCAAGAGTAATCTTATCAAAAATAATAAACCACACACTGAGAATGAGTTTTAACAAGTGATGACATCATCCCGATTTTCACGGGCTGCTATAGTTTGAGACCAGTGAGCCGAAAAATGAACATAACTCAAAATGTAGAACTTTAATGATTATGAAAATTTCTATAGTTATACTAGACAATAAGATGAATCTAACAAGCTTTAAATCATGGAATTTGGATAAGTAAACACTGAGAAATGGCTCTAACAAAGTGAGTGAAAAAGTCGGGTACCTGACAGAGAAGTGAAGATGAACAGATACTGTTGACTTCAACTGAACATAACTGAATATCGCAACATCCAAATGACATGAAAATTTGTGAGCATATAGTAGACTTATAGAGCTAACTTTAACAAGTTAAATCACTGAAAATGATGCACCAAACTCAGAGAAACCATCTCTGCAATCTGACTGAGAAAACTGAGAGTAATGGTAGTGAGTGGTATACTTCACAAGAACATGGACATATGAACTCAAATAATCATGAAAATGAAAGTATACTGCTTGTACAATACAATGACTTACTGATACATATGTGTGCCTTGTAATCACACCTTGATATGGCATAAAGCTCAGCTCTTGGAGGTCTTCACATAGGTCTCTCTAACCACAACTAAAACTGCCATCTATTTATAGTTGAGTTTGGGAGGCTAACTTCCCTCAATCACTCTCCAATCAATCAATGATTTATTTGATTCTCTACCTACCACAAATCAGAAATTCGTGGCTCCTCTTTCCCTTTTTGATCAAGGGGACTCAACCACTTAAGATTCTTTCACTTTTACATTAAGTAAACTCTTCAAAAATTACAAGAGGTAGTTCACAAGTGAACTTTACATAGTCTTCATTTTAAGGCTTCTTCTATGACTTTGTGGGACTCAAGCCAGTACTTAGGCTTGTCATAGACTTGCTCCAATAGCTCCCCCTCAAGCCAAGTATGCTTGAGGTCTTCAATCTTCCAAGATTACCTGCAAACCTATCATAGCCTTGAATTTGCAAAGCTTTGTACCATTCAATGCTTTGGTTAGAATATCTACACATTGTTGTTGAGTGTGTTGGGAGTGATGGTTGGATGCACTCAGAAGATTGAGTTGGTGCTGCTATACCTGCTTCACACTAGCCCTCCTTTGATTCCAGATATGCTTAGTAGACTCCTTGAGCTTCCAAATGATACCAAAATATACTATATGTACTTTGGAAAAGGTTTGTGTAATGACTTGATCAAAACAGACAAGTTTGTAAATCACAAGACTTGAAAACTTTCTATTTTGGTCTTGATACCTGCTCAGTCTTTCACTCAGTATGACCAGCACACTTACAATTGATCTAATTCCTTCTGGACATATTAAATTAGCTTAAAAAGCTACCATTTGCAAGTGGAATGAGATAAAATGATAAACTACTCACTGAGAAATCACTTTAGCAAAATTATATGTACCCCCGACTTTTTAGGAACTCTGCAGACACAGACCAGTGTGCACTTCGAGCGAGATTTCTCCGAGATGGCTGATCCAATTGATTTGAAACTTTGTAGGTGTATAGTAGACTTGGAGCTGGTTCCAATGTGCTTTGAATCACTTGATTTGGTTCAGTAGATCCTGAGATATGCTCCTTTGAAGTTGACAGACTTGGAGTAGAAGACTCAGAGACAACAGAGATAGTAAATGTGTATACTACTATTGATTAATGTGTTTGTACAATCTCATTAGCTTGAGAAGCATAGCTAAATGAGGTGTGGTGGTGTAGGCTATGAAGTAGCTCTATCACACACTGAGTTACAACAGTAGAATGCCTCGGGGAGTTAGCTCAATTGGACTAGCTAACCCGCGAGTTTTTTCTTCACTTTTTATATGAATTGGAAGTTAATTTGAATTTCAAATTCAAACTAAGGCTCCCTAGAATCTCTCCTCTAAAAGTAGGGAGATATTCTCTCTACTAAACCATTCTCTTTTCCACGACTAATCAAGTAGGTAAGTGATTACATGAGATGCCAAGTCATATAGACTTTTACAAGGGGTAAAGAGGTAAGAACTTATAAGCATATGTTCATATGAACCTTGCTTCAAGTGAAGCCTTGATGAAAATTGTCCAAGCTAATCTTCCAAGGTTTCAAGCCAAGTGTGAAGGCTTGAAATGCACCAACAGCTCCCCCTCAAGCCAAACACTTTGGCTTGAGTCTTCATCTTCAATCTTCAATTACATCCTGTAATCCAATCATGGATTTGAATCTGCATAGCTTGTTTCCATCCAATGCTTTAGTGAGTAAATCTGCACATTGCATATTAGTAGACACATAAGTCAATTGTATCTCTTTGCTTAGTAACTTCTCCCTCACATAGTGGTAATGAACCTCTATGTGTTTGGTTCAGGCATGATATATTGGATTAGCTGCAAGTTGAAGAGAGCTAGTGTTATCTCCAAATATGATTGGTGGCCTTGTATATAGGCCTAACTCTGTATATAAGAGCTTCAACCAGATAGCTTCTTGAGTGGCATTGGCAAGCCCTCTATACTCTGCTTCAGTGGATGATAATGCCACTGTAGGTTGTTTCTTGGCTGACCAAGAAATAGGCTTATCTCCTACAAAACAAATGTAGCCTGATGTGCTCCTCCTATTATCCTTGCATCTTGCCCAATCTGCATCTGAATAAACTTTAATGTCAATATCTGATGTATAAGGAAAGTACAAACCATGGTTCTGAGTTCCTTTGAGGTACTTCAAGATCTTCTTTGCTGCCTCTAGGTGAGGTACCCTTGGTTTGTGCATGAATTGACTAAGCACACTGACTCCATATGCTATGTCAATTCTTGTCAAGGTAGCATAATTCAAACTACCTACCATACTTTGATATCCTGTGATGTTTTGGACTTCTTCTCCTTCATGAGCACTTAGCTTTAGGTTGACCTCCATTGGAGTAGTTGAGATTTTAGCATCCTGCAAGCCAAACTTCTTGACCATATCCTGTACATACTTCTTTTGAGTGATATATATACCTGAGTTAGTGTAGAGTAACTCAAGACCTAAGAAGTACTTCAATAATCCAAGATCATTGATCTTGAATTCTTTCATCATCTGTCCTTTGATGTGTCTAATCCCATTGACATCATTACCTGTAATGATGATGTCATCAACATAAACACACAAGTAGATTACTTATGTACTACTTCTCTTTATGAACAGAGAAGTATCAGCTTTGCTCATCACAAATCCTTGGTGTTGGAGATAGGTTGTCAACCTGTAATTCCATGCTCTAGGTGCCTGCTTTAATCCATATAGAGCCTTCTTCAATTTACAAACATAGTTTACCTTCTTGGGGTCTTCATAGCCAGGTGGTTGTGACATGTAGACTTCTTCAGATATCCATCCATTCAAGAAAGCATTCTTGACATCTAATTGGTACATGTTCCAATTCTTGGATGCAGCTACACTCACCAATATTCTGATAGTTGGCATCTTAGCCACAGGAGAAAATGTCTCCTCATAATCAATGCCTTGGGTTTGTGCAAAACCCTTGGCTACCAACCTAGCTTTGTACCTGTTTATTGTTCCATCTGAATTTCTCTTTAGCTTGTAGATCCATCTGGATCCTATCACCTTCATGGAGTCTTTCTTGGGTACTAAGTCCCAAGTATCACTCTCCTTGAGAGCTTCCATTTCTTCATCCATAGCTTCTTTCCACTCTAGTTTGGTAATTGCTTCTTCATAGGTACCTGGTTCTTCATTCAACAAATCCTTTGCAAGATATACAGAATGTTTAGTTACAAGTGATGTGTCATACCCAAATCTGATTGGTCTTTTGCTTTCTCTCTGAGATCTTCTAATTGCTTGAGTTGAGGATTCTGGTATATCCTCTAGCTTTTTCATCTTCATCTTTCCTTTGGACTTCCATGCCTTGAATTCCTCAAGGTTTATTGTATCATCATCATCTGAGCTTGATTCTTCTTTCTGAATTGATTCCTCCTTGGTGAGCCTTGGGAAGTCTTCTTCCATATCATAGGGTAGACTAACCTTCCTGCATTCATTCTCATACCATGAGTCATTCTCATCAAAGATGACATCTCTGCTTACCTTGAAGCCTTTGTTTGTTGGGTTGTAGAATCTGTATCCCTTTTGGTTCAAATCATAACCAATGAAGATACATTTTTCAGCTTTAGGGTCTAGCTTTCCCCTTACCTGTGAGGGAATATGCACATATGCTACACAACCAAAGATTTTACAATGATCCAGAGATGGTCTCTTACCATGCCAAGCTTCATATGGTGTCATGCCATCAAGTGATTTGGATGGCAACCTATTTATGAGATAGGTGGCAGTGGATACACTCTCTGCCCAAAGATAATTAGGCAACTTCTTTTCATTAAGCATAGACCTAGCTGTTTCTACTATGAGTCTATTCCTTCTTTCAGCTACCCCATTTTGTTCAGGTGAGTACCTTGTAGTAATCTCCCTTTTGATGCCTCTTTCCTGCAAGAAATCTTCAAACTCATTGGAGAAGTATTCTCCTCCACCATCTGACCTTAGCCTCTTCAAACTTCTTCCTGTTTGGTTTTCAACAAGTGCAAGATACCTCTTGAAACAATTAAACACTTCATCTTTATGCTTCATAAAATATAGAATGGTCCATCTGCTATAATCATCAATGAAGGACACATAATACCTTGAACCTGAAATGGAAGGATCCTTGCTAGGTCCCCAAACATCTGTGTGTACCAAGTCTAGGTAGTCTTCATGCATGAAACCTTTCCTTGAATAGGGCAACCTGTGAGACTTACCAAACTGACATGCTCCACACTTGTAAATCATGTGTTGCTTAGATACATTAGGTATCCCAAGCACACATTGATCCCTGCACATTTGCTTTAGGGTTCTTTCACCTATGTGACCTAACCTCTTGTGCCATATTTCTAACTCTGAAAGTGTTTGATCCTTGTAATTATACAAAGCAATGTTCTTGGTGTCTTCTAGCTCAAAAGTAAACAATCTACCTGATTTTTCTCCCTTGGCTATCCTTCTGAATCCATGCCTTGGGTCCTCCACATATGCTCCATGTTGAGTGAATCTGACCTGCAAACCTTTCTCCACAATCTGACCAACACTCATTAGATTCTTGGTGATGGTTGGTACATAGAGTACCCTGCTCAATAGGTTCTGGTTACCATCACATGTCTTCACATTTCCAATCTTAACAACAGAATGTTTAGTATCATCACCTGTTTGTACCTGATGTTTTCCCTTGGGTTCTTCCAAATCAGAAAGTAGTGCAACATTGCCAGCTACATGGTTAGAACATCCTGAGTCAATATAAAATAAATGATCATCATTTGTACCTGCCTTGGAGGTCATATTCATGATCAATAGGGAGTCATCTTGCTCCTCTGTGTAATTGTTGTAGTCCCTTCTGTTTCTGAATCCACCTTGGTAGTTACCATTGTGGTTGTGGTTGTAATTGTTGTTGTATTGATTGTTGTATCCATTATAGCCTTGGTGTTGGTTGAATCTGCCTCTCCCTTGAGAGTATCCACCTCTTGAGTAGCCTCTTCCTCTCTGATTCTTGTAGTTCTTGTAGCATTCATCTGTGGTATGATTGGATAATCCACAAATGTTGCATGGTGATGAGTTGTAGGGTCTCCCCCTACCTGACTTACCTCCTCTGCCCCTTCCTCTTGATGATCTACCTCTCCCTGCATAATTAGCTTGGGAGGTAGAGCCTTCTTCATCCTGTTTCTTCCCTTTACCTTTATCCTTAACTTTCTTATCAGTATAGAGAGCAGAGGGGTTGTTACCTTTTGATTGATCTCCTGCCTTTGTAAACTTTGCTTCATGTGTGAATAGTTGGCCCATAAGTGTTGTGAGATCTGGGGTATGCATGTCCATATATAGGTCCATTGCAGTGGTGAAACTTTCCCACTTATCATCTGCCTTGAGTCCATTTGTTACTTGCCTGACTATTTGTTCCTCTTCAATCTCCTCTCCAATGCTTGCTAATTGGTCTGCCACATCTTTAATCTTTGTCACATACTCTGAGACTGATTGCTTGGGCTGCTTCCTAAGGGTTGTGAATTCAATCCACAGTTGATTCTTCCTGGCCCTTGTGTTGGAAGAAAAGTATGTTGACAGAGTTTCCCAAGTCTCTTGGGAAGTCTTACAGTTCCTTACATGTGGTAAAAGAAAATCAGATATAGAATTTAGAAGGTAAGACCTTGCCAAAGCATCTTTTGCACACCATTGGTTGAGCCTCTCATGTTCATCCTTGGTGGGTAGTCCTCTAGTTTTAAATGAGGGCAATTCCTCATCTCCTGATATGTATCCAAATAAGCTTCTTCCTTGTAGATAGGTCTTCATCCTCAGAGACCAAGCTTGGTAGTTGTTCCTGTCCAATTTGTCAATGAATGAAGGAAATCCATCTCCCATGTTTACCTTATTTGCTCTGATACCACTGTTGGGAGTGATGGTTGGATGCACTCAGAAGATTGAGTTGGTGTTGCTATACCTGCTTCACACTAGCCCTCCTTTGATTCCAGATATGCTTAGTAGACTCCTTGAGCTTCCAAATGATACCAAAATATACTATATGTACTTTGGAAAAGGTTTGAGTAATGACTTGATCAAAACAGATAAGTTTGTAAATCACAAGACTTGAAAACTTTCTATTTTGGTCTTGATACCTGCTCAGTCTTTCACTCAGTATGACCAACACACTTACAATTGATCTAATTCCTTCTGGACATATTAAATTAGCTTAACAAGCTACCATTTGCAAGTGGAATGAGATAAAATGATAAACTACTCACTGAGAAATCACTTTAGCAAAATTATATGTACCCCCGACTTTTTAGGAACTCTGCAGACACAGACCAGTGTGCACTTCGAGCAAGATTTCTCCAAGATGGCTGATCCAATTGATTTGAAACTTTGTAGGTGTATAGTAGACTTGGAGCTGGTTCCAATGTGCTTTGAATCACTTGATTTGGTTCAGTAGATCCTGAGATATGCTCCTTTGAAGTTGACAGACTTGGAGTAGAAGACTCAGTGACAACAGAGATAGTAAATGTGTATACTACTATTGATTAATGTGTTTGTACAATCTCATTAGCTTGACAAGCATAGCTAAATGAGGTGTGGTGGTGTAGGCTATGAAGTAGCTCTATCACACACTGAGTTACAACAGTAGAATGCCTCGGGGAGTGAGCTCAATTGGACTAGCTAACCCGCGAGTTTTTTCTTCACTTTTTATATGAATTGGAAGTTAATTTGAATTTCAAATTCAAACTAAGGCTCCCTAGAATCTCTCCTCTAAAAGTAGGGAGATATTCTCTCTACTAAACCATTCTCTTTTCCACGACTAATCAAGTAGGTAAGTGATTACATGAGATGCCAAGTCATATAGACTTTTTACAAGGGGTAAAGAGGTAAGAACTTATAAGCATATGTTCATATGAACCTTGCTTCAAGTGAAGCCTTGATGAAAATTGTCCAAGCTAATCTTCCAAGGTTTCAAGCCAAGTGTGAAGGCTTGAAATGCACCAACAAAGTGGACACATATGATATTTGAATCTCTTTGCTTAGAACCTTCTCTCGTACATAGTGATAATGAATTTCAATATGTTTAGTCCTTGCATGAAAAATAGGATTAGCAGCCAAATGAATAGAACTCATATTGTCACCAAAAATAGTTTGAGTTCCAAACTCCAATCCAAGATCTTTGAATAATGTCTTCATCCACATAGCTTCCTGAGTAGCTATGGCAAGACCTCTATATTCAGCTTCAGTAGAAGAGAGAGCAACTGTAGGTTGCTTCTTGGATGACCATGAAATAAGCTTTGAACCTGCAAAGGTAAGATAACCTGAAGTGCTCCTTCTATCTTCCTTGGAGCCAGCCCAATCTGCATCAGAAAATAGCTTCAAACCTAAATCAGATACATAAGGATAATAAAGTCCTTCATTTATGGTTCCTTTGAGATACTTGAGAATCCTTTTGGCAACATCCATATGTGGTTTCCTTGGTGTGTGCATAAATTGACTTAGCACACTCACACTGTAACATATATCTACTCTTGTCAATGTGGCATAGTTGAGACTACCCACTAGACTTTGATATGATGTGATGTCCTCTATGAGTTCACCTTCATGTGAGCTCAATTTGTGATTGACCTCCATTGGAGTACCTGCAATCTTACAATCTTGCATCTTGAATTTTGCCAACATGTCCTTAATGTACTTTCTTTGAGTGAGAAACAAACCATGATCTTTGTAGACAACTTCCAAACCTAGGAAGTAGGTAAGTGAACCCAAATCACTTATCTTGAACTCTTCTCTCATCTGATCTTTGATCTTCTTCATACCATCTGCATCATTTCTTGTCAATATAATATCATCTACATATACACATAAGTAGATGATCTCAGAATTACTCTTTTTAATAAAGAGTGAAGGATCTGCCTTGCTTGGTTGAAAGCCTTTGTCCTGCAAGAATGAAACAAGCCTGAAATTCCAAGCTCTTGGAGCTTGCTTGAGACCATACAATGCTTTGTTAAGTTTACACACATAATGAGGATAAACTTGATTCTCAAAACCAGGTGGTTGTGCCATATATACCTCTTCTGTTATCCAACCATTCAAGAATGCATTCTTTACATCTAGTTGAAGTATCTTCCAATTCTTGGAAGAGGCAATACTAAGCAAAACCCTAATAGTAGGCATCTTTGCCACAAGAGAGAAGGTCTCCTCATAATCAATTCCCTGAGTTTGTGCAAAGCCTTTTGCTACAAGTCTTGCCTTATACCTGTTAATGGAACCATCAGAATTCTTCTTAAGTTTATAGACCCATCTTGAGCCTATTACCTTCATGGATGAAGTCTTGGGCACCAAATCCCGAGTGTTGTTTTCCTCAAGTGCTTCAATCTCTTCCTTCATTGCATGCTTCCATTCTGTTTTTGCTTTGGCCTCTTCAAATGATGATGGCTCCTCTTGGTTTATGTCCTGTGCTATGTAGATAGAATGTTTAGTTACTAATGAGGTGTCAAACCCATACCTTTCTGGTTTTTTATTTTCTCTCATAGGTCTTCTTAGGCCATGATGTGATGATTCTGCCTCATGTCCAAGTTCCTGCAATTTTGCTTTACCTTTAGACTTCCATGCTTTGATCTTTTCCATCTGAGATTCTTCATCATCCTCCGAGGTGTCTTGTTCTTCAATCTTTGGTTGTTCTCTACCAAGCTTTGGAAAATCTTCTTCAAGATTGTATGGTAAATTGACCTTCCTGCATGAATCTTCATACCATGAATTGTTCTCATCAAAAACTACATCTCTGCTTACCAAGAATCCTTTGTTGGTAGGGTTGTATAACATGTTTGATTGTTGTCATATCCAATAAATACACACCTTTCTGCCTTTGGATCCATCTTGCCTCTAACCTATGAAGGAACATGAGCAAAAGCAATACATCCAAAAATTTTACAATCATCTAAGCTTGGTCTTCTTCCATTCCAAGCCTCATATAGAGTCATCCCATCAAGGGATTTTGAAGGCAACCTGTTAATCAAGTAAGTGGCTATAGATACAACCTCAGCCCATAAGTAATTAGGTAAATGCTTTTCATTTAACATAGACCTTGCAGCTTCAACAATTGTCCTATTCCTCCTTTCTGCCACTCCATTTTGCTCAGGAGTGTACCCTGTAGTTACCTCTCTTTTGATTCCTCTTTCTTGAAGAAAAGAATCAAACTCATGGGAGAAGTATTCTCCCCCTCCATCTGACCTTAGCCTTTTTAGTGATTTACCTGTTTGATTCTCCACAAGAGCCAAATATCTTTTGAAACATGAAAAAACTTCATCTTTGTGTTTCATAAAGAATAGGATAGTCCATCTGCTGTAATCATCAATAAAGGAGACATAATACCTTGATCCAGATATTGAAGCTTCCTTGCTAGGTCCCCATACATCTGTATGGACCAACTCCAAGAGATCTTCATGCATATAACCTTTCTTCATGAATGGTAACCTGTGAGACTTTCCAAATTGACATGCACTACACTTATAAATCATATGTTGTTTTGACAAGTTAGGGAGTCCAAGTACACTTTGGTCCCTGCAAATTTGCTTTAATGACCTTTCACCAATATGTGCTAACCTTTTGTGCCATACTTCCAATTCTGTGAGTGTCTGACTACCATAATTAAAGAGAGCAATGTTTCTAGTGTCCTGTAATTCAAATGTGAACAATCTACCTGTCTTTTCACCTTTTGCAATTTTTCTGAATCCTTGACTTGGATCTTCAACAAATGCTCTTGCCTTTGTGAACCTGACTTGCAACCCTTTCTCTACTATCTACCCAACACTTATCAAATTCTTTGTAATGGTAGGGACATAGAGTACCTTACTGTGTAGGTTGATGTTTCCATCAGGTGCTTTGACATTGCCTATTTTCTCCACAGGATGTTTTGTATCATCTCCTGTTTGTACCTCATGCTTATTCCTTGGATCTTCTAAATCTGATAGGAGTGCCACATTTCCTGCCACATGATTTGAACAACCTGAATCTATGTAGAAAACATGCTCATCAGATTTACCTTGTGGCATAGCCATGTTCATGATCAATAATGAATCCTCTTTGTTTGAGTCTTCTGTGTAGTTATTGTAGTGTCTCCTTCCTTTGTAGCCTCCTTGATAGTTTGAATGATTGTAGTTGTTGTAATTGCCATGATAATTGTTGAACCTTCCTCTTGAGTAGCCATAACTTCCTCTATTGTATCCTCTTCCTCTTTGATTCCTGGAATTCCTAAAGCAATTTTCAGTTGTATGATTAGTTAATCCACAAATAGAACATGGGTTGGAGTCTTGGGATCTCCCCCTGCCTTGTCTACCTCCTCTTCCTCTACCTCTGCCATGTCTTCCTCTACCTGCATAGTTAGCTTGATATGTACCTGCTTCATCATCCACTTTCTTTGCCTTTCCTTTGTTATCTTTGGACTTGCTTTTATCAGTGTATAAAGCTGAAGATTGATTACCTTTAGAGCTTTCTCCATTTTTTATAAGCTTTGCCTCTTGAGTAAGTAGTTGTCCAATGAGTGTATTGAAATCAGGTACATGCATGTCCATGTACAAATCCATAGCTGTTTACAAATCCATAGCTGTGGTGAATGCTTCCCACTTGTCATCTGCCTTCAAGCCATTGATGACCTGCCTTACAATTTGCTCTTCATCTATTACCTCTCCAATGCTTCCCAACTGATCCGCTATGTCCTTGAGCTTTGTGACAAAATCAGTCACATTTTGTTTGGGAGCCTTCTTGAGAGTTGTGAAATCCAGCCATAGTTGATGCTTCCTAGCTTTAGTACTTGAAGAAAAGAAAGCTTCAAGTGCATCCCACACTTCCTGAGATGTCTTAAAACTTCTAATGTGAGGCAACAAAAAATCTGAGATAGAGTTGAGGAGATAAGACCTTGCAAGTGCATCCTTGGAGCACCATGTGCTCAATCTTTCTTGCTCTTCTTGTGTTGGTTGACTTTTGTTCCTGAAACTTGGCATAACTTCATCTCCAGCCACATAACCATATAAACTTCTACCTTGGAGATAAGCTTCCATTCTTAATGACCAAGCTGAGTAGTTACCTCTGTCCAATTTTTCAATTGATGAAGGAAATCCATCTGCCATGTTGTCCAACCTTGCTTTGATACCACTGTGAAGAGATGGATAGGTATGTGCTTGAAGATGAAGAGGTGTTGCAAAATCCTTGATCTACACGAGCCAAATGAACTCCGTGAGTATATGGTGGGCCCTTTTAGCTTTCCAACGGATGTATGATACACCCTATGTACCTTGGAAGATCACTCTCAAAAAGATAGATCAAAACAGATAAGTTGGAGTTAGCTCAGAGATGAAGAACTTGCTATCTTGGTCCATACACCTGTCCAGTGTTTTGCATAATTCTCTGAGCACAGCAGCAATTAACTTAATTCCTCTTGGGGAATTCTAGTTAACTTAAAGAGCTAACTTTCAAGAGTAATCTCATCAAAAATAATAAACCACACACTGAGAATGAGTTTTAACAAGTGATGACATCATCCCGATTTTCACGGGCTGCTATAGTTTGAGACCAGTGAGCCGAAAAATGAACATAACTCAAAATGTAGAAATCCAATGATTATGAAAATTTGTATGGTTATACTAGACAATAAGCTGAATCTAACAAGCTTTAAATCATGGAATTTGGATAAGTAAACACTGAGAAATAGCTCTGACAAAGTGAGTGAAAAAGTCGGGTACCTGACAGAGAAGTGAAGATGAACAGATACTGTTGACTTCAACTGAACATAACTGAAGATTGCAACATCCAAATGACATGAAAATTTGTGAGCATATATAAGACTTATAGAGCTAACTTTACCAAGTTAAATCACTGAAAATGATGCACCAAACTCAGGGAAACCATCTCTACAATCTGACTGAGAAAACTGAGAGTAATGGCAGTGAGTAGTATACTTCACAAGAACATGGACATATGAACTCAAATAATCATGAAAATGAAAGTATATTGCTTGTACAATAAAATGACTTACTGATACATATGTGTGCCTTGTAATCACACCTTGATATGGCATAAAGCTCAGCTCTTGGAGGTCTTCACATAGGTCTCTCTAACTACAACTAAAACTGCCATCTATTTATAGTTGAGTTTGGGAGGCTAACTTCCCTCAATCACTCTCCAATCAATCAATGATTGATTTGATTCTCTACCTACCACAAATCAGAATTTCGTGGCTCCTCTTTCCCTTTTTGATCAAGTGGACTCAACCACTTAAGATTCTTTCACTTTTACATTAAGTAAACTCTTCAAAAATTACAAGAGGTAGTTCACAAGTGAACTTTACATAGTCTTCATTTTAAGGCTTCTTCTATGACTTTGTGGGACTCAAGCCAGTACTTAGGCTTGTCATAGAATGGAACAGAGGGTTCCTCACAACTGCCAATGCACTCTGACTGTCAGTGAAGGTGGTGCTAGCAAAAGACTGACCAACACCCAAATCAGCCATAAGGCGTCTAAGCCACACACACTCAACAATCACTGTGAAAGCTTCCCTATACTCAGCCTCACAACTGGAAATGGCCATAGTAGGCTGCTCCTTGCTCAACCAAGATATACATGAGCTACCAAGCATGAACCAAAAGCCACTAGTGGGCACACGAGTGTCATAGCAACCAGCCTAGTCAGAGTGAGAAAAAGCATGTAAATCTGGCAGTAGTGATCCCCCTTGGGATAAAACAACCCAAGTAGTCAGGTACCACTCAAGTAGTTGGGTACCACTCAAGTAGTGAAAGATGCGCTTAATTGCTCGCCAATGCTTGACACCTGGGCAATGCATAAACCTGCTCATCTTTGAGACAACAAACTCGCCGATAATGATAGAGAACAACATCAAATGCATCTCCAACATCATGAAGACTCAATTGTAAACCTGTCTCCATAGGAGTGGCAATACATTTGCAGTCTTCAAGGCCAAAATGTTGCAATGATGTCTCAACATATTTCCTTTGACACAAAGCTATTCCACCATAAACTTGCATAAACTAAATGCCCAAATAATGATGCAAATGCCTCAAATCAGACATCTCAAATGAGGCATGCAAATCAGCCTTAAAATCAACAATATGCTTCTCATCAGGACCAGTGAGTAGCATGGCATCAACATACACAACAATGATTAGAAGCACATCACTTGCATGCTTAACATATAAGATGCTCTCAATTGGACTGTTCTCAAAACCATGTGCAATCAGATAGGCATGTATCTTTTCATACCAAGCACATGGTGCTTGCTTTAAACCATATAATGCCTTCTTCAACATACACACTGCCCTTTCTACACAAAGCCACAAGGTTGAAAAGCATACACTTCTTCATGCAAGTCACCATTCAAAAATGCAATTTTAATGTCCAACTAATGTACATTCCAACCATGACGAGTTGCAAGTTCACAAATGCTATGAACAGTAGTCATTCAACATGTAGGTGCAAAGGTCTCATCAAAATCAATGCCTCTTTACTGCACATAACCCTTTGCAACAAGCCTAGCCTTATACCTGTCAACCGTTCCATCAGGCTTACACTTTAGCTTGTATAACCACTTAGTGCCAATGGCCTTGCCAAGAGCCAAGTCACATAAAGACCAAGTACCATTTTTCATGATAGCATCATATTCAGATTACATAGCAGCCATCCAATTGTTTGAATTTTGTGCTTCATCAAATGAAACAAGCTCATGCTTATCATAGAGACTAGAGGCAGCCATGGCATAGCAATCTGATACAAAACAAGCACTATGAGAGCCAAAATGAGTATGACATGATAGAGGTGCATCTAATTTGCTATCATGCAAAGTCTACACTAGCCATTTTGGCATAGTCTTTGCCTCCTCAATATCAGCTCTCTCTTCAACAAGTGCATCATGTAAATCTGTATGAGAAATGGAATGATGTGCATCATCACATGAAACCTGCAAAGGCTCAGAAATTGCCTCATTAGGACCAGCACTAGATTGTCCACTTGTAAAAAGAGGCAACAAAGTATCATACATGTCTTTGGAGCTAACATATGTCTCCTTACTATAGGAAAGTAATGGCTGAATAGAATCTTCCACAAAAACAACATCACGACTAACCAAAATGTGTTTACTGTCCCCCATACACCTCGCCATCTCCATGAGTGACCTGTTCTTTCGTTCAGCAACTCCATTCTGTTGAGGTGTATTCAACACTGTAAACTGGTGTTTTATCCCACGTTTAGCTAGAAATGCATTAAAGTTAGAAGACATATATTCCCCTCCTCGATCAAAACGGAGGTGCCCATTTTACATGCTGATAGATTTTCAGCCAAAACCAAAAATTGTTTGAAGCACATAAACACTTCAGACTTTGCTTTCAATGGATATACCCATGCATGCCTGGAAAAATCATCAATGAAATTCATGGAATAAAGATAGTTTCCAAAAGAGGGTGTTTGCATAGGACCATAGACATCACTGTGAACAAGCTGCAATCTCTGAGTAGATTGAACTAAACCATCTTTTGTAAAGGAGGAACATTGCATTTTGCCCAAAATACAACCTTCATAGACATGTTTACTAGGTGCCCTAAGTTTGGGCAAAGAGGACACCATGTCAGATTTCTGCAGACGTAGAAAACTAGCAAAATTCAAATGACCACAAAGTGCATGCCAAAGCTTTGCATCTGACATAGCCTGAGAATCATGTATTACACATGTTGAATCATTCATAGATTTTTCATAGTCTATGAGCTTATATAGCCCACGACATAAAATGCTAGAAGCAATTATCATGTCACCATTCAACAGATCATGAACTATACATCTCTCAT
Source organism: Ceratopteris richardii (assembly GCA_020310875.1). Lineage (NCBI taxonomy): Eukaryota > Viridiplantae > Streptophyta > Polypodiopsida > Polypodiales > Pteridaceae > Ceratopteris > Ceratopteris richardii. The sequence continues at coordinate 33,860,380 of CM035430.1, forward strand.
CGATGAATTTCACAACCAAGACAATCTTGGCTAAAGCTGAAATTGATAACAAATTCTTCTTGATCCTTGTCACAAATAAAGCATCCGACAATGTAAAAGAACTACCATCAACAGTAGTCAGAATGATCTTACCAACTCCCATGACAGGATAAGAGGAGTTGTTGGCACATATGATAGTATTCCATATAGGGGCAAGCTCAAGTGAAGTGAAGAAACTGTGCTGCGAGGTAATATGTTTGGTTGCCCCACTATCAACGTACCAAACATCTGAGTCTACTACAAACATACACTGTTTAGGAGAAGATGGGTCAAAACTGCAAACAGTAGTAAATGCCCATTCTTCATTTTACACTAGATTAGCAAACTTTGTTTTCGATGTAGAGGCCTCTGCAACAACCATACACTGTTTAGGAGAAGATGGGTCAAAACTGCAAACAATAGTAAATGCCCATTCTTCATTTTACACTAGATTAGCAAACTTTTTTTTTGATGTATAGGCCTTTGCAACAACCATTCCAGCCTCTTTTTTCTTTGCCTCTTTTGCAGCCAGTTTTGGACAATTCTATATGACATGATCATTTGTTTTACAATACTTGCAAAACAAATTCTACTTTTTTGTTTACTTTTCTTCTCTGTCATCCTTCTTTGATTGTGCAAAATTAGCAAAATTCTACTTAGTATAGAAGATCTCCATTTACCTTTGCCCTTCTGACTAGCCAAGAAAGCTTGATCCGCTACATGCATAATGGACTTGTTCTGCTTAGACTGATCTTCCTACAATAGAATAGAGACCGACTCCTCAAATGACAAGGCATTTGGATTTCCTTTCATGATCAAATGAAGGGTAGAAGAAAAACTCTGATATGAATTGGGAAGCCATTCAGAACAGACTTCATCAAAAGAAATCAACTATTCTTTCAAATCTTTGATCTTTGTTAGAAAATTGTCTATGGAATCATCTTCATTCATGTTCTCACTTTCCAACTGTTTTTGGAGGTGAGCAACACGAGCCTCATTCCTTGCCTGGTACAAAGTGGTAAGTGTATCCCAAGCATCCTTAGTTGTTCTGCAAGAGCGAGTGAGGAATAATGGCACGTTTGCAGACAAGGTTATCAATGCATGTGCCTGAGCATCTCTGCCATCCCAACAAATTTGCTTTGCAGTAGGTGCAGTAGAAACTGTAGCACGAACAGGAATCTACAAAATATCACCATTACCATTTGCACCAGTTTTAGTACCTGTATTTTCAGGTGTAATAGGACGTTTTTCAACACCTTGCACAATATTCCATAGTCCTTTTGCGACCAATACATGATGCATCATATAATCCCATAATAGGTAATTCCTACCATCCAACTTATCCTCAACAGCCAACATATAGAATACATCACTACTTTTAGCCATGGCCACTAACTATATCTCAAAACGTTGAACAGAACTACCCTGTTGAGTTCTGCTAAACCTATAGCAGACTTTGAGATGCTTATACTGGCGAACCAAAACTTATATATATCTTTGGCACAAAAAGACAAAATAGCCTACACATGCACTGCGATAGTGTGTTTGGAGCCTGAAACGAGCTCAACTCGTAATTTTGACATGACAAAGCAAAGCAGTTTTGATCTCCTAGTCACCTTGAGTATGCTCACCAAATTTTGTGCGATTTTGAGACTGTGATGGGAGGGGTGTCGACGATGCCCTAGATGAAGCGACAACCTGCTCTGATACCGATTGTTGGAGTTTGAGGTCTATGGAAGCATGCAAACAACATAAGGAAGAAGAAGAAGCTTGGAGCACAACACACAATATTGAATGTATTACCACTAGAATGTACAAAAATTAGTGACCCGTTAGGGCAATAGGCATATCTATAAGGGGGGGGGACCTCCTAAAGAGGGAAAAAAGTGCCCTAGAGGTCCTAGTGTGTTCACACACATCACTACCTAAATATATCAACATATACCTCTTCATTGATCCATCCATTTAGGAAAACATTCTTCACATCAAGTTGAAATAGCTTCCAATTCCTTGCAGTTAGAACACTAAGCAAGGCTCTAATTGTGGTCACCTTGGCCACAAGTGAGAAAGTTTCTTCATAGTCTATGCCCTAAGTTTGAGCACATACTTTAACAACCAGCCTAGATTTGTGTCTACAAATAAAACCATCTCAATTCCTTTTAAGTCTATACAACCCATATGCAACCTATTACCTTTGTGTTACCTTGAGCCTATTCGTGATGGTTCTTGACTTGGTCCCTGCGCATTTGTATGTACTAAGTCCAAGAGATCATTGTGGATGGACTCTTTAATATCATAAGGTTATCTTTGTGATTTCCCAATCTAACAAGCATCACATCTAACATTCATATGATGCTTTGAAATGTTTGAAAGCCCTAGAACACTTTGATCCCTACATATATCCTTTAGTGTTCTTTCATTTGCATGAGCAATCCTCTTATGCCATACCTCTAGCTCACTTAGGGTTTTAGACCCAAAATTATAGAGCTACATCTTTTGTTTCTTCCACTTCAAATGTGAAGATTCCACCATGCTTATCACCTCTGGCTATCTTCTTGAAGCCTTTACATGGATCTTCCACATAAGCTCCATGTTCAGTGAACTTAGCCTCCAAGACTTTTTTTCTACAATTTGGCCTACACTTATTAGGGTTTTGGTGATAGTTGGTACATAGAGAACCTTACTCAGAATGTTTGTTCTATCATTGGATGCTTTGACATTGCCAATCCTTTCCACTCTATGCTTGGTATTATCCCATGTGTCTACTTTATACTTGTGCTTAGGTTTCTCCAAGTCTGATAGGAGACAAACATTGCCTACAACATGGTTTGAACAACCATATCTACATAGAACAAATACTCATCCCCTTTACCTTCTTTTTGGCTCAAGTTCATTAGAAGCAATGAATCTTCATGTGAGTGATGCTCTCAATAGTTGTTGTAATCTCTTCTAGTATTGTTTCTATTGATGTTGTTGTCCACCACTTCCTCTTGTATTGCCAATCCATTTCTACCTCCTCCTTTTTGTGTTCTTCCATTGAACCAACAATTTTGAGTAGTGTGGTTGGTCTTGCTATAGAAGGGACAAGGTTGAACTTCTTTTCCTTTAGAATTTTCTTGCTTTGCTCCTTTCTTCTTTCCCTTCCATTTACTTTTTCCTAGATAGTTGGTTTGAGAAACTTCTTCATCATCCTTCTTCTTTCCCTTGTACTTCTTGTCCTTCTTATCTTTATAAATAACAATAATGGAGTTACCTTCTTTAATGTTTTTTTTGGCCTCTTGATTGAAGATTTTTCCAAGAAATATGTTGAGTTCAGGTATCTGCACATCCATGATGAGACCATAGGCAGCTGTAAATGATTGTCATTGCATACCATTCCTTATTCCATTCAAGATTTGCCTCATAATGGCTTCATCTTCAATTAGTTCTCCAATTGAAGCTAACTGATCTACAAACTCCTTGACTTTGGTAAAAAAATATGTGATTGTTTGCTTGGGTGTCTTCTTCATTTGATTGAACTCATTCCACAAGTGATTCTTCTGAGCCTTGATGCTAGCAGAGAAGAATGTTTCAAGTGCATCTCAAGTTTCTTGTGATGTTTCAACTTCTAATGTGTGGAAGCAAGAAATCAAAGATAGAGTTTAAGATATAAGATTTGGCTTTGTGCATCTCTTGCACACCATAATGTGAGATTCTTAGTCTCTTATTGTGTAGGTCCTCCTTTGAATCTTGGTTTAGGCATGACTTCATCACCCTTTACTACTCCATGAAGCTTTCTTCCTTGCAAATAGGCTTCCATCCTGATTTTCCAAGTAGCATAGTTGTTCCTATCAAGATTCTCGATTATGAAATGAAATCCATTGCCCATCTTGAAGAGGATTGCTCTGATACCAGTAAAAGTGCTTGAGAGAAGGATGGATGAAAAGTGCAACTTGGAGTGATGAGGCTCGATTCAACTCACCATTACAAAATTAGCCTATCATCACTTGGAATCTTTGAATTAACTTATAAACTTCTATTTAATGCAATAAAACACCATACGTGCTTTGAATCATCACAAAGAATAAGTTGATGCAAAATAGACTATCAACTTAAGAAGTGATTATGAACAACTTTCTATTTATGGAAGGAAAGATCAAGTTCAAACACTCAATGCTCTCAGTCTGATTACAATTGATCTGATTCCTCTTAAAGGAAGTTGATTAATATTGCGAAGACTCTATTGTGCACAAGAATTGGAATTATAAACAAGGCATGCTCTCATTAAGAGCTTAACATGATCAAGGGGTCACCTCGGCTTTTTAGAGAATAACATGAACAAACTTTGAGGCAAATAAATTGCTATAGCACACAGAAGGAGAATCCAAATGATACAAAACTTTGAACCATGCAAGTAGACACTAATACCTTTCCAATGTGTCCTTATACATGAAGATTGTACTTCTGATGTATGAGAATCAAAATCTACAATCCTACTGATTTGGAGAAGATGATACAGAGAAGAAGGGAGCAAGATGAAGATGTAACTTGAATGATATTCATCAATTATAAAGTAGAAGTTCTTAGAGTGATTATATACACTCCTTGGAGTCTCCTCTTGGTTTTACACAACTCCTACTAACCAAATTGATTTGCAATTACTTGTGGATGACTTTGTTCAGATCCATTCTCTTTTCCTATAATCTAGGAAATGAAGATTTCAAATTCAAATTTGATTTGAATTGATGGTTGAACACCAACCTTTAAGCTCGTGGATTTTAGGTCTTTTATATTCATCCTTTAATAAGAGTAAAGAACTAGAATCCATAAATAATCATGGATGTTCTACAAAGATAGAAAATATCATGAATCACCATAAGACTATGGTTCACTCCAAGAATGAACTTGGACTATGACAAAATCTTCTTCCAAGCATGGTGAAAGCTTGATGCTCTAACAATAACTACCTCTCGAAGCTCATAAGAATCCAATATTTTTATTAGCTTAAGCTTCCATAATGTATAGTTTTTACCATCAAGTTTTCCTTCATAGTTTCTGCAAGGTTGGTGGATGAATCCATAGTGTTTGTACTTCTTATGCAACTAGATTCATAGATGCATTTTCTCTAGAGGATGTACTATTTGAGCATGTAATCAAACTACTTGGATACACCATAGATAGATTGCCACTATTTTTGTAGAACTTTGTATTCCTTGTTAGCATATCTTTAAAGCCACTTGGACTTTAATACCATGAAATAAAAATTGAGAGGACACATTACACCATAGTTTAGCACAAAAAATAGTAGAAAAGAGATAACACAAGAAAAAAAAAAATTATTATTGTAAGAAAGATAAAATGATGATTGAAGTATTTTGATGGAAATGCACCGTAGTGTGCTTCCTTCTCGAGAGCTCCACGAAAATATCCTCGAAGTAGAAAACCGAGCTCCTAGCACCACACATGGTACTCTGCACAAAGGCTATAGAATACGTAGTACATAGGGAGCACAAACACAAACTTCTTAAGTGTTACAAATGCGATCAAACTTACAATCTGTGGTTGACCAAGCCACTATATGTTTTATTAAAGAACATATACAAAAGTGTTCAATTGGCCATTTGGCCTTTCACATGGACACTAATGGTAACAATCTCCCACTACAGGCTAATATGGCCAAAGTAATTATGGGAGAATTATGAAGAATGATAAAGAATACCCGAGTGTAAGTATACAAACTATACCTCCCACCTGATGGGCATGTTACACAGTATACAAGTGACTGTGTAAGATCATGAATCAAGTAACCCCCATCAAGTGACAATAGTGTGGAAAGCTATCCTGTGGTAGAGCTTTAGTCAAAGCATCTACAACATTATCTTGAGTATAAACCTTCTCAAGAATAATGCACTCAGTGGCTAAGCAATCTCTAATGAAGTGACACCTCACCTCAATGTGCTTGGTCATTGCATGATAGACCAGATTCTTAGCCAAAGCAATGTCACTCTGACTATCACTGAGAAAACGAGATACATGCTGAGATAGACCCATATCACAAGCAAGATGAGAAATCCACAATGCTTCTTTACATGCATCACTTGCTACAACATACTCTGCTTCTATGGTGGAAATAATTGTACATTCTTGAAGATGAGATCTCCAAGAGATAACACCTCCAACAAAATGAAAAATGTACCTTGATGTAGACTTACGATTGTCTACACAATTAGCATAGTCAAATTTTGTGTAATATAGACACTTGTCCTTAGTGCCACTCAAATATCTCAAAACCATCTTGACTGCTTCCCAATTTTGGTTGCCAGGATTAGACATATATCTGCTCATAACTCCCAGTGCAAAGGCAATGTCTAGTCTCGTAGCTACCATAGCATACATGAGACTACCAATAACATACTCATAAGGAATTTTGGTCATGAATTCCTTTTCCTCATCTGATTTGGGGCAATCATCCTTGCTCAATTTCACATATGTGGGTAAAGGTGTGCTCAATGCCTTTCCACCTTGCATATTGAACATGTGAAGTACTTTGGATATACTCACTTTGAGATAAGTATATGCATCTTTTACTCCTATCACAAGTAATGTGCATGCCAAGAATATGTTTGACATCCCCCAAATCCTTCATATCAAGTGTCTCACTCAACTTCTTTTTGAGAATTGACAAGTCATAATAGGACTTCCCAACAATCAACATATCATCGACATAAAGTATCAAGCATATCAAGCTGCCATTTGAGCATCTCTTTGTGTAGAGACAATGATCCTCATTGCTTTGAGAATAGCCTTGAGCTTCATAAAAGCATCAAACTTTTGGTACCCTTGTCTAAGGGACTGTTTAAGTCCATATAAGCCCTTCTTGAGCTTACAAACTAGACTTTCTTTGCCAGGAATTACATAACCCTTTGGTTGTTCCATATAGATCTCATATGTAAGATCTCCATGCAAGAAAGAAGATTTCACATCCATTTGGACTAACTCTAAGTTCTCCATTGCAACGAATCCAAGCAACATGCACAGGGTAGTCATCTTGACCACTGGAGAGAAGATTTCCTCAAAATCAACACCATGTTTTGCTCGAAACCCTTTGCAACAAGTTGTGTTTTATACTTTAGAGAAGCACAATTTGATATGAATTTCAACTTATATACCCATTTATGGTAAAGCTTTCTTGTCCTTTGGAAAAGGTACTAAATCCCAAGTACCATTCTTGTGAATAGAATCCAAATCACTCTTCATGGCATGCTCCCACTTGACATGATCTGTTGTCTTCATAACATCTTTGTAGCAAGAAGGCTCACCAGCATGTGTTAGCATAACAAAATCCAAACCTGGAACATATCTATCAGGTGGATGTGAGACACGTGTAGAGCATCTCAATGATTGCTGAACATGAACATTTGTAGACTGATCGGATTGGACATTCTCTTGAACATCCCTATGTGCATCATTTTTATGCATGCTAATTGGAGGAATAGTATCCTCAAACACCACTCTTCTCACTTCAGCCTCCTTAATGGGTTGTTTATGCATCTTAGACTCATTGAAAATGACATCACTACTTCTAATCATTGATCGTGTTTCAAGATCCCATAAGCGATATCCAAATTGTCCTTCTTGAACATATCCAAGAAAAATACATTTCTTTGACTTATGGTCCAAATTTTCTCTAATATTCTTGGATATATGAACATATGCTTCACACCAAAAAACTCAAAGATGATCATAATATGGTGGCTTTCTTATCCATAACTCTTGTGCCACTTTCAAAAATTTGATAATACTAGCTGAAAGGTTAATCACATGAATTGCAGTCAATACTGCTTCTGCTCAAAAGCCTTGTGAAAGGTTTGTATGATGCAGCATAGAAACTACTCTATTCTGAATAGTTCTATTCATCCTTTCAGCTATACTATTTTGTGATGGGGTATAAGGAGCTCTAAGCTCTCTACGAATTCCTCTAGAATGACAGAAAAGGCTGAATTCATTTGAGGTATACTCACCCCCATTATTTGAACGTAAAGCCTTAAGCTTAGTTCTTTTTCAGTCTCAACTCAAGCAAGCCATTTTTTGAAAGTAGGGAATACCTCACCTTTGCTTTGATAGGATATACCTAGACTTTTCTAGTAGCATCATCTATGAAAGTGACAAAATAAAGAGAACCACCTAATGACCTTGTGGGCATAGGACCACACACAGATGTATGAATGAGATCTAAAGGCTCAATTGAAGAGTCAATGTGCATCTTGCGCACATTCCTAGTTTTCTTTCCATATTGACAATGTTCACAAAATGAAAAATCAAAGAAAGATAACACAGGTAAGTAGCCTGAATGAGAAAGATTTTCCATTCCACTACGTGCTATCTGGCCCAAATGGCCATGCCAAATACAAGCCATAGGTTGTTTAGTAACAGCTAACAAGTGTTCTTTTTGTGATAAAATTAAAGGATAAAGTGAGCCAACTTTGCTTCCTTTTGCAATAATCATATTGCTCTTTGATATGCAAAAGGAATGAGCATACAAGACCACCTTGTAACCAAGGTCATCAAGTTGACCAACTGATATCAAACTACGTGATAATTGAGGTACATGGCATATATTATGCATAGTAAATTTTGAACCATCAATGAACTTCACAACCACATCTCCAATCCCCACAACGTCACACTGGTAAGAGCCACCAAGTCTCATGGTACCAAGAGACTTTGGTGATAATTAGAGAACCATTCTCGATGAGGTGTCACATGGAAAGAAGCACTAGAATCTAGCAAACATGTGTGGGAAAGAGAATCAGCCATAAGAGCCTCAGTTGGCATAGTGCTATCGAGTGCCAATGGATCAACACCATCAGAAATAGCATTAATTTCTTCAATCTTCGTAGTCAAAGTAGATTGTGCAGGTAGCTATTAAACATGCCTATCAACATTCTTTCCTTTACCTTTAGTGTTCTTTAATGCATAACAATCTTTCTTCATGTGTCCTTTCTTATGACAACATGGCATTCGATATCCCTCTTCCTTGATTTACTTCTACTCTTATTTCATTGATCATTCTTTTCCTTATTCTTGTTCCTGCCACATTACTGATTCTTTCCTTGGTAAGAATCACGAACATTATATGCATCTCCACTCTGAGTGTCAACCATATATTTTCTACGAATCTCCTCACTCAAGAGTGCTCCACATATATCATCATAGACCAGTTTACCACCAGGTGCATTATTACTAATAGATGTGTAAAAGGTATCCCATGATGATGGCAAGGTGCATAACAACAAGACTGCTTTCATTTCATTATCCATATCCATTTTTTGAGCTTGTAATTGGGAGAATATAACATCAAACTCATTTAAATGAGCAGCAACACTATCTGTGTCCTTCATGCGAAAGTCATATAATTTTCTCATCAGATACACTTTATTTGATGCCGTCTCTTTTTCATATGTATTGCATAACTTCTTCCAAATCTCCTCTACACTTTCACAGTCTAATATTGTAAAGTAAACATTATTTGTCAGGTACAACCGAATGGTAGACCTGGACATTTCATCTAACTCATCCCAATAATCTTCATCCATGTCTGCAGGCTTCTTTAAGATCCCATTACTGGCTTTCATTGCCTCCTTTGGATCAGCACATCTTTAATTTGATTCTTCCATAGAGCAAAGTTTGTGCCATCGAAATTTAGATCTCAAAATGATCTTTGCCCTGCAAGTTATAGCTCATCCTCGGAACATTGGCACTAGAACATGAACCACCAAACGTGCTTGAGACCTTTGATGCCATGATGGTAGAGAACTGAATAGAATGATAATGGAGCTAGAAGAGTCCAACCACCACTAAGGCTCAAAGAAGGATGACCAAGTGTTAGATTCTAGAAGAGAATTCAGCAGTCTTCCCAAAAAAATGAATTAATGAACAGTAATGAACAACAAAAAGATTATGTGAGAATAAATCTACTCACACCAATAAGTGTATAAAAGAGTAAATTGACCACTTTATAGTTGAAAAAACCAAAAATCTAGAAAACTTTTGCCAAAGTATCCTCTACAAAATGAGCATATGACCAGTGTCAAAATCTCATAAAACTACAAGTACTGTCATGTTTACCTGCATAGTGAATCATTGACTCCACTGCATATAATGAGTTACCAAAAAGAAGCCAACTAGGCTTATTGAACACCTATGAACAACTATCATACATTTCCTATGGCGAGGCTGGGTAAGTCTTCCACCTGCATCACCGAAGAGACCCAAACATCAGGGTGTCTCATAGTTAAGAAAACCTCACCACGACCCTCTTTATCAAACGTAAAAGGCTTTATGCAAAAACATAACCACTATATCAATGACCACATGGGTGCACATAAGTGGTATCCACAGAAGCATACATTTTGTGTATGTGCCTAATATATGCAGTAAAATGGCACTAAAAGGCTGATTTCGCAAAGCTCTTAGGCTTGCTTCTTGCACCAATAGTTAAGTGATCCCCAAGAGTTATAGACATATGTACAAGCCACATGAAAAAAACATACAAGTCGAGGAAAAAAACCTCCTAAAGAGGGAAAGAAGTGCCCTGGAGGTCTGAAGTGTTCTCACACACACCACTACCAAAATATATCAACAAAAAGTCAGTCCAATTTTTTTCGAAAAGCTCAAAACTTCTCCCTAGGTAGAGCCTTTGTGAAAATGTTTGCAACATTATCCTTTGCGGACACACAAGCCCAAGTGATCTCTCCAAGAGAGAGTCTCTTCCTAACATAATGATAGTGCACCTCAATGTGCTTTGTACGACCATAGAACATAGGTTTCCTCATAATTGCCAATGCACTCTAACTCTGCATGCAATAAAGATAATGGTCGTAAAAGACTAACCAATTCCCAAATCAGCCAAAAGGCAAACGAGACACACACACACACACACACACACTCAACAATGGCTCTAAAACTATGAGAAATATTTTTCCACTACAATTACATTCTTCACATTTGTGAGATAGTTTACACGTTGATCCCTCCCTAAGTAGAATCCATGTGACCTGTATCACTTTGAGAGGGGGCTTTTCATCAAAGAATAATAAAATTTCTTAATGTAGTGTAAAGTCTGTTGTCAACAGAAAATGTTATTTTATTTTTGTCATTCCAGCGTGTAAATCCTACAATTTGGTCGTTCGTTAAGATTCTTTAGAGCAGTCCCAGGCCGCTTATCCAGGTGGTTGGGCCTATCGCCTCTTGAGGCGAGGGCGAGGGTTCAACCCCCACAGGCAACATGTAAAGGACATGTTTAACATGGAAAGTTGTACCTTGTGGCTGATGTGCCATCGTTTGTCCTGCCTCATGGTAGTTGTGGGATAAGAGGGGTCCCATAGGTAATATGCCCTTCCTTGTGTAAAGTTGTAATTTCAAAGTTAAAGCCTGGAGGAGTAGGCCGAACCTCCATTTTAATTAAAAATGGAGGAGTAGGCCGAACCTCCATTTTAATTAAAAAAAAAAATTCGTTAGAGCACATTTAGCTAACAAGCCACAAGCTTTGATGAAGGAAACGTTCCATCGGCACCTTCACAAAATCAACAGATACTCGAATTGCAATTTGTTTGAAACTTCTCTGCGCTCGCACTAACAGGCATGAAAATCTCTCTCTCTCTCTCTCTCTCTCTCTCTCTCTCTCTCTCATACACACACACAGAGTATTCATCTGGACGGCCAGGCGCAAACATTCCGCTATCTCAGAATAATTTGCTAAATTGCACGTCTTCTTTACTGTGAAACATAGACCTTCACAAACCCGCGCTCTACCTTGCGCGCTCCTGCTCTTGAGCGTGCACGAACCAGAAAGAGAGAGAGACGTGCCTGTTTCTCGTTCGTGGACATTAGTGTCTTTCTTTCTCATTCGCGTGTTGTGCTTCGTAAAACAGGTTATTTGGGCTATAGATAGATAAGTGTCAATGGGGCCCAAAAAAGAGCCTGCTAAAGTTAAAAAATCTGCTGCCGCCGGTAAAGATAAACCTATTGCTCCTAAGAAGAAGAAATGGAAAGCAGATAAAGCTGGTGATGAAGATAAATCTGCTCCTCTCTCGCCAAAAGAAATGAAAGTTAAAATGGAGTCCCTGGAGGTGGATAAAATTAAGGAAGAGCAGGAGAGAAATTTTGTCCAACTAGAAAGGGTAAGTCAATCTATTCTGTTCTATTGTGTGTGTGTGCGTGTGTGTGTGTGTGTGTGAGAGAGAGAGAGAGAGAGAGAGAGAGAGAGAGAGAGAGAGAGAGAGAGAGAGAGAGAGAGAGAGAGAGAGAGAGAGAGAGAGAGAGAGAGAGAGAGAGAGAGACTTTTTAACGTCTATTAGAGGCCAAAATCGGTCTATGAGACAAAACATATACATGAGAGAGAGAGAGAGAGAGAGAGAGAGAGAGAGAGAGAGAGAGAGAGAGAGAGAGAGAGAGAGAGAGAGAGAGAGAGAGAGAGAGAGAGAGAGAGAGAGAGGATGATATATTTACGTTCTTAGAGAAGGCCAAAATATGAGACAAAACATATACATGAATGAGAGAGAGAGAGAGAGAGAGAGAGAGAGAGAGAGAGAGGATGATATATTTACGTTCTTAGAGAAGGCCAAAATGGCCTATGAGACCAAAAAACATACTATGTCTGGCTAAAAGAAAGGAATTAAAATAAAGTAAAAGCGCTACAGTAATGGAAAAGTTATACTAGGTGTCAATATTTTTTTGGGTAAAACAAAAGGTAAAATAAGGGGTGTATAATTAATGAATGGTGCAAGTCATTCATCTTATACTATTCCCGACGTTGGTCCATGGAAAATTCCCATCAGTATCTTCCATGGTAAGTACCCTGATTGAGTGCTTTGAGTGATGAGGTAGGATGAACCAAATCCTGGATTGGAGCCTGTCTGTAGAGTGAGGTTGCCTTTAGTTGAGGCACTTAGATCATCGTAGCTCTGTTGGCCAGTTGAGCAATATGCCTGTAGTGTATACATTGCTCTAAAGGTTCTTCATTTGACTGTCCAGCTATTGACGTTTTTTCGATGAAGAAATCTATGATCCTCCTCTGCATTTGTCTCTCTGGTCTCTGCAAGAGGCTCTCTCTATGTGTCTCCATAGCTCTAGTAGGAATAAGTTGAGGCATCTTTGACTTCTCTTATCTCATGATTCTTGAGAACAGCCCAAATCTCTCTTTAAATAGGCAATGAAGATGGCCACATATATCATAATATGCTCCACAATCCCATGTGTAAGGCACATCTGTTTTGGGCTCTCTTTGACAAACCCAACATATTCTAGCCTCAACACGTAATCCTCTATATGTGTCAGTTCCAATCTGAAGCTGATGAGAGGATGTGTGCATTTTTCCCATAGCACAATGAAATTAATACGGTTAATGCCCATCCATTATGACTTGGCCCGATTGTAATACCATACGGGGGAAGATGGAGAGGATGCTCTATGTAGAAAGCCATCTTTGCCCATCACCTTTGGAAGTGATAGAAACTCAGTTTACAGAGCTTCCTGCAATTGCTTGTGTGTGTGTGTGTGTGTGTGTGTGAGAGAGAGAGAGAGAGAGAGAGAGAGAGAGAGAGAGAGAGAGAGAGAGAGAGAGAGAGAGAGAGAGAGAGAGAGAGAGAGAGAGAGAGAGAGAGAGAGAGAGAGAGAGAGAGAGAGAGAGAGAGAGAGAGAGAGAGAGAGAGAGAGAGAGAGAGAGAGAGAGAGAGAGAGAGAGAGAGAGAGAGAGAGAGAGAGAGAGAGAGAGCATTCATCCTTAATTCTATACGCACTGGGCATTTAGGTTAGTGCGGATGCAGCATGCCATAGTATGCAGTTGATTCTAGACATGTCACATAATGAAGCTGATGGCGACATAGTTTTTGTGGTTGACTATCTAGAGCTTATAGTGGCACTTTCTTTTAAGCCTGAATTTGGGATTTGCTTGGATTCATCTTGGCATATATACATAAAAAGCTATCTTAGCTCCCAATGCATGGACTGTCCAAGGTTCTTGGAGCCTATCGCATGAACACATTTTCTCCAACCTTCCCAAGATTGTATAGGCTCTTGTCAACCTAATCTCCACTATGCACCAACCTACTAAAGATTTAACTCAAGCTATGTTTATGCATTTATGTATTCGACCATCTCTTGCCGATAAGTAAATGAGGCTGTTGATCTTCTAATCCATTATGGGTGGGTGTTAAACACCACGAACTTGGTTTTGCCAATGTTAACATGCAATCCACTATTGTGTGCAAACTCATAAGGCATTGCATATTTCTTGAGATTTAGTAAATCCGTCATTAACATTCAACAACAAAAGGATTCAAGCCCTTACAAGTGGAGCCGCTCTATCACCAAGTATATAAATGTAGGTTCTAACCTCATCCACATACATGCCAAAAAGTGTGGGTGTTAATGGCCAACCTAGTTTGATCCCAATAGTTGAGTGAACAAGGGTGGAGACCCCCTCTTGGGTGCATATGTGACCCACCATTGATAGGTATGTTCTTTCATATGACCATATTGTGTAAACTGATTGTTTGCAAATAATGCATGAAAAAACCTGAATATAACTTCTTCTCTGATGGAGGTAGCTTCAAGAACTCTTCAACTTGAAGTATATGGCTGGAATAGCTTGTACAACAACAAGTAGAGAAGTAGAACAAAATTACACTTTTAGAAGTGGTAGAAACTCAGCTCGTTGACATTGTTAGAGGTCTTTATTTAGAATGACTCTTTGTTAAAGTTTGCACCTATTCTAGGGCACTGATGATTTGAGTAGGGATGTCATAGCTATTTGTCCAAGCTATGCATGATAAAGTTTAATTTTGATACTTCTTGTTTTGGACAGACATAGAAGTTGAAGATGTGCTTTTTGTTTTGTTTTTGTTTTTGTTTAATATTTGCACGTTTATATATATTTGTGTATTTTTTTAATATATTTATATTTTTTAAATTTGAATATTGTGTATTAGTTTTTAGTCTGGTTCATTTTGTATTGGTCTTATTACTTGTTTTTATTTTTCATGACTTATATTGATCTTATTTTTTGTGTAGTCTCTTGCTTTTCTTGTTGTTTTTTCTTATGTGTTTGTGTTCTCTATCTTGGGTTAGTAAGTTTGGATAACTCTGAATTTATGAAGGTATATATAAAATTACAGCAACAAACTTACAATAATCAGCATATGACACACACATGTATGTGTGTAGAAGAAGTAATAAAGCAGCAACACAACACAATGAGCTCCAAAACACAATAAAGATAGTGTGTGTGATAGTAGATAATCTGTAAGTGAGCACCTATGCACTCTATATATAGCCTTCAGCAGGGGGCGAATAAAATTGCACCAAAACAGCTATAAAGCAGTTCATTAAGTTTTTTTAGCTTTAATTTTATCGAAAAAGCTATTGATAGATTTAATGGGTGCAAGTCATATCAGCCCTAGGATCAGGTCCTCTTATAAGATTAAAACCTGGTCTTAAAAGTTTTTTAATGAGTTTTGACTTTTTTAAAGAGGTTTGATCTGAATTATATGAGGCTATGAGCTTCAAAAAGTAATCTTCAATGCTTGAGGTAAATAGAGCTAGTACTGAAGATACACAAAAAATAGAGCAACAACTTACACAAATCACCTGCCATGCACTTGGTGTGTATGTAGGTCCTAGGAGGAGATGGGCAGCAACAAGAACCTCTAAAATTAGCAAACTTCAACTTCAAATATGCTCCAAACAGCTGCGAAACCTGCACCTAGCCTTTAGTTCTAGAGCTAAAGCTTAGAGAAGCTTGAAAGATGATTGAATATGTGCCCAAGAGGTGCCCTTATATAGCCTAGGGATTAGCCCATGAAAAGTTGAAAAAAAAAGAACTTGTGCCTCAATTTGCTGTGTGTTTTACGAGAAAGTTTAAAGGGTTTTTTAATTTTCTGTTTTGGATTTAATGCTTGCTTTTGGTCGGATTTAATCCCAACTATTGATTTTGTATGCTTTTCTAACTTTAAATCATGTCCATTGATCAAAATTAGGTGAAAAGCACATGAAAAGCAAGATATAAGGTTTTGTAAAGCACATGAAAAGCAAGATATAAGGTTTTGTTTGAGGGGTTTTTGAGTACCAAATGTCTATATATCAATAGAAAGCCTTGTTGAGTACTTTGAGAATATGCAATTAAAAATTTGACCTATCTTTGACCATATGTGAAAATTAAGATTTGGGAATTTGGTGTTTTGACAACTCAATGTGACATTGTTTTCCAACAATCCCCCCCTCAATCTCATATTGGCATAAGATTCAATAATCTGTGCATAACTTTTGATGTTTGTCTCCGGATAATACTTTAGTGAAGATATCCTCCACATTTTTACTTGTAGGAACATAGATAAGTTCACCAATATAATGACAATGTACTTAAATATGCTTAGTCCTTGCATGATGAACATGATTCTTTGCAATAGCAATAACTTTTTGACTATCTGACTATATCTGCATAGGAAGATAAACATAATCATCAAGATAACGTAAAGTTTTTTGCAACCATTTAGCCTCAAGTGTAGTTGTAAAGGCAACCCTATACTCTACTTCACTTGGAGATTCAGCCATTTGTCAGTTGTTTCTTAGAATGCCAAGATATAAGTCATTCTCCAACATAAAAACAATATCCACTTGTACTTCTTCTTGTGTATATGTCACCTGCCCAATCAAAAATTGCGAATCCTGGAGTATAAAATGTGACGTTGGAAAAATGATAACATAATTCATAGTTCCTTTCAAATTTTTGAAGATTCGTCTAATTGCTTTCCAATGATTTTTTAGAGGTTTGTGCATGAACCTTGATACTTGAAAAACTACAAAGTGAATGTCAAGAAGTGTATTACATAGATATATAAAGCATCAATTTTCTGACTATAAAACATAGTATCAAAAGGTTTTGAATCTACATGTGCTTGTAATGACACATTAACATCCGTAGGTGTTTGCATAGGTTTAGAATGTAACATTTTAAACGTTTCCAATAGTTAATGTAGTTTTGTTGAGACATACACATATAATCATTCTCGAATATGAATTCAATGCCAAGATAATAATGTAAAATTCAAGATCATTATCATCAAAAACTTTTTTAACCTTTGTCTTAAAGAACTGAAGATCTAAATCTTTAGGATCTATCATAATCATATCATGAACATAAATGATACTTATGATTAAAATAATTGTCTCTGACTTAACATAGAGGATAGGAGAAGCTTCTGAGTTTTTAAAACCAATAAATAAAAACGAAGCCCTTTTTCTTCAAACCATAGAGAGCTTTTATAAGCTTGCATGCTAAATGTTCTTTACCTGGCTCTTCAAAACCAGTAGGTTGTTGTATATAAACATCTTCATGTAGATCACCATTAAGAAAAGGAATTTTGATATCAAACTGGTATACTTTCCAACCAAAGAATGCAAATAGAGAAAGAATAATCCTAACTATGTTCATTGTAGAAGTAGGAGAAAATGTTTCATAATAGTCTATATCTTTCTTTTGTGCATAACCTTTTACAACTAACAATGCTCTATATTTGTTAATCATACCATCATCTTTTCTTTTGATCTCGAAGATCCACTTGAAAACAATAGCTTTCTTATCCTTTGGTAACTCTTGAAGCTTCCATGTTTGATTCTTATGAATAGAATCAATCTCCTCTTGCATTGCTTTCTTCCAAACAAAACTATGTAATGTATCTTTGACACTAGCAGGTAGATTCTCTATTGGAGTAGGTAGATTCTCTATTGGAGTAAGTGCAACAATTTTATGAATTTCAAAAGCTTTTGCATAATTTACTTGATCTCCATAATCTTTTTGACTTCTTGTCCTTCCTTTAAAACTTTGAATATCACTATCTTGCACAGTTTGAAAGAAGTACTTTCGAAATTTCTGAAATACTAGTGCAATCTTCTCTTCCTCTAGAGTTCTCTTTCATAAATAGGTTCCTCTTTAACAGGCTGAGTAGGAATAGAGGAAGCATAGCAGTCAGGTGGGTTAGGTGTGTTCAATGTGGTGCATGGACCGAATGATATGGGGAAGTAAGATGCGTAGGATGCAGCGCGCGCGCACACACACACATACATATATATATATATATATATATATATATATATATATATATATATATATATATATATATATATATATATATATATATATATATATATATATATATATAAACATATATATACACACACACACATACTTGTTTAGCCGACGTTTTTGACTTTTGACTTCTGACGTTTAACCGACATGTGACAGGTACGGTAAAATTTATCAGACGTCTAATTTTTTTTACAAAAAATTAAGAATAATTACTAAATTTATAATAAATATTATAAACATCAATATCATTAAATATTATCTATCTCTCTCTCTCTCTCTATATATATATATATATACATATATATATATATATATATATATATATATATATATATATATATATATATATATAGATAGATAGATAGATATATATATAGATAGATAGATAGATAGATAGATAGATAGATAGATAGATAGATAGATAGATAGATA
>CM035430.1:33888953-33893953 GCA_020310875.1 Ceratopteris richardii
TGTATGTATGTATGTATGTATGTATGTATGTATGTATGTATGTATGTATGTATGTATGTATGTATGTATGTATGTATGTATGTATGTATGTATGTATGTATGTATGTATGTATGTATGTATGTATGTATGTATGTATGTATGTATGTATGTATGTATGTATGTATGTATGTGAAAGAGGCCGCGGAGAGCTACGTCGTGGTGTGCTCGGTTGCTCCAAATGCGAAGGGACTCGGCTGCTGCTTGAGGAGAGAGAAAGTAGAGAGAGAAACCTGCGCAGAAATTTGGAGAAGAAGATGGAGAAGCTTAAGTTGAAGAAGTCCCAATCAAGTTATGAGAGATTTGGGACCAAGTCTTATTGATAAGTGACTTTTAGGTCATTTGGGCATGTTCACACATGGCCAATGACCAAAAGTCATAAAAGTAATGTAAGTGCCTATAACTCCCGAATTTGGGGTGCAAAAAATATAACAAAAATATGTCTAGAAAGCTCTCGAAGAGAGCTTTCACATGGAAGGGTCAAAATATACAAAAGGAGTGTCCTTGGGGCTTGTATCCCCAACACCCTCCCACTTAAAGGACCAAGGAGGCTCCTTTAAGCTAAGTAACTCCCACCATCTGTATACATAGCTGATGTTGTGCCTTGGGTAGACACTTTGTGAGAGCATCTGCAGGATTCTGTGAAGTATTGACCTTGATCAAAGTGATCAGGCCATCATCTAACACCTCTCTGATGAAGTGGTATCTCACATCAATATGCTTTGTGCGAGCATGAAACATGGCATTCTTTGCTAAACATATGGCACTCTGGCTATCACATCCAAGGAGAAGTACCTTTTTCAGGCATCCCAAACTCACTGCAGAGGGGGGCTAACCAAATGGCTTCTTTGGAAGCCTCTGTGGCTGAAATATATTCAGCCTCTGTAGTAGATAGTGCAACTATCCTCTGAAGTCTAGAGCACCATGAAATAGCTCCATCTGCAAGGATGTATACATAGCCACTTGTGGATTTGCGTGTGTCCACATCACTTGCCATGTCTGAATCACAAAATCCTTTTAACTCCAATGGACCCTTTCCATAACATAAGCATTTACTTTTGGTCCCTTTCAAATATCTCAAGATAGATTTGACTGCGTCCCAATGAGCTCTACCAGGATTAGCCATGAACCTGCTAACAACTCCCACTGCATGAGCAATGTCTAGCCGAGTAGCAACCGTAGCATACATAAGTGAACCACAAGCTGATGCATATGGAACACTCTTCATGTAATTGGCCGCATCATCATCTTTGGGACAGTCATCCGTACATGTGGCTGCAATGGCACTCCAAGAGGCTTAGCATCAGCCACATTAAATCTGTCCAACACTTTTTCAATTTACTTTTCTTGGGATACCTGCAAAGTATGCTGCGGCCTATCCCTTTTTATACGCATACCAAGAATATGCTCAGCTTCCCCAAGGTCTTTCATTGAGAATGCAGAGTCCACCTGCTGTTTTAAAGCATTCAGAGTGCTCTTTTTCTTCCCAGCCAGCAGCATATCATCCACATACAGTACAAGAATAATTGGGCTTCCATCTTCATCCTTTTTGGCTGCCATCTTCATCCATGTTTGAGCATAAATGCATCAAACTTCTTATACCATTGTCTGGGGGCTGTTTCAGCCCATATAAGCTCCTTTTCAGTTTGCATACCAGATGCTCTTTTCTAGGAATGGCATATCCTTCAGGCTGTTTCTCTTCATCTAAATCACCATGCAAAAAGGCTGTTTTAACATCCATTTGGAATAATTCCAAATCAACACATGTAAAGTGGTTGTTTTTACCACTGGAGAGAACACTTCTTGGAAATCAATGCCCTCTTTTTGGGCATATCCCTTAGCAACCAGCCTTGCCTTATACTTGGGTTTGCCATCAACAGTGATTTTGTACACCCACTTGTTGGGAATGGCCTTCCTTCCTTTGGGTAACTCAACCAAATCCCAAGTATCATTTGCATGCAAGGCCTTTATCTCTTCCTGCACGGCTAACTCCCACTTCTTCTTGTGCTCACATAGCTTTGCCTCTTTATAAGGAAGAGGCTCACCCTCATCTGATAACATAATATAATGTATAGAGGGATCATATCTATTCGCTGGCCTCCTAGGACGTATAGATCTTCTTACCCAATGATCCACATTACCAGGCAATGGATCTACATCAGGAAGTACATTAACTTCTTCATTGTTAACGGGCTGCTGTACATCATTTCCAGCCCTATTTTCAGCATGAATAGGTGGCTGCATATGCCATTCAGGAGCATCATTTTGCTGTCCAGCATCATCTGTCTCAATAAGCACGGGCTCATTGTCATTTCCAGCCATATGTGGTGCATCTTGAGGGTTCATATCAGATTTAACTTGTGGCTGTACATGCTGAAATTTGACTCTTTTATGGTCATCTTTAGAGGCACAATTGTTTTTGAGCAGCCTTGCCTCATTAAATACGACATCTCGCCTGCGCATTACCTTCTTGAGTTGAGGTAGCCAAATCCTATAGCTCATTTCACCTTCATCTCCATAACCCATGAAGATTCCATTCATGGACTTTACATCTAACTTGCTTCTCAACTCAGGCCTTATATGCACAAAAGCATCACAACCAAAGATGTGTAGGTGGTCATATGAAGCTGGTTTGTTAGACCAAACCTCTTCTGGAATGCCACCTTTTAAGGACATATGAGGGGATCGATTGCAAACATGAACTTCAGTTTTCAAAGCCTCTCCCCAAAATTTAGATGTGGACAGCATGCATCTCACCCTCTCACATAAAGTCCTTTTGTACCTTTCAACCACACCGTTGGAAGAGGGGCTGTATGGGACTGTTAGCTCCCTCTTAATACCAAGATTTTCACAAAATCTATTGAATTCAGCACTTGTAAACTCACCCCCATTATCTGTACGTAAGCATTTCAGCTTTCTACCTATTTGGGTGGTCACAAATGCATGAAATTTCTTAAATGCAGCAAAGGCTTCATCTTTAGATTTTAACAAATATACCCAAAGCTTCCTAGAGTAGTCATCAACAAAAGAAACAAAGTAAAGAGCACCCCCCATAGATTTTGTGGGTATGCTACAAACATTAGAATGAACAAGATCAAGCACATTAGACTTATGAGAGACACCAGAGTAGTAGGAATTCTTTACTTGCTTACCATATTGGTATTCATTACAAAAATCAAGTTTTGAGCCTTTAGCATCAAACTTGTCCAAATTACATAGTTTATCAAGGCCTTTTTCGCTTATGTGGCCAAGCCTTTTATGCCATAATTCCATATGTGAATGGATTTCAGCCAAAGCAATAAACTTGCCCAGCAAGGCTTTACCATGCAAGCAATAAAGAGTCCCTTTCTTTGTACCTTTAACAATCAGCCTAGAGCCTTTGATAAGCTTCCATGACCCCTTCTCAAAGAGGGTACTATATCCATGCATATCCATTTGCCCAACAGACAATAAGCTTTTCTTGATGCTTGGTACATACCTTACATCATGCAAAACCAGCTCATTAGTACCATCCACTGTGAGATGCACTGTGCCAATACCTTCAATAGAACAAGATGGTTATTTCCAAGATATACATGTCCATGGCTGCCTGCATGAAAGGTAGTAAAACACTCCTTAATAGGAGTTACATGAAACGATGCACCTGAATCTACAATCCATGTTTGTGACAAAGCATCATTCACAGTAAGCAAGGCATCAATCAAATCCCTCTTTGTGATTTGCATATCTTGTGCATGAATATTAATAGAAGCATCAATAACTTCGGCATGATCTGCTCCCATAGTAGCACAAAGTATATCTTCTGCATCCGATAGCTCCTCAATGATGACATTAGAGGCCACATTGGCCTTCTCTTTGTCTTTGTCCTTTGAGGTATCATGCGCTTCATTCTTGGCGTCCTTTTTCTTCCTGTCAACTGAGCTCTTCTTTCTTTCTAGTTCAGCTTTGTAATATCTGCAATCAGGCTTCTTATGACCTTTTCTCCCACGTTGATAACAAGTCACTTCAGCCTTGCCTTTGCTTTTGCTCCTGTTCCTCTGTGCATTTCCCCTTTTCTTTTCTGTTCTTCCTCTAGCCACATTGGTTGAACCACTGCCCTCTCCATTAGCTTTCCTCTTGATTTCCTCAGTCAAAATAGAACCCCTTACACCATCAAAGGTAAGATTGGGGCTATTCGAAAGTGAAACAACCAATGTTTCCCATGAATCAGGTAAGGTCATCAACAAGAAGATTGCCTTAAGCTTATCATCAAATGGAGGTAATCCAAAGTCCTCCTATTGTGAAAGAGTACCTGTAAACGAAGATAAGTGCTCAACCGCACTTTTGGACTCATCAAGCTGCATACACACTAGCTTACACATAAGATGCACTTGATTTACAGGCGTGGTATTTTCATAAGTGGCTTTCAACTTCTCCCAGACCTCAAAAGCAGTTGTAAGGCCTTTCAAATCCACTAAGATTTCATCTGATACAGCCATCTTGATGTAAGTGATGGCTTTCTTGGTTAGGTTCATCCATGCTGCATCTGTCATATCTTCAGGCTTGACTTCCTCAAGAGCCCCTTCACAATCTTTAAGAAAGAGGATGCCCAACATTCTCTCTTTCCACAAATCAAAACCGCTACCTTCAAATCTCTTGATCTCAAACAAGCTTTTGACATCAGAGGAGGTAGAGGCCATGTTTGCACACTAAGAACTTCAAAATTTCACCAAAAAAGGTAAAATTCACCTGTTGTCATGTGCGCAATTACCTTACGAGACTATAGCTAAGAAATTAAGCCCAAAAACTGTTCAAAATTTGCGAAAATCAATTTCTGAATTTTTTTGCAGAAAATTTCAGAACATTCCAGCAAGCTGTAATTGCATCAAAAACAACAAATTTGTTGTTTTTCAACCACAAAAGATATACATAGATGCAAAACCAAGTCAATGGGTGCTTGTTTTCACAAAAGCCCCAATTTTTT
>CM035430.1:33908953-34026453 GCA_020310875.1 Ceratopteris richardii
ATTCTTAACCATACCTTTGTCCTTCATAGATTTGAGAGCTGGAAAGTTAATATGACCAAATCTTGCAAAGTTGCATGCCAGAACTTCATATTCTCCTTTGATATAGAATACCTGGCAAGATTAGCATAGCTGATCTTTGACAATAGAAACATACCACTTATGTTTTCACTTTGTAATAAACAGTGCTCCTCATTAGGTGTAAGGATTTGACGTGAATCTTGCTTTAAAAATCACTTTATAACAATTTGATAAGAAAGTAGAGATAGAAAGCAAGTTCTTCTTCAAATCTAAAAACTTCATATATGGTATATACAAAACATTGGAAATAGTGAATATACCACCTGCACTGGACTTTAAAGTGACTTCTCCAAAACGAACTACATCTAAATCATGACCATCTACTATGATCACTCTTCTACTTGTAGAGTTAGTAAGAGAAGAAAATACCTTCTTGCAAACTTTCATGTGCTTAGTAGCTTCAAAATAAAAATTCAAGGATTTTCTAACATTGCATTCAATGCTCCTTGATCAAAAGACATTTCTTTTATACTAACACATGCAAAACATTCTTCACTTGAAGCAGATTTAGCTTTTGATACCTCTTCAACATTGTCATACGATGCTCTTTTCTTTTCATTGATTATCCCCATTCTTCAATGTACTATATGATGACTTTGTTTCTTGAAATAATGGAAGATACTCTTCTTAGGTGTAGATGTGGATGAAGTAGATTTTTCCTTAGGTGTGGATAAAGTAGTTGAAATAGAGGTTGAAAAAATGTAGTGGAAGACTTAGAAGTAGATGACTTATTTTGCTTCTTGCTTTGTTGAGTCTCTTTCTCCTTCTTGAAAGTCTCCTTCTTCGTTTTGCCTTTGGACGATGATACCATAGCTTCATCATTCTCTTCCATACTCTTTTGTTGATCTTCATCTTGAAGCAAAAAGAAGTGAAACTCTTCAAATGATAATTCTCTCTCTCTCTTGTAGAGAGAGAGAAGTAACAAAAGAACGATATGTAGATGGAAGTGAATTGATAATTGATAATTGCATTCACTAGCTCTTCATTAGAAATGCTTACTCCAATATTTAGAAGTTGATTACGAATGTCTTTAAGCTTTAAAATATGAGATTGTACGGACTCACTAACTTTCATGCCTGTGTTGGCTAATTGTCTCCTTAGATGAGCTTTCTGTGGAAGGCTTCTACTTTGATAGAGATTCTCAACTATAACCAAGCCTGATGAGAGGTTCTGCATGACCTGATGTGAGGAATGATACGATGCTTTACACCCATAGTGATAATGAGAGTGCTTGAGCATCTCTAAAATCCCATATGGACTTCTCTTTTGATGGTTGAATCTGCGTCCTTTTGTTTGTGGACGATGAAATACTTTTTTCTTCTTCTTCTTCTTCTTCTTCTTCTTCTTCTTCTTCTTCTTCTTCTGTCTGGGGGCCTGAAATTGGGGCAAGAGGCTTCTTCGAGGAAGAGCCTATATCCTTTTTAGCTTGTCTTGGTCTTGAATACTTACCTTCGGCAATATTCCACAAGTCCTTGGAACTAGCAAATTCATCATCATGAAATTCCACATTGGATAATTATACATTCCATCAAGCTTGTTATAAATACTCAACTTCAGAACAAGTTATGTATGTGAACAAGGCTCTGATACCAAATGTTGGAAGTGAGGTAGGCCCAATATAACCATAGGATCTTTCCAACACTTAGAATCTTAACACATATGCCCCTTGAACCATATAAGATAGATGAATGACAATGAGAATATACAAGAGACAAGAGACTGTAAAAGAGTAGCAAAATGCCACTCAAAACTAAATGCTCGAGAGTCGAATATGAATGTCAATACAACATGTGTAATATATACAAAACTGAATATTGGCTGAATGTAAAGGGTTCTAGGTACAAGAGTAAGAGAATAGTGCTTGTGGATAAAGAAGTGAGTGTGGTATAGGATTGATTGTTTATATAGTCAATATGTTGGAAAATTAAGGAAATTGCAACAAACCATAACAAAAGACGATCTCCTTCTGACAACAAGTAATCTTCAATGCTTGGAGTAATAGGTTGAACACGTTATACAACAGCTAGTATCGAAGATACACAGAAAATAGAGCAGCTGTTCACACAAATCACATGGCATACACTTGAAGTGCATGTAGGAGAAGATGGGAAGCAACAAGAGCCTCCAAAATTAGTAAATTTCAACTTCAAATATGCTCCAAATTGCTACAAAACCTACACCTAAGTCTCAATCCTAGAGCTAAAGCTTAGAGAAGCTTGACCTTGAAAAAGTTGAAGAAACGCCCAAAAAAAAAAAACCCGTCTTTCGTGATTTGCGGCGCGTTTTATGGAAAAGCTTCTACAAAGCTTTTTAATTTTTGATTTTGGCTTTAATGATTGCTTTTGGTTGGGTGTGATCCGAACCATTGATCTTGTATGCTTTTCTAACTTAAGATCATATCCATTGATCAAAATTAGGTGAAAAGCACATGAAAAAAGAATATAGGGTTTTGTTTTTGAGGGGTTTTTAAGTATCAAATGTCAAAATGTTATATATCATTAGAAAGCTTTTGGGGAGTACTTTGAGAATATGCATTAAAAATTTTGATATATTTTTGACCATTTTGACCATATTTAAAAATTAGGGTTTGCTGGAATGCAGAGTTTTGACCATTCAATGTGACATTGTTTTTCAACAAATAGTTCACATTGGGTTTCTTACCATAATACGCTTTACAAGGTGTAATAATTTTTAAAGCTTTTGTAGATGCTGCGTTAAGAATATGGTTAGCTGCATAAATAACATTGATCTAAATTTAGGAGAGTTTCTTTGAATTGTATGTACTCGATGAAATCTCACAAAAGAATATCATTACATGCTTGCTTACTAACAACTTCAAATTTGAAATAAATTACAATAAACATACTTTTCATTAAATCAACTAGTAGGACAAGATGTATGATACGAGCAAGCTTGGAAATAAAGCGATGTGAAACCCTAGATTGGTGGAGAAAAATAGGAGCTCCTCTAAAAATAGTGTAGCTGAATTCATGAACAGAAGTATACTTGTAAGGTACTTTTGTAGAGGTACTTGTATGGTGTTTTTTATGCAAAAAACCAGAACCATCATAGAGATTGGGCGATTATCCTTTTTTTTTGGGGGTATAAATGTTGGAAACAATGTTAGAATAGCATAAAACCCTAATTTCCAGCAACCCTAATGTCCAACAACCCTAATTTTCAGTACTAAGCTCAAGGATCATTGAGTCCTAGAGGTGACTAACTTTTGGAAGAGGTGTGACCTAACTTCTGGTGCAGCTTTGGAGGAGATTTTGACAGCCAACCATCAGCATCTTGCTGAATTTTGTGAGTAGCAAGTTCTATATTCTGTCCTCTTCTTTTAGTGTTGCTGTTCCTAGGCTTAAAGCCTTCTACATCAGCATAAGGAGGAGTTTCCATTGTTATTTAGTTAGGGTTTGCTGTACAAACAGTTGTAAACTGTTTCTATTCACTTCAAACTCACATACACACACACTTCATACCTCTTAGGCACTTTATGAACAAACTCTTGTACCTCATTCCTGAAATTCTGCCTAGATTCAGATTTTGTAACTACATTTAGCACACATTCAGATTTTGTATCTACATTCAGCACATATATCACACATTCAGTTTTGTAGTCGTATACAGACACTTTGTAATTTGTCAGTGAATATCAGGTAGTGTAGGTAAGCTTTCAGCTTACTATTACACTTTGACAAGTTGTGCACTTCTCATTCATCTATTTTTGAGTCTTAAGGTGTGTATGATAAGGTTCATTTGTTGCAAGAACTTGAAAAAATGTGATTATTGTTATTAAGGCCCACCCCAATTCCAACAGTAATGATTAATTGTATTAAATACTTAAACTTACTAAAAATGTGATTATATTTCTATATAAAAAACTGGCCAAAACTAATTTTGTGAAAAGCATAAAGAAATACTAAGTTGGCCAATCACTAGAATTAGTGAAGAAGTTGATTGGATGTTACAACAAGATGATTCCACTTTGGAGACTTCTTAGGAAAGTTGTCTTTTCAGTACGTAGTAAGTTCAATTACAACCTTCATTTTCTTGTTCTTGTTCTTCTTTGGATTTATAATAATCTTCATTTAAGGAGTCATTTCATTAGAGTTCAAATTTGCTCTAATGAAGCAAATAGGTTACTTGTTCGTACATAGAAGTCCACCTTCTGTTGCCTGTTTTTCTTCTTGTTTCTTTGTTTCTGTTTCATGCTTGATTATATTAGATTCTGTCTCTCCCGTCTTTGTTTCTGTGTTTTGATGTTTATTATTGTGATGTATATGTTCATAGCTTTAATCATAATTCTGCACTTTCAGTTTGAAGTGTTTACTCTATTTTTTTGTTTTGATGAGATGTTTAATTGATGTCCTTTCTGGTTTTTAAGGTTAGGCATTATGTTATTAAGAGTTTCTTTTGACTCAGTCCATCTTCCATAGATGTACTTTGGTCCTTCATTTCCAAGTGAAGGAAAGACAAGTAAGCTGAAAAGGAAAAGCTGATTTTCAAGATTTTACTTTGAACCTCTGCACTTTGGTTTGAAGTCTCTTTGCATATCTTCACTTTTTTTTTTTTGAATAACAGTCTTTATTTCTGGAATATGTTGCCAGGACAAAATCGCCTCGTTCTTGGAGATTAAGAAAAAAGAATTGGAGCAAGCAAAGGTGGAACTTAGAGTGAAAGATAGACATCTTGAAGAATTGGAAGAGAGACATCAAGATGAGATCAAGGCAAGCTTCTCATTATCTTTCAGCATCCTGAGAGGTTTCTCAAGGATCAGACACTTTTGATAAGTTTGCTTTTAAACTTTACAGGTTTACAATCAGAAAATGAAGCATCTCTTGTATGAGCAATATAACAATATAGCAGCTGCTAAAGCTGAACATGAAGTCGCTTTAAAGCTTCTACGTGAGCAAATAGCCAAGCGTGAGATGGAGCTTTTGTAGGTGCTTATATTTTTCCAGGAATGCTAAAATATATGCAGTAATTATCTGTTTTTAAAGAATTTTGTAATGACATGCTGACACAGTTTTCTTGATAAGAACAAGGAAATGTCTGATTCAAAAATTTCTTGTGTTCAGCATATTGTTCAGCTATAGCTGTTATTCTTTTAGTCAAAGACTCGCTCAATGCTGTTCCATCATCTCAATCATCATCAAATTTTTATGACTTTGCATGATACTTTTGAGATGAGAGCCATTCCTCATGCAGAAAATCTGTATCTCCTGTAAATTACATCGCGAGTAACACTTAGTTTAAAAATTGCCCCAGTTATCTTTGCATCCTATACATACTGTATTAAGCTAGATCTTATTCATGCTTGTCTAGGTCTTCTTTGTTTTTTCATTTTAAGTATAGCATCACTTATGATCATCGATGGCCTGCTGTTGAGTAGGGGCTAAATATTTTGTGTAAATCACATAATGGGTAACATTTTTAGATCATTCTAAACTCCCCTTAGGTATCTTTGCACTTTATATATATTGTGCTCCACTAGAATCTTAGTTATGTTTGTTACCAATGGTCATTGATGATCTACTATTCTGGATTTTGATGAGCTCACATAAATATTTGAAGAGTTTAAGTGCTTTGCATTACTGGATAATTAGTACATTTGTGTATATTGCTTGTTGAATGAACATATCTATATACTTGGTTTTGTAAGATCTCGCTTTATACCTGTCAATGGTACCATTTGTTTTTCTTTTGATCTTGAAGATCCACTTGACACCGATTGCTTTCTTACCTTTTGGTAACTCATAAAGCTTCCATGTTTGATTCTTGTGTATGGAATCAATCTTCTCTCGTATTGCTTTCTTCCAAACAAGATTCTGTAAAGCATCATTGACACTAGCAGGTTCATCTTCAATTGAAGTTAGTGCAAGAATATTATTAATCTTGATGCATAATTTACCTGATCTGCACGATCTTTCTTGTTTATTATCAGACTTCTTGTTCTATTTGATTTAAAGTTTTCTATCCCACTATTTTTCACATTCAAATAGAACCATATTGGAAGGTTCTTGAATACTGGAGCAACATCTTCTTCTTCTCTTTCTTCCGTAGCTCTTGAGGGCTCTCCAACTTCATAAGTTGGTATGTGAAAAGATGGTGTAGAAAAAGATGGAGATGATGAAGTAGATAGTGGTGGTGTAGGTTCAACAAGGTTCTCTTTACCTCTATCAATTGAAATCTTTGGGCTTGAGAAGGTTGATCACCTCCCTGTACGGTTGAATGTAACCATTTATATTTGACTTGAAAAATTCATAATCATCTTCCTTAATAAAGTTTGGAATTTTTACATGTTTATTATAAATTTGACTTTTTGCAATATAAGCATAGCACTATCACCTGTACATAGAATTGTATCTTTTACTTTCAATTGCATAACCAATGATTATCACCTGCTTTGATGGCTATGACATGGAGCTTACCATGATCCTTCTTTTCAATGTGAACATAAGCTGGAGATCCAAAAACTTTGAAATAACTCACAATGGGCTTCTTGTCATAATAAGCTTAATAAGGTGAGATGACCTTTAAAGCTTTTGCGGAAGACCTTTTGAGAATGTGATTAGCTGTATGTATTGCATCAAACCAAAATTTAGGTGAAAGCTTCTTTCAAATTATCATACTATGCATCATTTCAAAAGTGTCCTATTCTTTCTCTGTGCAACATCATTTTGTTATGGAGTATAAGCAATAGTGAGCTGATGAGAGATTCCTTTGTCTTCAAGAAAAGACTTGAAGTCTTTTGACAAATACTCTCCGCCTTTATCACTTCTCAAAATCTGAGTTTTAGCTTGACTTTCATTTTCAACTATAGCTAAGAACTTCATGAATGTAGGAAAAAATTCTGATTTTGCTTTTAGATCATATACCAAAGAATATCTTGAGAAATTATTGATAAATGTCACGAAATACTTTAATCCTGGAATGGAATTTGCACTCATAGGTCCATTAACATCTGAATGTACGAGTTGTAATTTTTTGGTAGTTGTGATGTATCCGTGCGTCTTGAATGGTAGCTTGTGAAGCTTTTCTTCAAGACATCTTTCACATGATTCTGCATCATCTAATAAAGCAAAAGTAGGCAGACTGAAGATCTAACAATATTAGCATATGAATGATTGTAGACAAAACAAACATTCCACTTCTATTTTCACCTTGCAAAAGACAATGCTTCTCATTTGATTTGAGGATCTAGCATGAATCTTTCTTAAAAATGACTTTATAGCCATCTGATAAGAAAGTAGAAATGGACAATAGATTCTTCTTCATTTCTAGAACATAAAGAACATTAGAAATTGAAATTTCCATATGCTCTTGAGACTTGACTTTAGGTTAACTTCTCTAGCACCTACAACATCCAAATCATGACCATTTGCTATGGTCATTCTTCAACCTGTAGAGTTAGTAAGGGAGGAAAATACCTTGTTGCAACCTGTCATGTGCTTAGTAACTCCAGAATAAAAAATCCAAGGATTTTTCGAGATTGCATTTAATGTTGCGTGATCAAAAGCTACTTCTTCAATAATTATTATTAATACATGCATATGATTCTTTATTTGAAGACTTAGGTTTTGAACCATTTTTAGCATTATTACCTGACGGTCTCTTCTCATTAAAAATCCTCTTTCGGCATTCTTCTATAAAATGGTCAAGTTTCTTGCAATAATGGCATATACCTTTATTTGAGGTGGATGTAGTGGAAGTAGACTTCTCTTTAAGAGTGGTAAAAGTATTGGAACTAGATGTGGTAGAAGAAGTGGTTGAAGACTTAGAAGTTGAAGACTTACTTTCCTTCTTGCTTTGCAGACTCTTCTTCTCCTTCTTTGTTGTCTCTTTTTTCTTCTTTCCTTAGGATGATGACACCATGAGTTCATCATTCTTCTTCATACTCATATGTTGGTCTTCATATTGAAGTAACAGGAATTGCAACTCTTCAAATGACATTTCTCTTATCTCTTGTAGAGAGAGAAAGAGAAGTAACAAAGATAGAAGTGAATTTATGAGGGTATTCATCATCTCATCATCTTGTATATTAAGTCCAATATCAAGTAACTGATCTCGCAAGTCTTCGAGCTTCAAAATGTGCGACTTAACTGACTCACCAACTTCCATTCTTGTGTTGGCTAATTATCTTTTGAGGTGAGCTTTCTTAGCAGGGTTTTTGCTATGATAGAGATTCTCTAATTCCAACCAAGTTTGACGAGAGGTTCTGCATGACCTGATCCATGGAATGATATGCCTCTTGACTCCTATAGCAATAAATGAGAGTGCTTGTGCATCTCTAGAATTCCATCTGGACTTCTCTTTCGTAAGTTGAATTTGCATCTATCTCCCTTTGTCTATGGATAATGATGTAATCTCCTCTTCTTCCCCTTCAGTTTGCTGAGCAAAAATTGGAGTAGAATCTTGGATGAAGAAGCAACATCTTGATTCTTGAATGAAGAAGCAACATCTTCCTCTGCATGTCTTGGCCTGGGATACTTGCCATTGACAATATTCCAAACTCTTTGGAAACTAGCAAATTCATCATCATAAAACTCCACATTGGATAGTTAGACATTCCATCAAGCTTTCCTTCTTGTTCCAATCCATCTCTATAGTCACTATCTTGGGTACAAGGGTGTATGTCAACTATGCTCCGATACCGAATGTTGGAAGTGTGGTAGGCACAAACTATAATCACAAGTTAAACCCAAGATCTTTTCAACACTTATCTTAGCACAAATACACCTCGACTTAATCAAGGGAGATAAAATGACAATAGAGAGATATGGAAAACAATCATAAAAGTGTAATAGCATTTAGTTACTACACACTCTAAATAAATGCAAAATGTCAATATACAATGCATGTATGATACAATATTTTGAATATAAACTGAATCTAAAGCTTCTAGATACAAAAATAGTATAATAGTGTCAAAGAAGTTTTATATGAGTGAATATGTGCAAAAATAAGGATATAACAAGTCGAAAACAATCAGTACAACAAACCCTAATCTAAAATTAGGTCTTCTTCGATGTAGAGAAACAACAATGGTCACTTCTCATGATGAAGTGGTAGGTAAACACTTGGTACAACAACAATACATGAAGAAACCCTGAAATAGAAGCCACAACTCTTCAAAATCAGCATGCACACTTAGCAGTGTGAAGAAGAACAAGGATAAGCTTCCAAAATCTCCTTCAAATCTGCATATACACCTCCAAGAGTCCTCCTAGCTCGTCACCCTAGAGTTTGTAGCTAAAGTAACTATGGAATTGATGCCTTAAGGTGGCCTTGACCTTCTCTTTATATAGCTTTCCAAAGGTATTCCAAAAATCTCACTTGAAAAACTAAAAAGCATGCATGGGAGCTTTATTTTATCAAAAATCAGCTTTTGGATGATTTAATTTTCTCATCCCGCTTTTAGAAGCTTTTTGCTTTGCTTTTAGTAAGAAAATTTTGAGTTTTTGCTTTTTAATTGATGAAAAGCACTTTGAAAAGCAGAAATTAGGGTTTAACTTTTGATTGACTTTTTGATGTTAAATGGTGAAGTGTTATATATCGTTAGAAAGCTCTCAATGAGTACTTTCCAATAGTGCAATAAAAGTTCCGACCATCTTCGATCAAATTTTTACTGAGTATCAGAATTAGGGTTGCTTGAATTTTTGGCAGATTTGAGCGTTCAAACATTGTTTTCCAACAGGATGTACATATGTGCATGTATATATGATCAACATTTTGTGTAGTACTCAAGAGTCAATGGTCATTAATTCTTGCATCTATTATACATTGTGATGTACAATATCTCATCTATACACACACACACACACACACACGCATGCGTGCGTGCGTGCACACACACATAAAAATACATAGACATATAGAAATGCACAACATACGCTTACACACATACAATTATACTAAGATGCATACAATTAGAAGGACGCATGCACATAAATGTGTATGTGTGTGTATACAATCTTATTGAACAATGTACTAAACATACCAAACCTCCAAGGTATGTATCGTTCATGAATGGGACACTTACCATATGCATTGTACAAAACATATTGTACCACCTTGTAGAAGCTTTGCATCTACACTCGCAAGTGGTGCTATCTCATGGTCCTCTAGTCTTCAGAGTATAATTACATTATCTACCATTGAGATTGAATATATTTTTGCCATTGAGGTTCTCAAAGAAGTCATATGGCCAACACATTTATGTGATGATTTTGGATTGCTTTAGAAGACTTGGATCTTAAATTGTGACACCCAAAGTACTACTGTTTGGCGGGAACACCATGTTTCATACATGCATAAAACACATCATTGTGTGGTATCACTTCATTAGAGAGGTGATTAGGGATGGTTTGATCCTACTGATAAGAGTATAATTTATACCACAAAACTTCTTGCAAACGCTCTCACTAAGTGCCTTTCAAAGTCAGAATATTGACATTGTAGTTGATTACCAAGAGACATGGAGCTTAAAAGGAGTCTCATTGGTCCTTCACATGGGAGGTTGTAAAGGTATGAAACTCTATATATACATTATCTATATATTTATACCTTTACAGCTCTCTTTGGTAGATCATGAGTTTTATTGTATTTTTTGGTCCAATAAATGAGAAAAATGTGCATTTTTACATTCTATATGTTTTTCGTCATTTCTTTGGTGTGGATTCGTCCAAACGACTCAAAAACTCATTTCAATAGCAGCACAACTTTGCCCCCTCAAACATAGCGATTGGGACTCTAACAACTTATGTATGCTCCCCCCCCCCCTTCCCTTCTTACATTTAGATCAATGTCTCTTCCTCTTTTCTCTCTCCTCCCATGTGAGCTTATGTGAAATCCCTCGAGAAGTTGAGGACACTCTTTATGGTTGATTTTGTGCTAAAAACTTAACCTCTATGACTACCATTTGGGGAGATGCAAACCTTACAACAACTTACGATTTGGTGTGTGGTTATCCCTGGATCTTAAATAGTTGGGACAAATGCATATATATGTGTATGTATGTATGTATACAGTATGTATGTGTGTGTATGTATGTATTTATGTATATTTATATGAAATGTACATATTTGTGTATGTATTTGTGTGGGTATATATGTATGTAGTATGTACGTATGTATTTATGTATGTATGTATGTATATATGTATGTATGTATGTATGTATACATGCATGCATGCATGTATGTATGTATGTATGTATGTATGTATGTTTATATGTATGTATGTATGTATGTATGTATGTGTGTGTGTATGTATGCATGTATGTATGTATGTTCCCTCTTTCTAATGGTGCATTGGTGGGACCTCTTGTTAGATTGATTCTAGATCTTGACCTCGTGTTCGCCACATCCTCTCTCTTTTTTGGTTGCTTCTCTTGGGATGGCAATCTTACTTGTCATAGGGAACTGTTCTTCCTTGATGGATTATTAAGCTCTGCCCTTGCACTTTTCCTTTGGATCGACACTGGATCTTAATTATTTAGTGGATCATCTGAGTACTACTCTTTGAGCTGTACATTACAGTGCTGATTTCTATGGGTTTTGTCCTTTATGATACTCAAATGATAACTCAAAAAGCTGATTCGGGAGATCTAAACTATGTCAAGTATGCAATGAAACTATTTGCAGACTTCATGGGTTTGTTTGTGAGGGCTCCATCGTACTGGCTAAGAGTTTGTATGAGAAATCAGAGAGGCAACACAAAGAGATCAAAATCCGGTTTAACTGGATTGTTTTCAGTTAGGGTTGGTTTTGATGATGAATCTCTTCTTTTTGCAACTCTGATTAAGGCTTACTAGAAAGTTTGAGATGTCTTCAGTTTGTAAGCTTGCAGATTAAACATTCTTCAGTGTCGCAATCTCAGTAAGTACTTGAAACTCTCTATTTGTTTTCATGCGAAGCTGTGTCATTTGTTTTCAAACTTTACTGATGCAAGCACTACACTATGATTCTGTTCTTTTCTAATTTCACCACATTATGCGGAGGGAATGTAGTGAGAAGCATTTTCTATACCTCTTTTGATGTCATTTGATCAATCTCATATCATCACATGAATCTCATATCAAACTGATCAATTTTAACATGTGACAAAAATGAAAAAAGCATTGGTACCAGTATACTCTCATTTTTGAAAAGGAAGAAGCAATAACTTTTTTCCAGGTTAATGCTATGCTATATTCTGTGACTTGACTTTGCATCAATTTGGTTTTAAAGTTTCCTCTGTTTCCATATGTTGCAGAAGTGAGCAACTAGGCCTGAAAGAGAAAATTAGGGAGTTGGAACTTGCTTATGAAGACACTATAAAGCAAGTTAAACTGGTAATATAGGACTTGAGATTTGTCAACAGCTCATTGCTAGTTAGTATGATCTGATAGTAGCCGAATGGCTTTCATGATCAGGATCATGGGAAAGAGCTCACAAAAATGAAACAAGAATATGATGCAAATGAAAAAGAACTTCAAAGCAAAACTGAGAAAAAGGTTAGCATTGGTGAATACATAGCTGTCAATAAATAGTGTTTTCAAGCCGCATGGATTTTGAAACTCTTAACGTCAATGAAGATGTATGCATTACATAGATAATGTGAGCATGGGATAGACATCAAGAAAAAATGTGGATGACTACTCGAGAAATGCTAATGCTGCAATTTTACAAAAAATAGGGTGCCATCAAGGAGTCATTTAATCCCTGTATAATGATGTACAAATGGAATGTTTTATGTCCTGCACAGTCGCCCCTTTTTCTGTGGGCCATTTCATCAACTGGAATGCTTCTATCATGTAATTGATGCAGAAACTTTGAATGTATTACTGAACTTTCTGGTTCATAATGTCTGATTGTAACTTGTATGGGGAAGGGCATGCAGGCAAGATATAACTGGTATTTCAAGCAGATCATGGGAGGAGATTCCATGAAAGCTAAAAGTTGTCTTCAATAACTAACATGTCATACATTTTAACACTAAGTTTTGCTTGATTTTTCGTATGATTGTTAACTGATATAGGGAAAACCATGCAGAAAGACACAACTAGGACTTTTCAAGCAGATGATGGGGATTTCCCATAAAAGCTCACATTAAAGTCTAAAATTATGTTTATATTTATTTGTCGTATGATTTCAGACGGGTGAAATTCTTCATGTTCTTCACAGATTTTGAACCTCCACAAAATTTTAATGTGATTATGTGCTTACAGATTAAAAGCATTAGAGAGGACTGCGAGCTCCGTCGCAAACAAGAAGTGCATGAGGTGGAGGAAAGAAAAAATACTCATATTAATGAACTTATGAAGAAACACGAGAAAGCCTTCACAGAAATCAAATGCTATTACAATGATATAACTCAAAATAACCTTGACCTCATAAAGACCTTAAAGGTATCAGCTTTCTAGGGTACTGTGAAATTTGTCCTCTTCACAACTCTTCATCTGATCAACATTATTGCAGGAAGATGTCACTGATATGAAAAAGAAAGAAGCTGCCAATGAAAAGCTTATGTATGACATCGCTCAAGAAAACAAAAGGTTAACTGAACCCTTGACCAAAGCACTCAAAGAAGTGGAGGTCTTGAAAAAACAGCTAGCCAACTATGAGAAAGTATTAATTATCAAATGAAAATCAGTTTTTAGTTCTCATATTGTTTGGGCTAGTCTTACTTTAGAATGTTTATACTAAAACAGGATAAACTTTCATTGCAACAAGCTAGAGCTTCACTTGCAGAACATTCAAAATTGGTAAAGAACCTAGAATTTGAGAATGGTGCATTACAACAAAGGTTTGATGAGGTACACCAATTTTCAAAACTGAAGGATGCATCATATATATAATCTGCAGTTTTGAATCTCGGAATTTGTTTGTATTTGATAATTATGGGCTGATAAGATTATGATGAAGCATAAAACAAGGTAGTATTTCGAGATGACCTTGTTGGGAGACACGGGGGTTAAGATAATGTGAAACATTATGTATGTTAGTAAGATGCTCTGAATTTTTAATATTGCATGTCTTAGTGGGAACTTTTTGCTCTCTCATATAATGATCGAGTTGACATAGTTCGAAGTGGCATCCCATGTGGACTGGTGTTATAAATTCGATTCCGCTTAATGAATTCCAGAACTCAAGTACTTATTCAACATAAGGCAAAGAAGAACAAGAAATGATTATTTGATAGAATGAACAAAAAAACTATGAATGCACTACATGGGAGAGTGTAAGCGCTCAAAGATAGCTTTCTTCCTTTGATCATTCTACCTCCTAAGTTAGTTCTTAAGGAGAATGATATTGGCAAACACTACAGAGGTTGACCATGCTTTGGCATGTATTTTCCACCCCCTAACCGGACATGGGCAATTTACACTATGACTTATAGTTGGCTGCTGGCATTAGTGGAGTACAAGAGTTTTGAGGTGGGAACAGGAAGAGCACAAGCCTGGATAGGAAATTATTGGTTATTCTGTCTTGGACAGTTGATGCTGCTCTGAACCCTTCTTTCACAACTTCGAGTGGAGTATTATCCTATTGCAATTCCTGTGATTCATAGCAATTTCAGGATTTTTGTCTTAATAGCATTCATGCATGCAAGCGCTTGAGGTTGTGGTTTGGGGATGTTTGTCATATATGTCAGAAGGCAGGCAGAAGTACAAAAAATTGTGTTGTAAATGGCTTTTGAAGAATTTTTTTCTTTGCAAAGACATATAACGCACACACAGAGAAAAGTCACCTGCTCACAAAGAAGACGTTTTGCAGGCCTGTGGTTTTCAAATTGTTTACTGACTGTGAAGTTAATTATGAAGTTCATGTTCCTGAACGAATATCTGATCAGGTCACAAATTAAAAGTTTGTTTGTTCTTTTTTTGGGGTGCACAGCTTAAAAATGAAAGAGATGATCTTCACAAGCAATTCGAAATGGGAGTATTTGAATTACAGCAGAAGAGTAATCTGAAGAACCTTCTGATTCAGCGGAAAGTTCAGGTTTTAGAAGAGACTTTGGAGAAGAAGGTAATCATTGAAGGATGCTCTCGGAGTATTTCTTAATATCATGTTGTAGCTTTCCTACTCGAGAGTAATATTAAAGAGCTGTAGCTGCATGCTCAACGAAAGTACAAATCACAGCATGATCCCATTCGTTACATGATCTTTGCAGGATGCACAACTTGGAGAAGTAGCAGCTTTGGGAAACAGGGATCCAAATACTGTACAGATTGTGAAAGATAATATTAACCATACTATAGATTCGAAAAATAAGGAAATTAGGCAACTTCGTTATGAGCTGGGGAAGATGACAAAGGCAAGACTCCTATCTACGCAGTTCGGGTTTAAAATGTCTTTCACAGTTCCTCATTTATCTTTTTGTTTTCTGCAGGCATACAAAGACCTATCAAATGCTTTCAAAACCAAGCTTGTCCAGTATGGAGTACCTCTAGAGGAGATGGGCTTGCCTTATTACATGTCTTGAGCTATGGAATATAGCAGGAAGTTCCATTTTCATGTTTCTGTGACAATAGAGGATTCAGTCACCGTAACGAAGATGTCACACCCCTGCAAACCATTCCATATGCAGATATGGGAAAGAACAAAGGTATCATTGTAAAAAAGAAAATCATTATCCATGCATGGAATTTTCATGTGTTCTCGATCTCAATGTGCAATTGTGAATGGATTTTGTTTAGAGGAGCGTATTCAATCTTAGAATTGTGCATTGGTTAATAGATTTCAATGCAGAGCTTGTATCATACTCTTTACAAATGATTCAGCCATCCCTAACTTAAACCATCTCAGAAGATTGATATTCCAAACTTATAAAGCTTATTAGGGTTAAGCGAAATCACTCAATGGTCAGACTATTACATAACATTATTTCAGTTTTCCTTTCTGAAGTGTCCAATTCATTCCAACATTAGTTGCATCTCCTTATATGGGGAGTTTTTCAGATTCTGTGTTGCCTTTGAACCTGTGCTCAGTTGCCCTGAAATCTATCATCTTTCACTTTAATGGAACAATCATATGGATATTAAACTAGACCAAATCATATGAAGGGTTCAAGTTAATTTGTGCTATGCTTTTTAGTGGCACATGAAAGCAAATCGATAATGCGAAAAATCTCTGTTTATGCAGATAAGATAAATGCTCTGATCACCTATGCTAACCAACAAAACGGATCACACTGTCAAAACCAGAGAAGTAGTGGTTTCAAGGAATGGACATTGAAAAGATCTATGTTGAAAACTGTGATACCATTTTTCACTTTCAAATATAGCCGTGAAAATTGTTTTACTTTTTTACAAACAAAGCTTCCAACATTTTGGATTCAGGGAGGGTGAATATGAAGTGCTAACATCCGTATCCCTATCTTTAACAATTAGGGTGGGTGGCACTAGCAAACTGTATGCCTTGCAAGATCTGAAGAGGCATTCCACAGATGATTTTCCAAGACAAGTCTGTCAACCTTCCTATGTGGATATGCAAGAGAATGAATAGCATTCTTTATGTGAGCTGAATCTTGATTCACTTCATACATGGTTTACAAGAATTGATACCTATAAATTTGAGGAGCCAAATCTTATGCATTCTTCTAGGTTTATAGATATGGATCAGCATTTGAACTTTTTTGGCTCATTATGTAGCATCAATAAAACCCTATGGAATCTGGAATGGAAGTAAAAAAGAAAATTGTGATCGAGTATAATAACTTGTTAGGATGCTTTATGATTACCTCAAAGATGCACAACTAACTATAATTTTATCTTAGAATTTGTTGAAAAGTCTATAAATAGTTGAAAGGTTGTTACTAGAGTTTTGTATTTTTGGAATTTACCAATTCATTTTATAATGTAAAGGTCTTGATCCAAGTACAAATCTCTTGCATATTTACTTCAAAAATATATTATGCACTCAAAGCAAAAGTGAAAATTGTTAAGGATATTGATAAAGTGGTGAGATGTCGATGCACTGTGTGGGATTCCGTTTCATAGAGCTTCGCAATGATACTCTCAGAGTATAAACCCGAGCTTTGGGTGGCACACACGATACTTTGCATAGACTTGTAGAATATGTAGGAACTACACAATACACATAGAGCTTGAACACAGATTTCCTAGGTTTACAAATGCAATCAAACATTCAATCTAGCCTGAACGTCATTTGAAGTTCACTTGTGGTTATGATTATATATTTTGTTCTACTTTTCTGCTGATGATCATAGAGCTGAACATAAATTTCCAGGGTTTACAAATGCAATTAAACATTCAATCTATGATTGATTAGGACAGTATATGTTTCATTAAAGAACATACATGAAAGTGTCCAACGACCATTTGGCCTTTAAGATGGACACTAATGGTATAATCTTCCACTAAAGACAAACATGGCCAAAGTGAACTATGAAAGAAAAAATAAAGAATGATATAGGATACATAAGTGGAAGTGTACAAACTATACCTCCACTTGATGGGCATGTTACACACTAACAATTGTGCAAGATTATGAATAAGTAACCCCTATCAAGTGACAACCATGTTGAAAACTATCTTGTGGTAGAGCTTTAGTCAAATATCTGCAACACTATTTTGAGTATGAACCTTTTCAAGATTAATATGCT
The DNA here is from genome assembly GCA_020310875.1 of Ceratopteris richardii. Lineage (NCBI taxonomy): Eukaryota > Viridiplantae > Streptophyta > Polypodiopsida > Polypodiales > Pteridaceae > Ceratopteris > Ceratopteris richardii. The sequence goes on from CM035430.1 coordinate 33,926,642, forward strand.
CGGTAGCTAATTAGTTTCCAATGAAGTGATTCCTCACTTCAATGTGCTTGGTCCTTGCATGATAAACCATATTCTTAGCCAAAGTAATGCACTTTGACAATCACTGAGCAAACGAGATACATGTTGAGGTAGAACCATATCACAAGCGAGGCGAGAAAGCTGCAATGCTTCCTTACATGCCTTACTAGTTGCTACATACTCTCCTTCTATAGTGAAAATAGCTGTAGATTCTCAAAGACGAGATCTCTAAGAGAGAGCATCTCCAAGAAAGTGAAAAATGTACCCTAATGTAGACTTTTGATTGCCCACACAACCAACATAATCAGAATGTGTTTAACCAATAACGGATGCCTCTCCTCTACCCAAGCATAGACACTTTTCCTTAGTGCCACTCACATATTTAAAATTCATCTTGACATCTTCCTAATGCTTATTGCCAAGATTTGACATATATTTGCTCACAAATCCTATTACAAACACACAATGTTTTGTCTCATATAGCATACATGAGACTACCAACAATATTTTGATAAAGAATTTTGTTCATGAATTTCTTTTCTTCGTTTGATATGGGGTAATCATCCTTGCTCAACTTCATATATGTAGGTAAATGTATAATTAATGCCTTTCCACCTTGCATATTAAACCTGTGAAGAAATTTGGATATGTACTTACGTTGAGACAATATGCAAATGTTACTCTTATCACTAGTAATATGTATGCCAAGGATATGTTTAATCCTTTGTATCAAATGTTTTACTCAGGTTCGTCTTGAGCAGTGACAAGTCATCAAAGGACTTTCCAACAATCAACATATCATCCACATTAAGTATCAAGCATATCAACCTAACATCTGAGCATCTCTTAATATAGAGACAATGATCCTCATTGCTTCAAGAATAACCTTGAGATTTCATAAAGCATCAAACTTTTGGTACTATCATCTAGGGGACTCTTTAAGTCCATATAAGCTCTTCTTTAACTTACAAACTAGAATCTCTTTGCCAGGAAATGCATCTCTCTCTGGTTTGTTCCATATAGATCTCTTCTGTAAGATCTCCATGCAAGAAAGCATTTTTCACATCCATTTGGACGAGCTATAAGTCCATTGCAATGAATCCAAGCAATGTACACAATGTGGTCATCCTTTACTACAAGAAAGAAGATTTCCTTGAAATCAATACCATGTTGTTGCTTAAAACCCTTTGCAACTAGTCATGTTTTATACTTTGGAAAAACACTATTCGATGTGACTTTTAGTTTATATACCCATTTACATGGTAAAGCTTTCTTGCCCTTTAGCAAAGGTACTAAATCCCAAGTACCATTATTGTGAATAGAATACACTTCACTCTTCATGGCATGTTCACACTTGATATGATCCTTTGTTTGCATAGACTCTTTATAGCAAGAAGGCTCACCAGCGTCTGTCACCATAACAAAAAACAAACCCAGAACATATTTATCAGGTGGATGTGAGACATGTAAAGAACATTTGAATGATTGCTGAATAAGAACATTTGCCGAGCGATTTGATTGGACATTCTTCTAAACATTCCTATGTGTAGCATTCTTATGCATGTTAACTAAAGGACTAGAAAATTCAAACACCATTGTTATCACTTCAAGCTCTTGAATAGATTTTTTATGCATCTTAGAATCATTGAAAATGACATCCCTACTTTTGATTACTAACTATGTTCTAGGATCTCATAAGCGATATCCAAATTGACTATCTCGACCATATTCAAGAGAAATTCTTCGACTTTTAGTCCAGGTTTTGTCTAAGATTCTTGGGTACCTCAACATATGCTTCACACCCAAAAGCTCAAAGATGATCATAATATGGTGGTTTCCTTGTTCATAACTTTTGTGCCACTTTCATACCTTTGGCAATATTAGGTTAAAGGTTAATCATGTGGATTGCAATCAACACTACTTTTGTGCAAAAAGCCTTGTGAAAGATTTGCATGATGCAACATGGAAACCACTCTATTTTGAATAGTTTTATTCATCTTTTCAGCTATGCCATTCTGTATTGGGTTATAAAGAGCTATAGACTCTACAAATTTCTTTAGATTGACAGAAAATACTAAATTCATGTGAGATACTCACCTCCATTATATGAACGTAAAGCCTTGAGCCTAGTTCCTTTTTTAGTCTCAACTCAAGAAAGCCATTTTTTGAAAGTATGGAATACCTCATCCTTTGACTTGATAGAATATACCCAAAATTTTCTAGTAGCATCATCTATGGAAGTAATAAAGTAACGAGAACCACCTAATGACCTTGTGGGCATAGGGATACACACATTTGTATTAACAAGATCTAAAGGCTGAATTGAAGAGTCAATGTGCATTTTATGACATGGACAAGGAAACCATCCTAAAACCTTAGATTCCATGTGACTTCTATATCTCATGATTGGCTCAGAATTTAGGGAAACCAGTTTTGAATTGATGATATCATCGATGATATCATCGATGACATCATCAAGTCGTGACCGCCTTTCATGAACCACCCTTGAAAACCTATATAAGGAGGGGTTGGCCACATTTATAATCAGTCTTGCCAATACCAGTCTTGGGAGCTCAAGGAGTCGTGACCATCAAGTAAGTACTCTCCAAGTTCCAGTTCCAATTCTTGTCTTGTTCCTTGTTCTAGTATTGTTTAGTCTTGTATCCTGGACATATAGCCTTGTCCTCTTGTAATCTCGTAGTACAAGATCTTGCTGAGTTCTTTCTTGTATCTAGTTCATCTCCTAGAAGGGGGTTCTTGTAATCCTGATATCTTGTTCCATACTTATGATCCCGGGTTGTGGGATCTTGTGTATCATCTCTGGTCGAGTTATCCATACTTATAAGTCCCGGGTTGTGGGACTTCGTGTATAAGTTACATATCCTTGTATTGTTTCCCGTACATGGGTGATCTTGTAATCAGAAGTACATTTTCGTAATCTTGTCTATTGTAGTCAGAGAGCACAATCTAGTGCTCCCTTGATATTTTGGCAAGACTAGCTTCTATCCAAGGCCAGGCATCATGGAGAATGCTTATGAACAGATATGTAGCATCACTTCAGAGTCTCCAACAATAAGTCGAGGACCTAACTCATCGACAGACACAAGTGGAGATGGGACATCCAGTGCATGTAGGTGCATTGCTCCAAGAATTACAAGAACGAATCGGGAGTCTTCAAGCAAATCAAGGGACTATTCAAGTGAATCAACGACCTAGTACATCAGTTATGAAGGAACCCAAGATTTGCATGCCAGAAAAGTTCGATGGGGATCGCACAAAGTTTTGTGGATTTATCTAGAAAGTTAAATTGTACATCCGTATGCAACTTGATAGATACCCTGATGAGGCATCCAAGGTTGAGTTTATTGGAACCTTGCTTTGTGGCCAAGCATTATCATGGTTTGCCCCAATCTTGGAGAAGAACATGGTAGTACTTCAGGATTATGAGGGGTTTCTTCGAGAACTCACCGCCACATTTGGAGATGCAGACACAAGTCGAGTAGCAGAAACAAAACTTCGGAAGTTACATCAAGGTAATGACCCTACCTGTATCTATGCGTCTGAATTTATGCAGTTGATATGTAATCTCACTTGGCATGAAGATTATTTCATAAGCCAATTTAGATGGGGTTTAAGAGATGATGTGAAGGACCTTTTGCTCATGATGCTAGAGGTTAAAACATTGAATGAATATATCATGCAAGCTATTCAACGTGATAACCGACTTTTTGAAAGGAAACAAGAAAAACAAGGGGAAGGAAGACCTCGCCAGTGGAAACCCTTCCAGCCAACTCCTAAAGATGAGTCTATGCTTGAACCTATGCAAATAGATGTAACTAGGTTTCAACCTCTAACACTACGAGAAACAGAGAAGGAGAGCTAACAAGTTATGCCTCTATTGTGGAAACCCTAGACATATTGCAGTTAATTGTCCGAACAAGAGAACAAACTCTAGAGTTGCAGCCACCCTTGTAGAGCAGGGAAACGACAAAGTCCAGTTGTAAAAGAGACCGTGCAACCGGACCATGATATAAGAAATGGTCTCATAATTCTAGCTATACCCATAGAAACATGTCTTGCACCTATCAAGTTAATCATGCCCAAGAAGACCCTTTCCCTTACAACCCTAGTAGATTCAAGAGCCTCCTCATGTTTCATCAATGAAGGATTGGTTAAGAAACATGGAATTCTTGTACTTCGGAAGAACAAACCAGTAACAACTGAAATAGTAGATGGACGAACTCTAGCAATTGGGACTATAACCATGGAAACCACACCATTAAGAGTACACCTTGGTGACCATGAATCCCACATATGTTTCAATGTAATATCGAGCCCAATACATCTAGTTATCATTGGAATGCACTGGTTAAAGAAGCATAATCCAGACATTAATTGGGAAAAGAATAAAATCACCCATCGAGATATCCAGAAGAACCCAACATATGTTGGAGCCAAAGCCTTCATACATGTAGTAAGGAAGGAATCGACATATATGATCTATGCCAGACCAGCTCAAGAATTCAAGAAAGATGATCCCGTGCAGCTACCCAATCACTACAAAGGCTTTGAAGATGTTTTTGAAAAGAATAATGGAGATATCCTTCCAGAACATAGGCCCTATGATTGTGCCATAGAACTTCAAGAGGGAGCACAACCGCCCTTTGGACCAATCTATAGACTATCCCGAGAGGAACTTCCAGAACTACACAAGAACATTGATGAGAATCTAGCAAAGGGGTTTATCAAACACTCAAAGTCTCTAGTAGGAGCTCCTATTTTATTTGTAAAGAAGAAGGATGGGACTCTCCGGATGTGTGTAGACTATCGTGGATTGAATAAAGTCACTATAAAGAACAAATACCCTCTACCACTCATATCGGGGCTCTTGGAACGCCTTGGAAAAGCAAAACTCTTCACAAAGATTGACCTTTGAGGAGCTTACAACCTTGTCAGGATCAGAGAAGGAGACGAATGGAAGACAACATTTCGAACAAGGTATGGTCATTTTGAATATGTAGTTATGCCATTTGGTCTACAAATGCTCCAATTGTCTTCCAACATATGATGAATGACATCTTCCGAGAATATTTAGATGATTTTGCTGTAATATACCTTGACCATATCTTGATATTCTCCAAAAATCTAGAGGATCATTAATTTCATGTAAAGATAGTCCTAGAGAAACTAAGAGAAAAAGGATTATATGCGAAATTTGAGAAGTGCTCTTTCCATAAGACAGAAGTGGGATTTTTAGGATACATTGTATCAGATAAAGGAATTTTTATGGACCCTAAGAAGATTGAGATAATCCTTGATTGGCAACCATCTTCATGTGTTCGAGATGTACAATGTTTTCTGGGGTTTGCCAATTTCTATAGTATATTCATCAGAGATTACTCCAAGATAGTGACACGTCTTACCAAGCTTACAAGGAACTCCAAATTCTCATGGACTGAAGAAGCACAGAAAGCCTTTCAGACCTTGAAATTAGCATTCACTACTGCTCCCATTCTAGTTCATCCCGATAGCCCTTCTTCCTAGAGACAAATGCATCAGACTTTGCCCTAGGGGCCATTCTTTCCCAATATGGAGATGATAGACACCTGCATCCAGTTGCATAGGAAATTTTCCCCTCCAAAAATTAATTATGAAACTCATGACAAAGAACCTCTTGCTATAGTGGACACGTTTGATACCTAGCATCACCATCTAGAAGGAGTAGCTCATAAAGTTACTGTGTATACAGATCACAAGAACCTAGGGTATTTTATGACCACCCACATTCTCAACAGAAGTCAATCTCGATGGAGTAACTTTCTATCCAAATTCGGCTTTGTCATCACTTATTGTCTAGGACGTCAACAATGTCAGTCAAATGCCCTGTCTAGAAGATCTTACCTTGCACCAAAGAAGGGTGAAGAGGCCTTTGATCAACAAGAGAGTGTATTACTCAAGCCTGAGCATCTCCAGTTAGCAGCTATCTCTTCAAGCCATCATGAAGATTTAGCCTTGAATCATTTGATCCGTGAGAATCTACCACAAGATGGATTGTTTTGTAACGTTAAGCAAAAAGCTCAAGAAGGAAAAGTCAAAGAGATAAATGAATTTCAGAAAAAGGATGGATTACTACTCTATAAGAACCTACTGTATGTCCCTCCAGGAAAGCCCAGGATCCAAGTACTTCAACAACGTCATGACAACCATGCAACATGACATTTTGGAGTGAATAAAACAATAGAACTCATATCAAGGGATTTTTGGCGGCCTCAAATGTGGAAGGAAGTCAAATAATATATCTAAACCTGTGTCACTTTCAATAGATCTAAGGTACCCTGACATAAACCTCATGTCCTCTTGCAACCTTTACCTATTCCAGAAAGGCCATAGGCTTCATTGTCTATGGATTTCATCACAGATCTACCAAAGTTAGATAAGTATGATGCCATTCTTGTTATTGTGGATATATTTATAAAGATGGCACACTTCATTCCAACTACCAAGGTAATCACAAGTGCAACCACTACTAGACTTTTTCTCAGATACATCTTTAGGCTTCATGGATTGCTTGATGATATTGTCAGTGATCGAGGTTCACAGTTCATATCCAGCTTTTGGAACAGTCTCTGCAAGCTCCTTCGTGTTCAAGTTAAACTATCTACAGCAAATCATCCACAGACTGATCGACAAACATAACGGATGAATCAAGTCCTAGATCAATATCTCCATTGCACCAACAACTATCACCAAAATGACTAGTTTGAGTTGTTATCCTTTGTAGAGTTTGCTTATAACAATAGTGTTCATGCATCTACTAAGCAAACTTCCTTCTTTGCAAATTATGGACAACATCCAAGGATGGATATACAACTCTCAAATCATGTCAAGAACCTGGCTGCCAAAGATAAGGTCTAGTACCTCATGGAAATTCACAAAGAACTCAAGGAAGGGATCCATAAAGCTCAAGAACATTATAAGTACTATGCAGATCAACTTCGTGTTCAAAATCCATCGTATCAAATTGGGGATAAAGTATGGTTACTCAGAAACAATTTGCAAACTTCAAGGCCTTATGCAAAGTTAGATCATCAAAGATTTGATCCATTCACCATCTTGGCCAAGATTAATCCAATCACCTTCAAGCTCCGGCTACCAAGTACCATGAGAATACATCCAGTTTTCCATGTGTCCATGTTGAAACCATATCAGATTTCACCATTGAGGGGGGAGAGACCAAGTCCTTCACCACCTATCAAGATTGATGATAATGAAGAATTCGATGTCAAGCATGCCCTAGATTCAAGAATATCCCAAGGAAGATTGGAGTATCTTGTTCATTGGAAAGGGTATGACATCAATGATCACACTTGGGAGCCTGTAGAGAACCTTCACAGAGCACCAATCAAGGTTCAAGAATTTCATAAGAAAAATCCAATAAAGTTGAGACCAAAGATCATGAACGCTCCTCATGGAACTCATCGCTTGAGGGGGAGGTGATGTCATGGATAAGGAAACCATCCTAGAACTCAGATTCCATATGACTTCTATATCTCATGATTGGCTCACAATCTGGGGAAGCCAATGCTTCCATTGCATGCAGAGCGTGCCAAAACCCTAAGATCGACTGTCTAGTTGCCTCATTCGGATATCCAGATCTCATATTTTGAATTCATGACATCATCGATGACATCATCAATTCGTGACTGCCTTTCATGAACTACCCTTGAAAACCTATATAAGGAGGGGTTGGCCACATTCATAATCAGTCTTGCCAATACCAGTTTTGGAAGCTTAAGGAGTCATGACTGCCAAGTAAGTACTGTCCAAGTTCCAGTTCCAATTCTTGTCTTGTTCCTTGTTCTAGTCTTGTTTAGTCTTGTATCTTGGACATCTAGCCTTGTCCTCTTATAATCTCGTAGTACGAGATCTTGTCCTGATCATCTCCCAGAAGGGAGTTTTTGTAATCCTTATATCTTGTTCCATACTTATGATGCCTGGTTGTGGGACTTTGTGTATCAGTTACATATCCTTGTATTGTTTCCCCTGCATGGGTGATCTTGTAATCAGAAGTACATTTCCGTAATCTTGTCTACTGTAGTCAAAGAGCACAATCTAGTGCTCCCATGACATTTTATGCACATTCCTAGCTTGCTTTCTATATTGACAATGCTCACAAAATAAAATATTAGAGAAAGATAACATAGGTAAGTAACCTAAATGAGAAAGATTTTCTATTTAACTATAAGATTTGCGGACCAAATGACCATGTCATATACAAGCCATATGTTCTTCAATGATAACTAACAAGTGTTCTATTTATGATACAAATAAAGCATAAAGTGAGCCAATTTTGCTTCCTTTTGAAATAACCATATTGTCTTTTGCTATGCGAAAGGATTTAGCATAGGAAACCACTTTGTAACCAAAGACATCAAGTTGATCAACTGACATCAGACTGTGGAATAACTGAGGCACATGATGTACACTATGCATATTAAATTTTGAACAATGAGTGAATTGTAGAACCACATCTCCAATCCCAACAACATCACACTGGTAAGAGTCACCAAGTCTCACAATACCAAGGGACTTTGCTACATAAGTAGAGAACCAATCTCTTTGTGGTGGAGAGAAGCACCAAAATTTAGTAGGCATGTATTGGAAAGAGAATCAACCATAAGAGCCTCACTAGATATAGTATTGTCAAGTGTTAACACATCAACATCATTAGAATTGGCATTTATATCTTCTATCTTCACAATCAAAGCATATGGTGTAAGTAATTGTTTAACATGCCCATCAACATGCTGCCCTTTACCATTAGCACTCTGTAACACATAACAATCTTTCTTCAAATTTCCTTTCTTATGACAATAATGAAACTCAATAGTCCTCTTCCTTGATTTACTTCTGCTCTTATTCAGTTGACCATTCTTTTCCTTGTTCTTACTCTTGCCATGTTGCTAATTATTTTCTTGGTGAGAATCATGGACACTATATGCATCTCCACTCTCAGTGCCAATCATAGAATTTCTATAGATCTTTTCACTCAAGAGTGCTCCATGTATCATTGTAGACTAGTTTACCACCTAGTGTACTTTCTAATAGTTGTGCAAAACGTATCTCATGATGATGCTAAGGTGCATAATAAGAAGATTGCTTTCATTTCATTATCCATCTTCATTATTTGAGCCTATAATTGAGAATATAGCATTAAACTCATTTAGATGAGCAAAAAAACTATGTTCCTTCATGCAAAGATAATTTAACTTTCTCATATGATACAATTTATTTGATGCTGCATCTTTTTCATAACTGGTGCATAACTTCTTCCAAAGACCCTCTGCACTTTCACAATCCAATACTATAATGTAAACATTATTCTCTAGGTGCAATTGAATAGTAGACCTAGACATTTCATCCAACTCATCCCTATCGGGGGAGCACTAGATTGTGCCCTCTGAATAGACTAGAGAAGATTTTGGAATTATACTTTTGATTACAAGATCACCCACATAGGGGAAATAATACAAGAATATGTAGCTGATACAAGAAGTCCTACAGCCTGAGACTAATAGGTATGGATAACTCGACTAGAGATGATACATGAGATCCCACAACCCGAGATCATAAGTATGAAGCAAGATACCATGATTACAAGAACTCCCTTTAGGGAGGTGAACTAGATACAAGAATTAACTCGACAAGATCTCGTACTATGAGATTATGGTAGGACACAATAGGATGTCCAAGATACTAGACTAGACAAGACTAGAACAAGGCACAAGTCTAGAACTCGAACAGGAACTTGGAAAGTACGTACTTGGAGATCACGACTCCTTGAGCTCCCAAGACTAGCATCCACAAAACTAAGTATGAATGTGGCCAGCCCCTCCTTATATAGGTTTCCAAGGGCGGCTCATCAATGGTAGTTACAAATTCGTGATGTCATCAATTCAAAAGATGACCTCTAGATATCAGAATCAAACAAGAAGATAGTCGATCTTAGGGTTTTGGCAAATGCAATGGAAGCATTGCTTTCTCCAAATTCTGAACCAATCATGAGATATAGAAAGTGACATGGAATCTAGGGTTGAGGATGGTTTCCTTTGTGTCCATGACATCACCTCCCCCTCAAGTGACGAGTTCCACGAGGATCCGCCATGTTCTCCAGCTTGGGTTTCATTGGATTCTTCCTATGGAATTCATGAACCTTGATTTTTGATCTCTAAATATTTTCTATAAGTTACCAAGTACAATCATTGGCATTGTACACCTTCCAATGAATAAGGTATTTCAATCTTCCTCAGGAGGTTCTTGAATCTAAGACATGCTCAACTTTGAATTCTTCACGATCCTGAATCTTGATAGGTGGTGAAGCGCTGGGCCTCTCTTAAGATTCCTTGGGTTCTTCATGCAATGGATCCTTTGAGGTTCTAGTGGTACATTGTGGTGTCTCCAAGATCTTTGATGGAGAGCCTTGAGTAAGCACACCTCCTTGATTGAACACAAACTCCTCGTCCTTTAACTTCTTGTTATCTTTACAATATGTATACTCTATATCATTTGTAATGACTTCTAGGGCTAAAGATTCTTGATTCAGATTCTTCCAGAACACTGCCTTGATTACTCAACACTTCTAGCTCTTAGACTTGTCTTTCTCTGAACAATTGGCTCTCACATTGAACTGCTTGATTGATAGCATCCTCCAAGGTATTTTCTTGAGGCATGGATAGCAAGAGATACTTCACTTCAGGCCTGAGGCCACTTCAAAATTGATTAATCGTGTAGTCTTCTTGATATATAGTTCCACAAAACAATATCTTGATATTTAGGGCATAGATTGAAATTGATCGATCACCTTGTTGTAGCAATCTTTTCATCTCCTGGACATGTCCGATCAAGTCCTTTATGGTAGATTGAATCCCCTTGCATAGGGAATCCATGGTGCCTAGTCTTGATGAAGGTAGTCTTGCCAAAATGTCAAGGGAGCACTAGATTGCGCCCTCTAACTAGATTAGATAAATTTCAAAATTAAACTTTTGATTACAAGATTTCCCATAGAGGAAATAATACAAGAATATTTAGCTAATACTAGAAGACCCACAACCCGGGACTAATAGGTATGGATGACTTGACTAGAGATGATACACGAGCACAATCTGGGATCGTAAGTATGACAAGATTACAAGAACTCCCTTTAGGGATGTGAACTAGATACAATAATTAACTCAAAAAGATCTGATACTATGAGATTACGGTAGGACACAATAGGATGTCCAAGATACTAGACTACAAAAGACTAGAACAAGGCACAAGTCTAGAACTCGAATAGGAACTTGGAAAGTACTTACTCGGAGATCGTGACTCCTTGAGATCCCAAGACTAGCATCCACAAGACTGAGAATGAATGGGGCCCATGCCTTCTTATATAAGTTTCCAAGGGTGATTCATCAATGGCATCACAAATTGATGATGTCATCGATGATGTCAACAATTCAAAACATGACCTTTGGATATCAGAATCAAACAAGAAGACGATCGATCTTAGGTTTTCGGATGCAATGGAAGCACTACTTTCTCCAAATTCTTAACCAATCATGAGATATGTTACTATTAGTGTCCAAGTGAAAGGCCAAAGGGCCACCAGACACTTTTGTATATGTTCTTTAATAAAACATATAGTGGCCTAATCAGCCACAGAATGTAAGTTTGACCGCATTTGTAACACCTAAGAAAGCTGTGTTTGTGCTCCTTGTGTACTATGTTTTTCCACATATTCTATAGCCTCTGTGCGGAGTATTGTGTGCGGTGCTTGGAGTTTGGCTTTTTACTAAGAGGATATTATCGTGGAGCTCTCAAGAAGGAGAGTGTAGTGTGGTGCATGGCCATCAAAACACTTCAATAGTATGATATCATTTTGATGCAAAAGCTTTGTTCCTTTTGTCCAAGTCACCTGAAGTCACGGTTGCCACCGTTGGCTGTGCACGAGGGAGGACCTCAATGATCAAGGAAGATGGAGGTTCCCGGTACTTCCCAAGAGATCACCCATCCTAGTATTGTTCCTCCCAGAGCTTGCTTAACCATGGCAATCCCTTGCCACTAAGCTACACTCTTGTGGTGCTTGAAGAAGGCAAAAGACTAAGGTTCACATTATCTTCAACAAGTTTTGGGCCCTCAAAGCTTCATTCTTTGCTTTCAAAGCCTAATTTTGAGGAAGCATTTTTGGGGTATTTTTGGAGTCATTTTGGAGTACTTTCATGCAATGTTCTCTTCACAAAGGTCCAAGAACATCAAGAAGAGCATTCTTTTTACTTCTTTGACAATGGATGCTCAACTTTTGGGGCTCTGTTTTCAGCCAGACTAGTTAATCTATAGGTTTCTTGAAAGGTTTTTGTTGTGGTGGGAGCAACCACCACAAGTCTATGCAAGTTTTTGAGCCTAAAGAACAAAGTTGATAAACACTTGCAGGTGTTGTTGGCTAGTGTTTGGGTAGTGAATTCAGCTTTTCAGTGCCACTTTATTGCATATATTGAGCACATATACACTATGTAAGCTTCTGTGGATACCACGTATCTACTTCTATGTGGTCATTGATATAGCGGTTACGTTTTTGCATAAAGCCTTTTATGTTTGATAAAGAGGGTCGTGGTAATGTTCTCTTAACTATGAGACACCCAGATGTCGGGGTCTTTTCGGTGATGTAGGTGGAAGAGTTACCTAGTCTCCCCATAGGAGATGTATGATAGTTGTTTATAGGTGCTCGATAAGCCTAGTTGGCTTCTTTCGGCTAAATGATTATATGCAATGGAGTCAGTGATTCACTATGTAGGCAAACATGTCAGTACTTGAAGTTTTATGAGATTTTGGCATTGGTCATATGCTCATTTTGTAGAGGATACTCAGGAAAAATTTTTCCACATTTTTTGGTTTTGTCAATTATATAGTGGTCGATTTACTCCTTGATATACCTGTTGGTGTGAGCACATTTATTCTCACATAATCCTTTTAGTTGGTCATTACCGTTCATTAATTCATTTTTCTAAGAAGACTTCTCCTAGAATCTGGCACTTGGTCATCCTTCTTTGAGCCTTACTGGTGTTTGGAATCTTCTAACTCCATTATCATTCTATTTAGTTTGCTACCATCATGGCATCAAAGGTCTCAGGCAGGTCTGGTGGATCAGGGTCTAGTGCCAGTGTTCCGAGGAGGAGCTATAACTTGCAAGGCAAAGACTATTTTGAGATCTGAAAATTTGATGGCATTAACTTTGCTCTATGAAAGAATTAGATTAAGATGTGGTGATTCAGAGGAGGCAATGGAAGCTAGTAAATGGAATCTCAAAGAAGCATGCTAACATGGATGAAATGCTCGAAGCAATGAGGATCATTGTCTCTACACAAAGAGATGCCCAGATGGCAGCTTGATATGCTTGATACTTTATGTCGATGATATGTTGATTGCTGGGAAGTCCTCTTATGAATTCTAAATTCTCAAAAAGAAGTTGAGTCAGACATTTGATATGAAGGACTAGGGGATGCCAAACATATTCTTGGCATGCCCATTACTTTTGATAAGAGTAAAAGATACATATACTTGTCTCAATGTGAGTACATATCCAAAGTACTTCAAAAGTTCAATATGCAAGGTGGAAATGCATTGAGTACACCTTTACACACATATGTGAAATTGAGCAAGGATGATTGCCCCAAATCAGATGAGGAAAAGGAATTCATGACCAAAATTCCTTATCACTCTACTGTTGGTAGTCTCATGTATGCTATGGTAGCTATGAGACAAGACATTGAATTTGTAATGGGAGCTATGAGAAGATATATGTCTAATCATGAAAAGAAACATTGGGAAGTGGTCAAGAATCATAGTGCCATTGCTTTGGCTAAGGATCTAGTCTATCATGCAAAGAGCAAGCACATTGAGGTGAGGTATCACTTAGAGATTGCTTAGCCACTGAGCACATTATTCTTGAGAAGGTTCATACCCGAGATAATGTTGCAGATGCTTTGACTAAAGCTCTACCATAGGAAATCTTTTGAAAATGTTGTCACTTGATGGGGGTTACTTGATTCACGATCTTACACAATCACTTGTATACTGTGACATGCCCATCAGGCGAGAGGTATAGTTTGTATACTTACGCTCATGTATTCTTTATCATTCTTCATTTTTCTCACATATTTACTTTGGCCATATTGGCCTTTATTGGGAGATTGTTACTGTTAGTGTCCATGTGAAAGGCCAAATGGCCATCACAAAATTTTTTATATAAGAATACCATGATATTTATAGTTTACACTCCATACACATTTGGTGATTATAATCTTTGTCTTTTTCAATTTATTTACTAATTCTCATGTTCTGCTCTTCATAGTTCTATCATACCCGACTTGCATCACTTCTAGCATGGATTCTCCAATGCCTCTTCCACATTGCTTGGCTCTTTGACCTCCTTCATAATCTCGGCCATCAAAGCCATATTGAATATGTTTACAGAGTCCCTTATTTACTCCTCTATTCTTGTTGAACCCCTAAGTCCATTTGCATTGATTTTGGTTGGATTAGACATAGGATTCTTACTAGCATTGATCCTATCCTCCCCACAAGAAGTAAGGCACAAGAATTTTCGAATGCCAAGGGTTGAAACCTTTCTTAAGTGTATAGCATACTAACTAGTCAAACTTTGGTGGACATATTCAAAGACATTGTTGTGCTAGTTTTGCAATTGTAATGGGAACCCTAGATCCAACTATCTAGTCACATTTTTTCTTGATCTACATAGAGAATGATTCTCTAGTTTGTCATTCCAAAAACTTCTCAGTGGCCATTTGGTTCTCCAAGTTTTGCATCCTTGTCCGATTCAATGTTTGATATTGTTGCCTCTAAATCTTTAAAAGTATGTCAAATTAAAGTGAGAACATTATCGGTATAGTTAGTAACCAATGCATAAAGTGGATCTTCATTTTTGTGTTTCCATGCTTGTAGGAGATATGCATTTGGAGGAATCACATTTCCAACGTTTTTGGGTTCCATGGTTCCCCTTGGTTCAAGGTTAGTACTCATAACTATCTCCTGAAGCTCATAAGAATCCAAAATATTTGTTAGCTTAAACTATAATATATAATTGTACCATCAAATTTTCCTTCAGTACATGAGGATGGATGAATCCATAGTGTTTGCACTCTTTCTATGTAGTTGTGTTTATAGATGAATTCCCTCTAGAAGATGCACTACTCAAGCAATCATTGAACTACTTGAAGATGCTATTGATAGGCTACCACTATTTTGTAGATCTTGCATGATTTTCTAGCTAGTCTTCAAAGCCACTTGCACTCCGATACCATGTAAGAAAATGTGATAAAACATAACGCACCAGAATCTAGCCTAAAAATGAGAAGAAATGAGATAAAAAATAGTTAATTATTTTATTGGAGTTGGCAAGACAAAATGATGGATCATCCATCTATGTGCTTCGATAGTTGGAGCTTAGATAACAATTCAAACAAAATCTAGGTGAAGGACTTAGAAGTAGAGATATGATGGCTCAAATCCGTATATGGACTTGTCCAAAAGCCATCTATATAGGCCAGTGAAGAAGTGTGAACCTCCACAAATAGCTAGACATAGATGGAAATATGTGTGCTATCAATGCCCATGTGGTGGTCTCTCATCGGCGATGTAATGATCTACCACCACAAATGTAGTGTTTTGCCATCACCCATGTAGTTGACTATTGCCCATATATGGGTGATATATGAGGCCCATTGACACATACAATGCTAATTTTGTGTTCGTTTTTATGTCTTTGACCAGATGTATGTCGATCCACTTTGGGATCATCAAGAGGCCTTAACATTAGCCTGATCCTCTACCTAGGGTGGGGTCATTTCCCCATCCCCCATTCCTCCCATAAAATAAGGTCTTAGGGGGGAATCATGCATTGTTACAAGATCACTTTATTAGCTTTGAAAGGTTATCCAACATTATTCAAGTTGATGACCTACTTACAGGAAGTAAGCTAGGCTCACAAAGATAATCTAGACTATCTATGATCAACTCTTCACCTCATCTGAATAAATAGCCAAGAAGCTACCAATGTCCAATACTTTCACATGGCTTTTCCTTATAATGGGGATTGCATTGATCATATGTCACAATATCATCATGATGCTTCTACATTTCTTGCGATTCTTTCATGGATATTTTTGAGATAATTTCCAATAGAGATAACTATGTTTCCAACTCTTCTAACTCTTGTGGGATAGCTTCAAGCCATGCCTCATCCATATCATATTCATGCATTAAATTTATACACACTTCCTCTAGCTTTTTATGTGTGGACTTGAATGATGTGAACTCCACTTCTAATAATGTATCGGAATTTGTGAGTTGATTTCACTACTTTTCAAAAACATTTCTTGGCTTTGGTAGATAAAGTGATCCTTTTCTATTTGTTTTCTTTTTGTTGGAAATCTAGAATCTTTTTTTGGGTTGCTTTAGCTTTCTTGACTTCTTCTATCATGTTTGTTTGATATTGTAGATAATTTTCACTTTGATTTTCACAATGAGGGACAAAGTTGATTTGCATCAATTCACATTCCAATGACATTGCGAATTTGCATGGCCCCCTCTATGCCCAAAATTGGTTCCCCTTAAGAAAAATGTACTAACTTTTGAAGTTTTTTCTTAATGTTTAGGATCAACCATGGTCCCATGGATTGGTGTTCTTGTGCCAAGTGGAAAATAGAATTTGTTTCTATTGGATACTGTCTATATTGGAATATATGGCTAAAGAAGTTTGGTGAAGTTTGGTCTCATTCATACATTTCAAATGAATGAGAATCCCCTTCTCCAACTCAAGTGTTCTACATCTTTCATGTTTCCACCTTCTCCACGAACAAATACACATTTTTGAAGATCAAGGAGATAAGTGATGCGTTGAGATCCATAGGTTCTCACATAGATGATGATGACCTAGTTGCATATACTTTGAATGGACTAATGGATGATGAGGTGGAAAACTTTTACTAATTCCTTGTATGTTAGGGAATCTCCTTAACTTTGAGCTTCTGTGGCCTTAATGGTCATCAAAGAGATGAAGATTGGAGGTTCAAAGGCAAAGAGAAATGAGGCCTAGGCATTCTATGTAGAAAAAGTAGGAGGTAAAGGAGGATGACAAGGAAGGGGTAGAGGAAGGCAAGGAAGAGGATAAAGTGGATATTTAGACCAAGAACACAGGGGAAAATAATCATCATGAAGAGAAATGCAAGCATAGAGGAAAAGGAAGGTATGATCAATCTTGAGACAACAAAAACTCTAATGGATGCTATGCGTGTGGCAAATATGGGGCATTATACAAGATATTGCTACCAAAGGAATAAAGGAAAATCTTCATACAAAGGTAAAGGTAGCAACTTCAAGTATTTTGGCCATGATGTAGATGAGTGACTACAAAATCAAGGATCAAATATTGATAGTGGTTTGTAACAACCACATGGACTACAACAAAGTGTTCTGTT
Organism: Ceratopteris richardii; assembly: GCA_020310875.1. Taxonomy (NCBI): domain Eukaryota; kingdom Viridiplantae; phylum Streptophyta; class Polypodiopsida; order Polypodiales; family Pteridaceae; genus Ceratopteris; species Ceratopteris richardii. Next base: position 33,944,194 of record CM035430.1, read on the forward strand.
CAAATATGCAAGTAACATCAAATAAAGGTGTCATAATGTTCTTTTGCTCCCCTACTGCCTCGATCTGCATCCGCGAGCACACACACACAGAGAGCTTTCTTGGTTCGCCGCCCAGCCACGTCCGAGGTTCCCATATTTAATAAGATGATAGTCATATCTCACTTAGATCTATTTCATATATGAGAACTCTTCTTATATCTTCTACCAAGTGGTATGTGCCCAGGTGATGCCATGTGGCATCCTTCATCAAGAGATGAGTCACACCCAATAAATATCATATGACATTTCCTTCCCCTTAAAAACATTTTCGTCCTCGAAAATGTAGATGAAATGTCCGTATTGGTAGAAAAAAAAATGCTCGGACTCCCCTGAACCCCATGTACTTGTTAAAAGTCAAGCTTCAAGCTAAAAATTCGTGGGGAATCTTTTATGGACATGTGGAGCAATCAAAGGAAGCCAAAAGCCACGAGATTCCATCAAGAAAAGTCACTCAACCACTCCCCAAGTCATCTCAACTAATTCCTCCAAGTTAGGAGGCTGATTTGGAAAGGTAGTTCCTAGATTTTAGGGGCACACTTCTCACTATAAAAGGAGCATGTATCGACTTCTTTTGGGCCATCTTCTTGGAGTTTTAGCTCATGTAAAGTGAGCACTAAGTGCTGGAGTTGTGATAAGCAAGCCCCTTGCTTAAGCTAGCCCCTTGCTTGCTTGTTTGTTTTCTTTTAGTAGGCATATCTATGTGTGTGCGTAGGCAGTGTTGCAACTCTCTACCCCTGAGTTGTTAGCATTGGTTCTCCCTCATATTGTATCCATTTGATGTAATTCTTGTCTCATTGGATATCTATTAGAGTCTATTTTATGCTCACAAATTCTCTGGATCATTCTCTGAGTAATCTGGGAGCAACATTCATTTTAGTGAAGTTGTGTGATTGATATCTCTCTTAGTGTGTAGGCTCTGTTTGAAATATTTTGCTCTCTGTTGTAAGGGCTGGTTCTCCTTCTCTATGTATCCATTTGCTATGATTTTGGTGTCATTAGGTAGCTATTAGAGTCCTCTAAAGTTGATCAAAGTTTGATATTCATTCTCTGTATAATCTCTGAGAAAAGCTTGCTGGAGTGAAGTGAGGTATCTGCTTGATTGGCAGTTGTGAGCATTCAACTAGCTCATGTTGTAGACATTGTTTCTCCTTGTGTAGACATCCATTTGAAGTGAAATTTGGTTTTTTGGAAAGCTCTTGGTGTCTACTACAGGTCTACAAAAGCTCACTGGAGTTCTCTGCATATGCTCTGAGTAAGAGCATTTTTGGTGTGCAGAGGTCAAAGAAGGATACCTGTGGAGGTCATTCACGCTTCGTCATTGCTTAGGGGTTGAGATACTTCCCCCATCAGTGGTATCGGAGCATTTGGGCATCTTGGAGGTATCACATACAAGCAAGAAGACCTCTTGGAGTTGGTGGTTGAAGAGTTGCATCAACAAAAGCTTCTTGGAGGTAGCTCACATCAAGGGGGAGCTATTCTACTCAAATTTGCAAGAGCACAAGGTGTTCATCTAAGGAAAGCTTTGGATTGAGGTAACCTCAGAGCCTCATTTTCATTTTACACACATTGGAGCATTAGCCAAGGGCTAGGTCAAGTATCAAAGACTAGATATGGGAGACTTCAACACTCAAATCGAAAAGCTAGACAAAGGTAACTATCAACCATGGAGATTTAGGGTCTCCAACTATCTTATGGGCAAGGGCCTTTGGGGGTTGATTAGTGGAAGTGAACCAAGACCTAGGTTGGATGAGAATCCAACCAATGATCAGAGAAGGGCCTTTAGGGAATGGAATGAAAGAGACAAGAGGGTTATCTTTATCCTTTCCCAACACATTAGCAATAGCATGATCGGCCATATCCAAGACTTGGATTCAAGCATGAAGGTATGGGAGACACTTGAAAGGCTTTATTCAACAAGCACCAAAGCAAGGAAGATCCAACTCAAGAATGAGCTCAACAACCTTAGGAAGAGCTCAGGGAGTAGCATAAATGACTACATACTTAAGGTCAAGGAGTTATCAGATGCATTGGGATCCATTGGAAGCCACGTAGACGATGACGATCTTGTGGCTTATACTCTCAATGGTTTGAGAGATGATGAGAAGTGGAAACCCTTTACCACTTCAGTTTATGTAAGGGATAATCTTCCCGATTTTGAGCAATTGGTTGCTCTCATGGTCACCGAAGAAATGAACATAGGTGGAAGTTCAACTAAAAGCAAAGATGCACAAGTTTTCTATGCAGGTAATCAAAGGGGCAAAGGAAGACAAGGACAAGGAAGGGGCAAAGGAAGGTTTGGAGGAAGGCAAGGCCACTCAAGAAATCAAGGACATGACCAAGGCACCTCATCACAAAGAGGGAGAGGAAGATCAAGAGGAAGAGGAGGACGACATCAACAAAACAGGAATCAAGATGGCGAAGGATGTTACATATGTGGCAAGTTTGGCCACTATGCTAGAGATTGCTACCAAGGAGGAAACCAAAGGAACTATAATCAAGGTTCTTCATACAAAGGCCAAGGTAATTATGCTTCTACAAGTTCAGAAAATGACAATCTCTTGATGATGCACATGAATGGGAATTCAAGCAAAGTAGATAACACTTGGTATATTGATAGTGGATGTAACAACCATATGAGTTGCAATGCTTCTTCGTTTACTAATCTACATGTTCCCAAAGGTAAAGGACATGTAGAAACATGTGATGATACAGCCCATGAGATCTCCCATGTTGGAGATGTAGCTTTGGATGACAAGGAGGAAGGAAGATGTCTCAAGGATGTCTTGCATGTACCTACCATCACAAAGAACTTGGTGTCCGTTGGGCAAATGGTTGAAAGAGGCTATCAAGTAAGGTTCAACAAAGGTGGATGCTTTGTGGAGAACCCTAAGCAAGGTTACAAGGTCATAGCAAGAGGAAAGAAGCAAGGGAGACTCTTCACTTTGGAGGTAAATTCTCATTCTACTCAACATGTCTACTTCACATATGGAAACAAGAGGATTTCGGAGTTGGACTTGTGGCACAAGAGGATAGGTCACATCAACATACAAAGAATGAAGGAAATGCAATTCAAGAGGCTGGTTGAAGGTCTTCCCAACTTCCAAGGACAAGGTATGAAGCATTTATGTGAATCTTGTCAACTAGGGAAGCAAGCGAGACTTCCATTCAAGAAGAGTGGCTACATAAGCCAACATCCATTGGAGTTGATACATACAGATGTGTGGGGGCCAACGAAAGAGCAATCCATTGGAGGTAACAAGTACTTTGTCACTTTTATAGATGATTGCACAAGGATGGTTTGGGTTTATTTCATCAAAAACAAATCAGATGTGTTTACATGTTTCAAAGCATTCAAGGCAATGGTAGAGAAGGAAACAGGTACATATATCAAGAAGCTAAGGTCCGATGGAGGGGGAGAATATTTCTCAAATGAGTTTTCTGACTTTTTAATGGATCAAGGCATTAAGAGGCAAGTAACATGCAGGTACACACCCCAACAAAATGGAGTAGCAGAGAGAAAGAATAGATACATTGCCGAGATCGCTAGAGCAATGCTTAATGAGATGAATGTACCTAACATGTTTTGGAGTGATGCAGCAAATACCGCCGTGTATCTAATGAATAGGGCTCCTACCTCAGGGATCCATGGCTTGACACCATATCAAGCCTATTATGGTAAGAAACCTGATCTTTCCCACTTGAAGATATTTGGATGTACTTGTTATGTACATGTGCCAAGTGAATTGAGGCACAAGCTACAACCAAAGGCAGAAAAGTGTGTGTTTCTAGGATATTCAAATGATCATAAAGGTTACAGGTGCTTCAACCCAAACACAAAGGACTTGAGGATATCAAGGGATGTAGCATTTGATGAGCTACTCCCTTGGTATAAGAAGTATGATTGTATGCAGGACTATGAAGAAGAAAAGCATGGACATGATGAAGAACAAATCGACCTAGAGCTAAGCGGCCCAAGGTGTTCAATCAATGAAGATAGTTCAAGCATGAACTCACCATGGAGGGGGAGATCTTCATGAAGCTATGAAGCACAATCAATCAACAAAGGCAAAGCAACATTGGTGGAGTTGGATGAAGAAGGTAATGAAGTTGAAGATGATGAAGGACACATGATGGAGAAAGAAGCCACGTCAAAGAAAGAGATCAAGTTCCCAAGGCAAAGGAGGTTTATTCCTCCAAAAGGTGAAGAAAGGAAGTCTTCTAGAGTTAAGTATCCAACTCAAAGGTTTACTTATGATTCATACATGGCAACACATTATGCATATATGAACAAAGTAGTAGAAGATCATGAGCCCGATTGCTATGAAGATGCAAGCAGGTACACCGAATGGAAAGAGGCAATGCAAGAAGAGATCGACGCACTTGAGGAAAATCAAACATGGACTCTAGTGCCCAAGAAGGAGAACATGAAGGTAATAGGTAATAAGTGGGTGTATAAAGTAAAGAGGAATTCAGATGGATCTATTTCTAGGTTCAAAGCAAGATTGGTGGCCAAGGGTTTTGCACAAACCTATGGAGTGGACTTTGAAGAGACATTCAGCCCCGTGGCAAAGATGAGCACCATTAGGACACTCATTGCAATGGCTGCTAGCAAAGGATGGAAGCTCTTCCAATTGGATATCAAGAATGCCTTTCTCAATGGAGACTTGGAAGAAGAGGTATACATGGAGCAACCACTAGGTTTTGTTCATAAAGAGTTTCCACATCATGTTTGTAGGTTGAAGAAGGCACTTTATGGCCTAAAGCAAGCTCCAAGGGCTTGGAACCAAAGATTGGTGGACTATTTGATCAAATGTGGTTACAATCAATGCAAGGCGGATCCATCTCTCTTCATCAAACAAAGAGGAGAACTTGTGGTCTACATGTGTGTGTATGTAGATGATCTTATCATTACAGGTAATGATACAAAGGGCATTGAGGAGATCAAGGCAAAGCTTGGAAAGGAGTTTAGGATCTCTGATCTTGGAGATCTTAGGTATTTTCTTGGCATTGAAGTTGTATACAAAGAAGAAGGTATTATGCACATACAAAGGAAGTATATTCTAGACCTACTTGAGAGGTTTGGGATGCTACATTGCAAGCCTATTTCAAATCCCATGGAAGTTAATGTAAAGCTAAGCTCCATTGATGGAGAGCCATTAGAGGATGTAACTTTGTATCGATCTATTGTAGGCTCTTTCAATTATGCCACAATAACCAGGCCCGACATAGCATATGGAGTTGGAGTGTTATCACAATTTATGCATAGTCCAAGGACTACACACTTGCAAGCTGCAAGAAGAATGTTGCGATATCTCAAAGCCACTATAAATGAAGGATTGTTCTACTCATTTGATGATGATATGCAGGTCAAAGCTTATTCCGATGCCGATTGGGCCGGTTCGAAGGAAGATAGAAGGAGTACAAGTGGTTACCTAGTCATGCTAGGTAGCAAGATCATCTCATGGATTTCAAAGAAGCAACCCACGGTGGCATTATCTTCCACCGAGGCTGAGTATAGAGCTTTGGCTCAAGTCACATGTGAGCTAATGTGGATTAAGAAGTTATTTATGGAGCTTAATTTGCAGGTTGACACATATCCAATTTTTTGTGACAACATGAGTAGCATTCATCTAGCATCGAACCCTGTCTATCATGCTAGAACCAAGCATATTGAAGTGCACTATCACTTCATAAGGGAAAAGGTGATATCCAAGGAAGTTTCAGTACATCATATTGGTACCAAGGACCAAGTTGCGGACATGTTTACAAAGGCTTTGGATGGGATGAAGATTTCAAAATTCAAGCAATGCATCAACATGAAGGAGCTTGGATGAGGATGAAGAATTGAAGCTTGAGGGGGAGTGTTAAAAGTCAAGATTCAAGCCAAAAATTCGTGGGGAATCTTTTATGGACATGTGGAGCAATCAAAGGAAGCCAAAAGCCACGAGATTCCATCAAGAAAAGTCACTCAACCACTCCCCAAGTCATCTCAACTAATTCCTCCAAGTTAGGAGGCTGATTTGGAAAGGTAGTTCCTAGATTTTAGGGGCACACTTCTCACTATAAAAGGAGCATGTATCGACTTCTTTTGGGCCATCTTCTTGGAGTTTTAGCTCATGTAAAGTGAGCACTAAGTGCTGGAGTTGTGATAAGCAAGCCCCTTGCTTAAGCTAGCCCCTTGCTTGTTTGTTTGTTTTCTTTTAGTAGGCATATCTATGTGTGTGCGCAAGCAGTGTTGCAACTCTCTACCCCTGAGTTGTTAGCATTGGTTCTCCCTCATATTGTATCCATTTGATGTAACTCTTGTCTCATTGGATAGCTATTAGAGTCTATTTTATGCTCACAAATTCTCTGGATCATTCTCTGAGTAATCTGGGAGCAACATTCATTTTAGTGAAGTTGTGTGATTGATATCTCTCTTAGTGTGTAGGCTCTGTTTGAAATATTTTGCTCTCTATTGTAAGGGCTGGTTCTCCTTCTCTATGTATCCATTTGCTATGATTTTGGTGTCATTAGGTAGCTATTAGAGTCCTCTAAAGTTGATCAAAGTTTGATATTCATTCTCTGTATAAGCTCTGAGAAAAGCTTGCTGGAGTGAAGTGAGGTATCTGCTTGATTGGCAGTTGTGAGCATTCAACTAGCTCATGTTGTAGACATTGTTTCTCCTTGTGTAGGCATCCATTTGAAGTGAAATTTGGTTTGTTGGAAAGATCTTGGTGTCTACTACAGGTCTACAAAAGCTCACTGGAGTTCTCTGCATATGCTCTGAGTAAGAGCATTTTTGGTGTGCAGAGGTCAAAGAAGGATACCTGTGGAGGTCATTCACGCTTCGTCATTGCTTAGGGGTTGAGATACTTCCCCCATCAGTACTCTATGTGCATGGTCATCTCTGTGTGTGTTGTTTTCCCGTATCCTTCCCCTTAAGAAGTCCCATATGAGATCATCTCAAAGGTGGGAAACCGTCTGAGTGGTGCCTATTATCTCCCATGTACATTCAACCTCCAAACTATCACTCCCATAATATACAACATCAATCAAATGACCTAAGTCCATATGATGTATCCTCTATGGAGTAATATTATGAAAATCAAGTATAAAGTGCCAAACTTATAAGCTTGACCATAACATAATGGAGATAATAAACCATAGAATCCTCTGAAATATAGAACAAAGTCCCATAAAAAGTGACTTCAAACCCATCTAGGAGTACATGATAGATTGCCCTCATACCACTCTAGGTCTTGCTAACCTTGAGTGTAATCACAAGTAGTAGTTTTGTCTAAACTACCTTGTGATCTATGCAAATCCATCATCTGGCTCATGGTAGTAAAATGCAATCTCTACATTTCACCAACCAAGAAATCTGTGGTTTTTCATCCATTACCATTGAATTAAGTTCTATTGGAAGAGCATCTATTGGCACTAGTGCAAACTCTCAAATCTTCTCTTCCCTTTAGTTTGCCATATGAATGCAAAAAGCATTCCCTTTTTGAGATTCAGATAATCCCTAAGCACCCATCCTCCTAACTGATGTTTACTCATCATACTCATGATGTAACACCAACTAAGAGTTTGGTACCCTAATAGGTTAGATATATCTCTATCTCCTATAAACCCCAAAGAGAAGAGTCATAGCTCTATTCGCAGTCTAACTAATGTCAATAACTAGATCATGTCATCTAGTCAAAGACCATCACTGGAAGTACAAATAACTACTTCTCTCAAGAGTCTCCATGTGAGGCTCAATCTAACCAGTATGATTACCTGATCTCCCTCTTGTCTTTGATATAAGAGTGCCACTCCTATCTAGACAATCTAAACGAGAAAGTGAAACTCTCTCCATGTCTCTCTCTGTAATCTCCTTCAAGGAAAAGAGGTCTGGTAGTGGAATCTATTCCACTTTCCCTTTCCCTTTGAAAGAGATTTTGTTGAATCCATTTACTCTACTTATCCATAACTGAGAATATGCATATAAGTTCTGCATAATTTTCCTCCCAAAATAATGGAGAATAATACTCCCATGTGAAGGAAAATTACATTGAAAAGTAGAGGAAATGAATTTCGTATGAAATATAAACTAAGAGATGTTTTCTAAACACCTCTTCTGTCTAAAGGAAAATATGCTCTATTCTTCTCCTATGAAGAAATCATATTTTCCTTTCCTTCTTTCTCTCTCAAAGAATAGGAGCTAAAGTGTGAGTACTGAACTAAAGTAAGATCTCTCATGGATCTCTGAGCTGACCCCCACTTTCTCCTTTCCTTAAAAGAGAAACTCATGAATTTATTTAGTCCTCTCTTCCATAACTAATACATAATCCCTCATTACACATATTCCTGTGAAGATGGAGAACAAATCTCCCCTAACTAATGAAGGCGTATGTAGTGAAGAGTGGAGAAAATAAATTCCTAATAAGGGTCAAAGCCCTCTACTAAAATGGTCAGCAATGATATAACATGATACCATAAACACATGTGTATCCATACTAAAGGGCTATCTCTGCCAACCATCTTCTGTGCATGGATCTATACGATCCAATCAAACTGATGGAATTATCCTTCCTGAAAAACTGAAAAATGAGTATGTGATACCAATGGTGATAAAATCACCTATCACATTCTCTACTGGAAGAATAAATCTTCCCCATACTGTGAAGGATAACTCCCAATCCTAGTAGGAGATGTCTACTAAGAGCTCTCCTCTGATCTAGTGAGACATGACGCCATGAATCATGAGTCCTTTTCTCCCTGGCCATAGAAGAAGAGTGCTCAAAGGGGAGTTGTTTCCACCGTCCCATACCAGTGGAACCTTCTTCCAATTCATGTTGCCATACCTACACTAAACCGAATATATATATTCCATACATATGTAATGGAATATGCAGGTGGACTCTAATGAATCCCATATCCTAGAATCATATCAGTGGACTCAAATGAGTCCCATGTCCTCGAACTAGTTAGTTTGGTTCTAGTCAACCATGTGACAATGGATATCCCTTTCTATTCCAAACCAACTTGTTCCTAGGTACAAAGACTGAGTCTAAGTACCTCTCTGTAGATCCCAATATACATGTATACGTATTGGGTACCCCAATTATTCCTGACTAAGGGATCTATGCTCTATACCATAGAGCTAGTGCCATGCCTATGGCCTTCCTAACCATCACTTGAATCACATACGCACCCGTCGATGCTACTCATGAAACCCATCTCTGTGATCCCATTTTATTGGTTTCCTTAGTAGTGTAGCAGAAATGCTTCACTACTCGCTCAAGTGATGTGCAAGAGTGAAACTAGTCACTCTTTGGGTATTTTTAATAATACCACAAAGTGTCCTATACATCATGTGAGATTCTTGTGAAGATAAATAAATCTTCACTAACTTGGAGATTATCAAAAATGCATCTCCCGTGCCTGAATGCAACTTCCTAAAACCTATAGGATTGCTTGTGCACATTACTAATCGTGAAGGTGTAGCTCCTTCCCTTAGCAATCCTATGGTCTAAATCCATAAGGATTATGTGCAGGGATCCTGCTACTACTGAAGTTGCCTTATCTATACTACTACGATGGTCCTAAATCCATCGAATACATGCTTAAAAGCATGCCTAGACCTTATTGATGTTTGCAGAACCGGCATGTTATCATGCCATATCATTCTTACCTAAAGGCAAGTGCGTATATAACGCCATGAGGTGGGAAATTTTTGGACAGCATTTCCCCAGGAAATGGAATCCCAAAAAGTTTAAACCATAGCTCAGTGGCACAAAGGCCACTCAACGACATAGGGCTTGACAGGCCCATGGCATGCACGCCATAAACTTATATGTGGATTCCATGACTTGCAAAAACATAAAAACAAATGTTGGCAACCATTCTCTGTGTTGCCTAACCATATAGTTTCTGCAATCCTGTTTCCTACAAACAATCAAAAGTGTATACTTCCTGCATGTTGATCCATACTTTAAGAGCTTAAATAATGATCAACATTTGATGTATGCAATCCAATTTATGCATGGATATACAAAACATGCCATAACATAAAGTAAAATGCCAGAAAGAGTAAAATATACGTCTCTGAGTAGTCTGATTTTGGAATTGCATGCATCCAATCGCTCTCGACAAGCTTTGAGACCTCTGCACCTTCCTCCTCAGGTCCTTACATAAATTTTGGAGTGTCCGAAAACATTGGAACACTCCCCAAAACATAAAATATGATCAGGTGATTACCAAAATAATGCAAATTTAGTCAAAAAATGCTTTAGTAATCCTTCTTTAGATCTTCAAAATCTACTTTAGGACCTGCAAATGTTCACGCAAATGCAGCGCTTCAGCAGGAACTAGGCGGCCACTCCCGGGCCTAGTTTTTCGTCATCCGGACTCCAAATCCAATTTTTTCACTTGGGATAGTCTCAAATTCTTAAAGTGCAGGTGCTGGGCAACAATTTGTGGACTGGCGAGGATTGGAATATCTCTGAAATTGTTCAGTTGCACTTAGTTTGCCCGTTTGAGGCTTTTCCTACGCACTTTTGGTGTTGTTTTGGATGGTTTATGGTGTCTAGAACCTCCCCGGACCAAGCAGACATTTCCAATTGTCTGCTTTCCAATTTTCTTTTGGCACTGGCGAGGAATCAAAATCAGCGGCTTGAAGCATCAAGGACCACTTGGATTTCGCTTCCGCAACTCTACTTTGTATCAGGGAAGTGCTCTTGTGTTATATTTCTCTTCTTCTTGCATATTTAAACTCTACTTCCATTCATTTTCATACTCTCTAGTTAGCAAACGGGGGAAGGGTACTTAAACATGGAAACTAAAGGCAAACAAGTAGTTGAGACCACTTCTCCACTTAGAGAGCAACTAGAGGATCCGGATGCTAGGATGGAAGAAGTAGAGTTAGGACAAGAAATAGAAGAGAATGTAGAAGAAAAAGAGCCTTCACAGCAAGAGTATACTTATGAAGAGCTTATAGATGAATTTGTCACTCATGACCAATTCATTGATTTGAAAGAACAAACTCTTAAGTTAGAGAAAGATTTGGGTAGCATTACATCTCTTATACAGCAGCTTAAGTCTCAAATGATCTCCCTTGAGACTAGTGTCACCTCTTTCCTAGCTAGGAAGGAAAGAGAGACTCCTACCATTCCTCTAGAGATTACTAGGAAAGAGACCTCTCTTCCTAGTAAGCATAAAGGAGAGAGCTCTAGGGAAGCTCCCCTCCTGAAAGACTTGAAGCCACCTACCTTCACGGGGGATGACCGAGACAGGAATAAGGATGCAATCTACACTTTTTTACAAAAGTGGCATGATTTGCATCAATTGAAGGGCACCCCACCTGAGTATCATGTGCTAGAGGCGAGTCTTTCCCTCGGCCCACGTGCTTATAAGTGGTGGATGAGTCTTAAGGAGGCGAACTCTATCCCTAGTGACTGGACTCAGTTTGAGACTCTTTTCCTAAAAGAGTTTCTTCCTGAAAATGAAGAGGAGAGGAATTGGGATGAGTGGGATAGGATTACTCAAAGAGGTAGGCCTCTTTCAGTCTATCTATCCCACTATAGAGAGATCACTTTGAAGCTTAAGGGTCTAGATGATTTTCAGAAGACCAGAGGGTTTGTTAGGGGCTTGGATAAAGCCATAAAGAGGGAAGTCAGGAGGAATGCGCCTAAGACGTTTGAGGAGGCGATCAAATATGCACAGATATATGAGGACCATAACCGTCCTCAGTATACTCCTATGGAGACGGATCAGCCCCTTAAACCTCTTAGCACCACTAAATTTAAGAAAAAGTTACCTTTTGGGAAAAACAAGGTTTTTATTAAAAAACAAAGATCACAAGGGCCTAAGCTATCCACAGACCAGTTTGAGAAGGCCAAAAGAGAGAACCTGTGTTTTAGGTGCCTATCCCCTAGTCATTCGCAGTGGAACTGTCCACTCAAGAAGGGGGAAGAAAAGAAGAAAGGACCAGAGTCTAGTACGGCTCCTGAAAGGGGCAAAAAGGCGGTCCACCTAGTGCAGACCCTTCCCATTCATGGCAGCTCTAGCTGCAAGGGAGTGGAGGTGATGCACGAGGATATAGAGCACACGTGTTGTTTGACTCAGTCATTGTGGTCACCGCAGTTTGGACCACATGACTTGGTCAAGCTACATGGTAGTGTATACGGGACCAGGGTGCGAGTCATGATAGATGACTCTGCCACTCATAACTTCATAAACTATGCTTTGGTCAAGAAATTGAAGATTCCCCAGCAGCCTAGTGCACATAAATACATTGTATCTATGATGCAAGGGCAAGATAAAAGAATATGGGATACTATGGTATCCAATTTGGAAGTCAAAATGCAGGATTATACAGATCATATGGACTTCCAAATTATGAACATGGAGAGGACAGATCTAGTCTTAGGAAGAGAGTGGCTATGGGGGTTGGGAGATATACTTAAACGCAGCTATCAAAATAACACACTCGAGTTTGAAAAGAATGGAAGTAAAGTTTATATTCAGGGAGAGAGAGATGTACCTAGTGCACCTCTCATCTCATCATTAGAGTTGTATAGTCTCTGTTGTTCACAGCATGTACAGGAGATGTTTTTATTGTATAGTCATGATATGGAGCATTGTACAAACAGCTCATCTGATGTATATTTTTATGCTTTGAATGTAAATATGAACAGGACTTTCTACTATTCTTTTTTGCAAGAGTGTGTAGTTAAAAGTTTTAAGGATCTTATGTTTGAGTACAGAGATGTTTTTCCCACTGACTTACCCAGAGGGCTACCACCTGAGAGAGGGGACATTGACCATGCCATAGAGGTTGTTACTAACACTAACCCTATTTGTAGACCACCTTATAGGCTTAGTGTTTCTCAGCATGAGGAGGTTGAGAAGCAATTGCAGGATTATTTAGATAAAGGCTTCATCAAACCTAGTAACTCACCATGGGCATCGCCAATGCTCCTAGTTAAAAAGAAAGATGGCTCTATGAGACTATGTATAGATTATAGAGCACTTAATAAGGTAACTATCAAAAATAGATTTCCAATGCCTAGATTGGAAGATCTATTTGATCAGTTACATCAAGCTAGGTATTTTACCAAGCTTGACCTTAGATCAGGATATCATCAGATTAGAATTAGGGCAGAGGATGTCCCTAAGACTGCATTTAGGACTAGATATGGGCATTATGAGTTTTTGGTGATGCCTTTTGGTCTCACCAATGCTCCTGCCACTTTCATGAAACTCATGAATAGTGTTTTACGGCCTTATCTAGGACACTTTGTAGTAGACTTTTTGGATGACATTCTGATCTATAGTGCATCGGAAGAGGAGCACTTGGAACACTTGAGAAAAGTATTTCAAGTGCTAAGGGAAAATTCGCTCTTTGCTAAGGAGTCAAAGTGTGAATTTTTCAAGAAAGAGGTTAGATACCTTGGGCATATAGTCTCCCAGGATGGAATCCAGATGGATCCTGAAAAAGTAAGGGCTATTATGGAATGGCCACATCCACGGAACCTGGAGGAGCTGCAGATCTTCCTAGGTTTATCAGGTTTCTATCGAAGATTCATTAAGAACTATGCCAAAATTGCTGTCCCGATGACGGAACAGCTTAAAGGGAAAGGGAAAGCCTTTCATTGGGGAGACGAACAGAAGCAAAGTATGGAAAAGTTGAAGGTAGCAATTGCTACAGCTCCACTTTTACATATAGCAGATTCCAATAAACCATTTGTGGTTGAGACTGACGCGAGTGATTTTGCTATAGGAGCGGTTTTGGTACAGGATGGTCGACCAGTAGCTTTTGAGAGCAAGAAACTAGAACCGGCTCAAAAGAATTACTCCGTCTATGAGAAGGAGTTGTATGCAATAGTCCATGCTTTGAAGAAGTGGCGTCATTATTTATATGGTGCCAAAGTTACGATAGTGTTTGATCAAGAGAGCATTAAGTGGCTCTCTAATCAAACAGACCTAAAAGGTCGTAAGGCCCGATGGGCAGAGACCCTTCAAGAGTTTGATTATGAGCTTAGGTATAGGAAGGGAAAGTTTAATGTGGTGGCTGATTCACTTAGCCGCATGCCTATGCTCAATGGACTGAGTTTTACTCAGATCACTAGTGAGCTACTTGAGTCTCTTAGAGGGAAATGTAGGCTTGATCCTACATATTCCGAGATTTGGGAAGCCATAGAGAATGGGGATCGTGATATACGGGTTTCCAGTGAGGATGGAGTATCGACGGGTACTCAAGAAGGATTCAAGTGGAAGAATTACAGTGTCCATGATGGATATCTATTATATAAAGGTAAAGTGTGTGTCCCTAGAGATACTGAGATGAGACGGCATATTTTATATGAGTGTCATGACACACCTAGTGCGGGACACCCAGGAGTTAACAAGACTTATGATCTTGTTAAGAGGCAGTTTTATTGGCCTGGACTTCATAAGGACGTCCTAGAATATGTGCTTAAGTGCAATAAATGCCAGGTCAACAAAGCTGAGAGGTTGAGGATTGGAGGACTACTCCACCCATTGGATATTCCCAATGGGAAGTGGGAGAGTATCTCCATGGACTTTATAGTCGGATTACCTAAGACACAGAGAGGGCACGACTCGGTCTATGTAATTGTGGATAGGTTAACCAAAATGGCTAGGTTTATTCCGACACGTACTACAGTGAAGACACCTGAGTTGGCTAGACTCTTTGTAGAGAACCTATACCGGCTATATGGTCTTCCTTTAGACATAGTTTCTGATCGGGATAGGAAGTTTACTAGCCACTTTTGGAGAGCGGTCTTCAAAAGGCTGGATACAAAGCTTAGCATGAGTACGGCCGAGCATCCACAGTCGGATGGGCAAACAAAAAGGGTTAACCAAATCCTAGAGGATATGCTTCGAGCATACGTGAATGAAAGGCAAACTAATTGGGAAGAGTACTTACCTATAGTAGAGTTTGCATATAACGGTGCCAAGCACTCTTCCACTGCGCATAGTCCATTTATGCTTATGTATGGGTTTCAGCCAAGGGCTCCTTATGCAGTTGGCTTGCAGAATGAAAAAGTTCAAGCTGCAAAGGACTTCTTGGAAGAAATGAATGATATGCTTAGGCTTGCTAAGGACAGCATTAGGAGAGCTCAGGATAGATCTAGAGCCTATGCTGACCCTCAAAGAAGAGATATCAACTTTGAGGTAGGAGAGCAAGTCTATCTTAGAGTTCCATCTAGGTCTGAAACCATGAAGACGGGACCTTGTCCAAAATTATCTCCTAGGTATTGTGGACCTTTCCGAATACTTAAGAGAATAGGAAACATGGCTTACCAGCTCCAACTTCCAGAGAATAGTCAAATCCATCCAGTTTTTCATGTTAGCCGACTTAAGAAAAGGCTGGGTGAATCTGACAACCTCATTCCAGATAGTGAGGTAGTAGAGCCTATTTCTGTTCAATCTATTCCACATGAGCCAGAGAGCATACTACGCACTCGAGAGAAAAGGACGAGGAGTCACTTGTATAAAGAGTGTCTAGTAAAGTGGAAAGATAGTTCAGAAGATAGTGCCACATGGGAGCGGGTTAGCACCCTACAGAGACGGTTTCCCAGTTTCAGTTTACCTTCCCAAGAGTTTTCTTAAGGGGAAGGATATGGGGAAACAACACGGAGACAGGACCATGTATTTATATACATGGGGATATAGTGGGAGTGGTGATACTATTATTTCTCTCTTTCTTTTAGACCTTCCAATACCATTTTTGAGGACAAAAACGGAATCAAGGGGAAGGAAATGTTATGGAGTACCCCCAAGAGAGGTGTGAACCACCTCTTAGTTGTGATTAGATGGGCTCATACATGAATGCCATGTGGCACCCATGTATGAAGCCATGTGGGGGGAAGACTCACCATTATGGAGAGAGAGAGTAAGGCTAGGACACCACGCGGCTGGGCGGCACATTTTTCGAAGGGATCTCCGTGTTGGCTATGCATGTGAGCTCCTTTCTCAAGTACTTCTATTATGTTATTTCTCCACATTTCATACAATGAACAACATGGCGACACCTTCAATGCCTTGAAATGGATGCATGATATTGTTCCTCCATGTTTCATATTCCAGCTCCATCGACTCCAAGAGTCATTTAATAAGCGTGGCGCTGCTCTCTTGGATATCCAAGCTATGAAGCAACGAAGTGGCGTGGCTGAAGTGGCTAGCTAGTGTGCCTTGCTCTTGGAGGTCAAAGGTTCGATTCCTCTCAGCGTCATCTTCGCGTGCATCTTGATAATGGCCAAGGACCATGCTCTGATACCAGTGTCATAATGCTCTTTTGCTCCCCTACTGCCTCGATCTGCATCCGCGAGCACACACACACAGAGAGCTTTCTTGGTTCGCCGCCCAGCCACGTCCGAGGTTCCCATATTTAATAAGATGATAGTCATATCTCACTTAGATCTATTTCATATATGAGAACTCTTCTTATATCTTCTACCAAGTGGTATGTGCCCAGGTGATGCCATGTGGCATCCTTCATCAAGAGATGAGTCACACCCAATAAATATCATATGACAAAAGGGCATGCAGAGAGAGGTGATGATAATATCCATGCCATTATAAATATAAGTGATGTTACATTAGATGATTCTCATAAGGCTAAGTGCTTAAAGGGTTCGCTTTCAGTTCCCACAATCCCAAAGGATCTACTCTCTAGGGATGAAATGGTTGATAAAGGAAGACTTTTCACATTGGATGCGAAGCCAAACTACAATCACACTGCCACATGGAAATTGGAAGGTGGCATAAATGGATCTATGGCACAAGAGGTGTAGACACTTCAATGTTCAAAGATCTGAAGACATGGAGAAGAAGAGATTAGTGCATGGATTCTCAAGATCAAATTCTACAAAATTTATGTGAAGATTCTTACCGTTAGTGCCCATGTGAAAGGACAGAGCCATTTTTGGAGTACTTTCACACAGTTCTCTTCACACAAGTCCAAGAATATCAATAAGAGTGTTCTTTGTACTTCTCTGATGATAAATATCAACCTTTGGGCTATGCTTTCAACCAAACCCGTAAAACTACAAGTTTCTTGAAAGGTTTTCACTTTTGATGGGAGCATCCACTACAAATTTATGCATGTTTTTGAGCTTAAAACATCAGAGTTAACAGACACTTGCAGGTGTTGTTGGCTAGTTTTTTGGGCTGTGCATCCACACAACCCAAAAAACTATGGAGCAAATTTTAGTGCATATATTGAGCACATACACACCATGTACAATTTTATGGATACCGCTTATGTACGTCCATGTGGTCATTGATATAGCGGTTATGTTTTTTGCATAAAGCCCTTTACGTTTGATAAAGAGGGTCATGGTGAGGTTTTCTTAATTGGGAGACACCCAGATGTCAGGGTCTCTTTGGTGATGCAGGTGGAAGACTTACCCAACTTGGGCATAGGAGATATATGATAATTGTTCATAGGTGCTCGATAAGCCTACTTGGCTTGTATTGGGTAACTATGCAGTGGAGTCAGTGAATCACTATGCAGATAAACATGCTAGTACTTGCAATTTTATGATATTGGGTAACTATGCAGTGGAGTCAGTGAATCACTATGCAGATAAACATGTCAGTACTTGCAATTTTATGATATTTTGACATTGGCCATATGCTCATTTTGTAGAGGATACTCTAGCAAATTTTTTCTAGATTATTGGCTTTGTCAACTATATAGTGTTCGATTTACTCCTTGATATACTTATTCATTGGTGTTTGGTCTCTTCTAGCTCCATTATCATTCTATTCAGTTCTCTACCATCATGGTGACAGAGGTCTTAGGCACATCTGGTGGATCAGGGTCTAGTGCCAATGTTCCGAGGAGGAGCTATAACTTGCAAGGCAAAGACCATTTTGAGATCCAAAAATTTGATGGCACAAACTTTGCTCTATGGAAGAATCAGATTAAAGATGTGTTGATTCAAAGGAGGCAATGGAAGCCAGTAAATGGAATTTCGAAGAAGCCTGTTGACATGGATGAAGATGATTGGGATGAGTTAGATGAAATGGCCAGATCTACCATTCGCTTGCACTTTGTAGATAATGTTTACTTTATAGTATTATACTGTAAAATGTAGAGGATCTTTGGAAGAAGTTATGCAATACATATGAAAAAGAAATGGCATCAAATAAAGTGTATCTGATGAGAAAATTATATGACCTTAAAATGAAGGACACAAATAGTGTTGCAACTCATCTAAATGCATTTGATGCTATATTCTCCCAATTACATGTTCAGAAAATGGATATGGATAATGAAATGAAAGCAGTATTCTGTTATGCACCTTGCCATCATCATGGGATATGTTTTGCACAGCTATTAGCAATAGTGCACCTGGTGGTAAACTCATCTAGGATGACATATGTGGAGCAGTCTTGAGTGACAAGATTCGTAGAAAATCTATGGTTGGCACTTAGAGTGGAGATGCATATAACGTTCATGATTCTTACCAAGGAAAGAATCAGCAACGTGGTAGGAGCAAGAACAAGGAAAATAATGGTCAATGAAATGAGAGTAGAAGTAAATCAAGGAAGAGGGATATTGAATGCCATTATTTTCATAAGAAAGGACAGATGAACAAAGACTGTTATGCATTAAAGAATGCTAAAGGTAAAGGATAGAATGTTGATGGGCATGTTAAACAGTTACTTGTGTCATCTACTTTGACTATGAAGATTGAAGAAATTGATGCTATTTTTGATGATGTTGATGTGTTGACACTTGATAGTACTATGCCAACTAAGGTGCTTATGGTTGATTCTCTTTCCCACACATGGTTGCTAGATTCTGATGCTTCTTTCCATGTGACACTACAGAGAGAATGGTTCTCTAATTATGTAGCATAGACTCTTGGTATAGTGAGACTTGGTGACTCTTACCAGTGTGACATTGTGGGGATTGGAGATGTGGTTGTGCAGTTCATTGATGGTTCAAAATTTACTATACATAATGTACGCCATCTACCTTAGTTATCATGCAGTTTTATGTCAGTTGGTCAACTTGATGACCTTGGTTATAAGGTGGTCTTCTATGCTCAGTCCTTTCATATATCAAAGGGCAATATGGTTATTGCAAAAGAAATCAAAGTTGGCTCACTTTATCCTTTATTTGTATCACACAAAGGACACTTGCAAGTTGTTACTAAACAACATATGGCTTGTATTTGGCATGGTCGTTTGGGTCATATATCTCATAGTGGAATTGAAAATCTTTCTCGTTCTGACTACTTACCTGTGTTATGTTTCTTTGATTTTTCACTTTGTGAGCATTGTCAATCTGGAAAGCAAACCAGAAATGTGCATAGAATGCACATTGACTCTCCAATTCAGCCTTTAGATCTCGTTCATGGAGATGTGCGTGGTCCTATGCCCACTAGGTCCTTAGGTGGTTCTCTTTAGTTTGTCACTTTCATAGATGATGCTACTAGAAAAGTTTGGGTATATCCTATCAAATCGAAGGATAAGGTATTTGCTACTTTCAAAAAATGGCGTGCTTCAGTTGAGACTGAAAAAGGAATGAAGCTTAAGGCTTTACCTTCAGATAATGGGGGTGAGTATACGTCACATCAATTCAGCCTTTTCTATTAGTTTAGAGGGATCCGTAGAGAGTTTATAGCTCCTTGTACCCCAGTACAAAATGGTGTAGTTGAAAGGATAAATAGAACTATTCAAGATAGAGTAGCTTCTATGTTGCATCATGCAAACCTCTCACAAGGCTTTTGGGCAAAAGCAGTATTGAATGCAGTTCATGTGATTAACCTTTCACCTAGCACTCCTAACGGTTTGAAAGTGGCACAAAAGTTATGGACAGGGAAGCCACCATAGTATGATCATCTTCAAGTTTTTGGGTGTGAAGCATATGTTCATATACCCAAGAATCTTTGACAAGAGTTGGACCATAAGTCAAAGAAATGTATTTTTCTTAGATATGGTCGGGAAGGACAATTTGGATATTGCTTATGGGATCCTGAAATGTGGTCAGTGGTAGGAAGTAGTGATGTCATTTTCGATGAGTCTAAGATGCATAAACAATCCATTAAGGAGGTTGAAGTGAGAAGAGTGGTGTTTGAGGATACTAGTCCTCTAGTTAGCATGCATGAAAGTGCTGCACATAGGGACATTCAAGAGAATGTCCGATCATATCAATTTGCACATGTTCCTGTTCAACAACCATTGAGATGCTCTGCATGTGTCTCACATCCAACTGATAGATATGTTCTAGGTTTAGATTTTTTTATGCTAACAAATGCGGGTGATCCTTCTTGCTACAAAGAGGCTATGTAGAGAGAGGATTGTTGGTGCATATCAAGCCTTCACACATTGGATTGGAACTTTGGAACCTTGGAAGATAAGCTTGGCCAAATGCCATCAAGGCCTCACTTAAAGGATAAGGCATAGGAACCCATACTTATGTGTTATTACCTTTTACTCAATGTAAAAAAGGTCTATATGACTTGGCATTTATTTGTATCACACCTAATTGATTAGTCGTGGTTTTTGGGTGGTATGATTGGAGAGAATATCTCCTTAATTCTAGAGTAGAGAATATAGGAGATTTGAATTTGAATTCAAATTCAAATCCCAACTCATACTCTATAAAAGCTACATTGAAAAATCGCGGGTTGTTGATCATCAATCCCGAGACAAATACTATTGATCATAGAGTGTGTGAGTGCTACACCATAGCCTACACATCTCCAACTCATCAGGCTAGATCTATCAAGCCAATGAGATTGTATATTCATGTGAACTAATAGAAAGATTTACATCCATCATCTCTGTTTTGTCTGTGTTTCCTACTCCAAGTCTGTCAACTTCCAAGGAGCATTTCTCAGTTCTCACTGAACCAAATCAAGAGTTCAATAGCTCATTGGAACCAGCTCAAGGTCTTCTACAAGCATACAAAATCTCAGAAGATTTCATTCAGCCATTTGGGAGAAATCCGCTTCGAAGTGCACACTGGTCTGTGTCTGCAGAGTTCCTAAAAAGTCGGGGGTAATCATAATTTTGCTAAACTTATTTCTCAGTGTATGGTTTATCAATTTGAGTGATTCCACTTGTAATTGGTAGCTTATTAAGGTACTTGAATACTCCCAAAAGGAATTGTTTCAATTTCAAGTGTGCTGGTCACACTGAGCATAACACTGAGCAGGTATCATTATAGGAATAGCAAGTTTTTTGGATTTGTGAAGGAACCAAATTATCTGTTTTGGTTTGATCATTACACAAATCATTTGCAAAGTACATATATGGTTTCTTTGTGTCATTTGGAAGCTAAGCAAGTGTACTAAGCATATCTGGAATCAAAGGAGGGCAGGTGTGAAGCAGGTTTTGCAGCATCAACTCATTTCTTGAGTGCATCCAACATCACTCTCAACAGTGGTATCAGAGCAAAGAAAGTAAACATGGGTGATGGTTTCCCTTCATTCATTGACAAATTGGACAGATACAATTATCAGGCTTGGTCATTGAGAATGAAGACCTATCTACAAGGGAGAAGCCTATTTGGATACATATCAGGAGATGAGGAATTGCCCTCATTCAAGACTAGAGGACTACCCACAAAGGATGAACATGAAAGACTCAACCAATGGTGTGCAAAGGATGCTTTGGCAAGGTCTTACCTTCTAAACTCTATATCTGATTTTCTTTTATCTCATGTAAGGAATTGTAAGACTTCCCAAGAGACTTGGGAAACCTTGTCAAACTACTTTTCTTCCAACACAAGGGCTAGGAAGAATCAATTGTGGATTGAGTTCAAAACTCTTAGGAAGCAGCCCAAGCAATCAGTCTCAGAGTATGTGACAAAGATCAAAGATGTGGCAGACCAATTAGCAAGTATTGGAGAGGAGATTGAAGAGGAGCAAATAGTCAGGCAAGTAACAAATGGACTCAAGGCAGATGATAAGTGGGAAAGTTTCACCACTGCAATGGACCTCTATATGGACATGCATACCCCTGATCTCACAACACTCATGGGCCAACTATTTACACATGAAGCAAAGTTTACAAAGGCTGGAGATCAATCAAAAGGTAACAACCCCTCTGCTCTCTATACTGATAAGAAAGTTAAAGATAAAGGTAAAGGGAAGAAACAGGATGAAGAAGGCTCTACCTCTCAAGCTAATTATGCAGGGAGAGGTAGGTCATCTAGAGGAAGAGGCAGAGGAGGTAAGACAGGTAGGGGGAGACCCTACAACTCATCACCATGCAACATTTGTGGATTGTCTAATCATACCACAGATGAATGCTACAAGAACTACAAGAATCAGAGAGGAAGAGGCTACTCAAGAGGTGGATACTCTCAAGGGAGAGGCAGATTCAATCAACACCAAGGCTACAATGGATACAACAACCAATACAACAACAACTACAACAACAACCACAATGGTAATTACCAAGGTGGATTCAGAAATAGAAGAGACTACAACAACTACACAGAGGAGCAAGATGACTCCCTATTGATCATGAATATGACCTCCAAGGCAGGTACAAATGATGATCATTTATTTTATATTGACTCAGGATGTTCTAACCATGTAGCTGGCAATGTGGCACTACTTTCTGATTTGGAAGAGCCCAAGGGCAAACATCAGGTACAAACAGGTGATGACACTAAACATTCTGTTGTTAAGATTGGAAATGTGAAGACATGTGATGGTAACCAGAATCTATTGAGCAGGGTACTCTATGTACCAACCATCACTAAGAATCTAATGAGTGTTGGTCAGATTGTGGAGAAAGGTTTGCAGGTCAGATTCACACAACATGGAGCATATGTGGAGGACCCAAGACATGGATTCAGAAGGATAGCCAAAGGGGAGAAATCAGGTAGATTATTTACATTTGAGCTAGAAGATACCAAGAACATTGCTTTGTATAATTACAAGGATCAGACACTTTCAGAGTTAGAAATATGGCACAAGAGACTAGGGCACATAGGTGAAAGAACCCTAAAGCAAATGTGCAGGGATCAATGTGTACTTGGGATACCTAATGTGTCCAAGCAACACATGATTTACAAGTGTGGATCATGTCAATTTGGTAAGTCTCACAGGTTACCCTATTCAAGGAAAGGTTTCATGCATGAAGACTACCTAGACTTGGTACACACAGATGTTTGGGGACCTAGCAAGGACCCTTCTATTTCAGGTTCAAGGTATTATGTGTCCTTCATTGATGATTATAGCAGGTGGACCATTTTATACTTTATGAAGCATAAAGATGAAGTGTTTAATTGTTTCAAGAGGTATCTTGCACTTGTTGAAAATCAAACAGGAAGAAGCTTGAAGAGGCTAAGGTCAGATGGTGGAGGAGAGTACTTCTCCAATGAGTTTGAAGATTTCTTGCAGGAAAGAGGTATCAAAAGGGAGATTACTACAAGGTACTCACCTGAACAAAATGGGGTAGCAGAAAGAAGGAATAGACTTATAGTAGAAACAGGTAGGTCTATGCTTAATGAGAAAAAGTTGCCAAATTATCTTTGGGCAGAGAGTGTATCCACTGCCACCTATCTCATCAATAGGTTGCCATCCAAATCACTTGATGGCATGACACCATATGAAGCTTGGCATGGTAAGAGACCCTCTCTGGATCATTGCAAAATCTTTGGTTGTGTAGCATATGTGCATATTCCCTCACAGGTAAGGGGAAAGCTAGACCTCAAGGCTGAAAAATGTATCTTCATTGGTTATGATTTGAACCAAAAGGGATATAGATTCTACAATCCAACAAACAAAGGTTTCAAGGTAAGCAGAGATGTCATCTTTGATGAGAATGACTCTTGGTATGAAAATGAATGCAGGAAGATTAGTCTACCCTATGACATGGAAGAAGATTTTCCAAAGCTCACCAAGGAGGAACCAATTCAGCAAGAAGATTCAAGCTCAGATGATGATGATACAATAAACCTTGAAGAGTTCAAGGCTTGGAAGTCCAAAGGGAAGATGAAGATGAAGCAACTAGAAGATAAACCAGAATCTTCAACTCAAGCAATGAGGAGATCTCATAGAGAAAAGAAGAAGGCTATCAGATTTGGGTATGACACATCACTTGTAACTAAACATTCTGTATATCTTGCAAAGGACTTGTTGAATGAAGAACCAGGTACCTATGAAGAAGCAATTACCAAACCAGAATGGAGAGAAGCCATGGATGAAGAGATGGAAGCTCTCAAGGAGAGTGATACATGGGACTTGGTACCCAAGAAAGACTCTATGAAGGTAATAGGATCCAGATGGATCTACAAACTAAAGAAGAATTCAGATGGAACAATAAACAGGTACAAAGCTAGGTTGGTAGCCAAGGTTTTTGCACAAACCCAAGGCATTGATTATGAGGAGACATTTTCTCCTGTGGCTAAGATGCCCACTATCAGAATTTTGGTGAGTGTAGCTGCATCCAAGAATTGGAATATGTACCAATTAGATGTCAAGAATGCCTTTTTGAATGGATGGATATCTGAAGAAGTCTACATGTCACAACCACCTGGCTATGAAGATCCAAAAAAGGTACATTATGTTTGTAAATTGAAGAAGGCTCTGTATGGTTTAAAGCAGGCACCTAGAGCATGGAATTACAGGTTGACAACCTACCTCCAAGACCAAGGATTTGTGATGAGTAAAGCAGACACCTCTCTATTCATAAAGAGAAGTAGCACAGAGGTAATCTACTTGTGTGTTTATGTTGATGACATCATTATTACAGGCAATGATGTCAATGGGATTAGGCACATCAAAGGACAGATGATGAAAGAATTCAAGGTTAGTGATCTTGGATTATTGAAGTACTTCTTAGGTCTTGAGTTAGTCTACACCAACTCAGGTATATACATCACTCAAAAGAAGTATGTACAGGATATGGTCAAGAAGTTTGGTTTGCAGGATGCTAAAGTATCTACTACTCCAATGGAGGTCAACCTAAAGCTAAGTGCTCATGAAGGAGAGGA
Organism: Ceratopteris richardii; assembly: GCA_020310875.1. Lineage (NCBI taxonomy): Eukaryota > Viridiplantae > Streptophyta > Polypodiopsida > Polypodiales > Pteridaceae > Ceratopteris > Ceratopteris richardii. Next base: position 33,969,200 of record CM035430.1, read on the forward strand.
ACTCCAAGACATCACATGATACCAAAGTATGGTAGGTAGTTTGAACTATGCTACCTTGACAAGAATTGACATAGCATATGGAGTTAGTGTGCTTAGTCAATTCATGCACAAACCAAGGATACCTCACCTAGAGGCAGCAAAGAAGATCTTGAAGTATCTGAAGGGAACTCAAAGTCATGGTTTGTACTTTCCTTATACATCAGATATTGACATTAAAGTTTACTCAGATGCAGATTGGGCAGGATGCAAGGATGATAGGAGAAGCACCTCAAGATACATTTGTTTTGCAGGAGATAAGCCTATTTCTTGGTCAGCCAAGAAGCAACCTACAGTGGCATTGTCATCCACTGAAGCAAAGTATAGAGGGCTTGCCAATGCAACTCAAGAAGCTATCTGGTTGAAGCTTCTATATACAGAGTTAGGCCTATATACAAGGCCACCAATTATCTTTGGAGATAACACTAGTTCTCTTCACCTTGCAGCTAATCCAATTTATCATGCCAGAACCAAACACATAGAGGTTCATTACCACTATGTGAGAGAGAAGTTACTTAGCAAAGAGATTCAATTGACATATGTGTCTACTAATATGCAATGTGCAGATTTACTTACAAAGGCATTGGATGGAAACAAGTTATGCAAATTCAAATCTATGATTGGATTGCAGGAAGTGATTGAAGAATGAAGAAGAAGACTTAAGCCAAAGTGTTTGGCTTGAGGGGGAGCTGTTGGTGCATATCAAGCCTTCACACATTGGATTGGAACTTTGGAACCTTGGAAGATAAGGTTGGCCAAATGCCATCAAGGCCTCACTTAAAGGATAAGGCATAGGAACCCATACTTATGTGTTATTACCTTTTACTCATTGTAAAAAAGGTCTATATGACTTGGCATTTATTTGTATCACACCTAATTTATTAGTCGTGGTTTTTGGGTGGTATGATTGGAGAGAATATCTCCTTAATTCTAGAGTAGAGAATATAGGAGATTTGAATTTGAATTCAAATTCAAATCCCAACTCATACTCTATAAAAGCTACATTGAAAAATCGCGGGTTGTTGATCATCAATCTCGAGACAAATACTATTGATCATAGAGTGTGTGAGTGCTACACCATAGCCTACACATCTCCAACTCATTAGGCTAGATCTATCAAGCCAATGAGATTGTATATTCATGTGAACTAATAGAAAGATTTACATCCATCATCTCTGTTTTGTCTGTGTTTCCTACTCCAAGTCTGTCAACGTCCAAGGAGCATTTCTCAGTGCTCACTGAACCAAATCAAGAGTTCAATAGCTCATTGGAACCAGCTCAAGGTCTTCTACAAGCATACAAAATCTCAGAAGATTTCATTTAGCCATTTGGGAGAAATCCGCTTCGAAGTGCACACTAGTCTGTGTCTGCAGAGTTCCTAAAAAGTCGGGGGTAATCATAATTTTGCTAAACTTATTTCTCAGTGTATGGTTTATCAATTTGAGTGATTCCACTTGTAATTGGTAGCTTATTAAGGTACTTGAATACTCCCAAAAGGAATTGTTTCAATTTCAAGTGTGCTGGTCACACTGAGCATAACACTGAGCAGGTATCATTACAGGAATAGCAAGTTTTTTGGATTTGTGAAGGAACCAAATTATCTGTTTTGGTTTGATCATTACACAAATCATTTGCAAAGTACATATATGGTTTCTTTGTGTCATTTGGAAGCTAAGCAAGTGTACTAAGCATATCTGGAATCAAAGGAGGGCAGGTGTGAAGCAGGTTTTGCAGCATCAACTCATTTCTTGAGTGCATCCAACCATCACTCTCAACAAGGATCATGTCAAGTGGGAGTGTGCCATGAAGAGTGAGTTGGATTCTATTTACAAGAATGGTACTTCGCATTTAGTACCTTTGCCAAAGGGCAAGAAAGATTTACCATGTAAATAGGTATATAAGCTGAAAGTCACATCATAAAGTGCTTATCCAAAGTATAAAGCATGAATTTTTGCAAAGGGTTTTAAGCAATAACATGGTGTTGATTTCAAGGAAATCTTCTCTATAGTGGTCAAGATGACTACCCTACGCATGTTGCTTGGATTCTTTGCAATGGACGACTTAGAGCTAGTCCAAATGGATGTGAAAACTGCTTTCTTGCATGGAGATATTACAAATGAGATCTATATGGAACAAAGAGAGGGTTACGTAGTTCCTGACTAAGTCTAGTTTATAAGCTCAAGAAGACGGTGTATGGACTTAAACAATACCCTAGAAAATGGTACCAAAAGTTTGATTCTTTTATGAAGTCTCAAGGCTATTATTGAAGCAATGAGGATCATTGTCTCTACACAAAGTCTTTCCCTGCCTTGCTTTCCACCTCTGCCTCTTCCTCCGAAGTAATTTGATGACGATGCACCACAGTCCACTCTCCTTCTCATGAGCTCCACAACGATATCCTCGGAGTAGAAAACCGAGCTCCTAAGGCCGCACACAGTCCTTCCCACAGAGACTGCAAAACATGCAGAAAAATAGTACACAAGGATACACGAAGACAGACTTCTTAGGTATTAAAAATGCGGTCGAACTTATAGTCTGTGACTGACCAGACCACTATATGTTTTATTAAAGAACATATACAAAGAAATGTACGGTGGACATTTGGCCTTTCACATGGACACTAACGATAACAATCTCCCATTAAAGGCCAATATGGCCACAGTAACTATGGGAGAAAAATAAAGAATGATAAAGAATACTTGAGTGTAAGTATACAAACTATACCTCCCACTTGATGGGCATGTGACACAGTATACAAGTGAATGTGTAAGATCATGAATCAAGTAACCCCCATCAAGTGACAACAGTGTCGAAAGCTATCTTGTGGTAGAGCTTTAGTCAAAGCATCTGCATCATTATCTCGAGTGTGAACCTTCTCAAGAATAATGCGCTCACTAGCTAAGCAATCTCTAATGAAGTGATACCTCACCTCAATGTGCTTGGTCTTTGCATGATAGACCAGATTCTTAGCCGAAGCAATGGCACTCTGACTATCACTGAGCAAACCAAGTACATGCTGAGGTAAACCCATATCACAAGCAAGACAAGAAAGCCACAATGCTTCCTTACATGCCTCACTTGCTGCAACATACTCTGCTTTTGTGGTGGAAATAGCTGTACATTCTTGAAGACGAGATCTCCAAGAGATAGCACCTCCAGCAAAATGAAAGATGTACCCTGATGTAGACTTACGATTGTCTACACAACCAACATAGTCAGAATATGTGTAACCAATAATGGATGCTTTCCCTCTACCTAAGCATAGACACTTGTCCTTAGTGCCACTGAGATATCTCAAAATCATCTTGACCACTTCCGAATGTTTCTTGCCAGGATTAGACATATATATACTCACAACTCCCACTGCAAATGCAATGTCTTGTCTGCTGGCTACCATAGCATACATGAGACAACCAATGACAGACTGTCAAGGAATTTCGGTCATGAATTCCTTTTCCTCATCTGATTTGGGGCAATCATCCTTTCTCAATTTCACATATGTGGGTAAAGGTGTACTCAATGCTTTTCCACCCTGCATATTGAACCTGTGAAGTACTTTGGATATGTACGCACTTTGAGACAAGTATATGCATCTTTTACTCCTATCATGAGTAATGCGCATGCCAAGAATATGTTTGGCATCCCCCAAATCCTTCATATCAAATGTCTGACTCAACTTCCTTTTGAGAATTGACAAGTCATGGGAGGACTTCCAAGCAATCAACATATCATCGACATAAAGTATCAAGCATATCAAGCTGCCATCTGAGCATGTCTTTGTGTAGAGACAATGATCCTCATTCCTTCAAGAATAGCCTTGGGACTTCATAAAAGCATCAAACTTTTGGTACCATTGTCTAGGAGACTGTTTAAGTCCATACAAGCTCTTCTTGAGCTTACAAACTAGACTTTCCTTGCCAAGAACTACATAACCTTCTGGTTGTTCCATATAGATCTCATCTGTAAGATCTCCATGCAAGAGAGTTGTTTTCACATCCATTTGGACTAGCTCTAAGTCCTCCATTGCAACGAATCCAAGCAACATGCGCAAACTAGTCATCTTGACCACTTGAGAGAAGATTTCCTCAAAATCAACACCATGTTGTTGCTTAAAACCCTTTGCAACAAGTCGTGCTTTATATTTTGGAGAAGCACTATTTGATGTGAATTTCAACTTATATACCCATTTACATGGTACAGATTTCTTGCCCTTTGGCAAAGGTACTAGATCCCAAGTACCATTCTTGTGAATAGAATCTAGCTCACTCTTCATGGCAAGCTCCCACTTGACATGATCCTCTGTCTGCATAGCCTCTTTGTAGCAAGAAGGCTCACCGACATCTGTTAGCATAGCAAAATCTAAACCTGGAACATATCTATCAAGTGGATGTGAGACACATGCAGAACGTCTCAATGGTTGCTGAACATGAACATGTGCGGACTGATCTGAATGGACATTCTCTTGAACGTCCCTATGTGCAACATTTTTATGCATGCTAATCGGAGGACTAGTATCCTCAAACACCACTCTTCTCACTTCAACCTCCTTAATGGGTTGTTTATGCATTTTAGACTCATTAAAAATGACATCACTACATCTGATCACTGACCGTGTTTCAGGATCCCATAAGCGATATCCAAATTGTCCTTCTCGACCATATCCAAGAAAAATGCATTTCTTTGACTTATGGTCCAACTTTTGTCTAAGATTCTTGGGTATATGAACATATGCTTCACACCCAAAAATGCAAAGATGACCATAATATGGTGGCTTCCCTATCCATAACTCTTGTGCCACTTTCAGAACTTTGGCAGTACTAGGTGAAAGGTTAATCACATGAACTGCAGTCAATACTGCTTCTGCCCAAAAAACTTGTGAGAGGTTTGCATGATGTAGCATAGATACTACTCTATCTTGAATAGTTCTATTCATCCGCTCAGCTACACCATTTTGTATTGGGGTATAAGGAGCTGTAAACTCTCTATGAATCCCTCTAGACTGACAAAAAAGGCTGAATTCATGTGAGGTATACTCACCCCCATTATCTGAACATAAAGCCTTAAGCTTAGTTCCTTTTTCAGTCTCAATTGAAGCAAGCCATTTTTTGAAAGTAGGGAATACCTCATCCTTTGATTTGATAGGATATACCTAGACTTTTCTAGTAGCATCATCTATGAAAGTGACAAAGTAAAGAGAACCACCTAAGGACCTAGTGGGCATAGGACCACACACATCTGTATGAATGACATCTAAAGGTTGAATTGAAGAGTCAATGTGCATTCTATGCACATTTCTGGTTTGCTTTCCATATTGACAATGCTCACAAAATGAAAAATCAGAGAAAGATAACACAGGTAAGTAGCCACAATGAGAAAGATTTTCCATTCCACTACTAGATATATGGCCCAAACGACCATGCCAAATACAAGCCATAGGCTATTCAGTAACAGCTAACAAGTGTTCTTTCTGTGATACAAATAAAGGATAAAGTGAGCCAACTTTGCTTCCTTTTGCAATAACCATATTGCCCTTTGATATACACAAGGACTGAGCATAGAAGACCACCTTGTAACCAAGGTCATCAAGTTGACCAACTGACATCAAACTGCGTGATAACTGAGGTACATGTCATACATTATGCATAGTAAATTTTGAACCATCAATGAACTGCACAACCACATCTCCAATCCCCACAACATCACACTAGTAAGAGTCGCCAAGTCTCATGGCACCAAGAGACTTTGCTGCATACTTAGAGAACCATTTTCTATGTGGTGTCACATGGAAAGAAGCACCAGAATCTAGCACCCAGGTGTGGGAAAGAGAATCAGCCATAAGAGCCTCAGTTGGCATAGTACTATCAAGTGTCAACACATTAGCATCATCAGAAATAGCATTAATTTCTTCAATCTTCACAGTCAAAGTAGATGGTGCAGGTAACTATTTAACATGCCCATCAACATTATCTCCTTTACCTTTAGCATTCTTTAATGCATAACAGTCTTTCTTCATGTGTCCTTTCTTATGACAATAATGGCATCGATATCCCTCTTCCTTGATTTACTTCTACTCTTATTCCGTTGACAATTCTTTTCCTTGTTCTTGCTTCTGCCATGTTGTTGATTCTTTCCTTGGTAAGAATCACGAACATTATATGCATCTCCACTCTGAGTGCCAACCATAGATTTTCTACAAATCTTCTCACTCAAGAGTGCTCCACAAATGTCATCATAGATGAGTTTACCACCAGGTGCACTGTTGCTAATAGCTGTGCAAAACGTATCCCATGATGATGGCAGGGTGCATAACAACAATACTGCTTTCATTTCATTATCCATATCCATTTTTTGAGCTTATAACTGGGAGAATATAGCATCAAACTCATTCAGATGAGCAACAACACTATCTGTGTCCTTCATACAAAGGTCATATAATTTTCTCATCAGATACACTTTATTTGATGCCGTCTCTTTTCAATATGTATTGCATAACTTCTTCCAAAGATCCTCTACACTTTCACAATCTAATACTATAAAGTAAACATTATCTGCTAGGTGCAAGCGAATGGTGGACCTGGCCATTTCATATAAATCATCCCAATCATCTTCATCCATGTCAGCAGGCTTCTTTGAAATCCCATTTACTGGCTTCCATTGCCTCCTTTGAATCAGCACATCTTTAATCTGATTCTTCCATAGAGCAAAGTTTGTGCCATCAAATTTTTGGATCTCAAAATGATCTTTGCCTTGCAAGTTATAGCTCCTCCTCAAAACACTGGCACTAGATGGTGATCCACCAGATGTGCCTGAGACCTCTGATGCCATGATGGATAGAAGAGTCCAAACACCAACAAATAAGTGTATCAAGGAGTAAATCGACCACTGTATAGTTGACTAAACCAGAAATCTGAATTTTTTTTTTGCCAGAGTATCCTCTACAAAATGAGCATATGACCAGTGCCAAAGTATCATAAAATTGCAAGCACTTGCATGTTTACCTGCATAGTGAATCACTGACTCCACTACATATAATTAGTTATCCAATAGAAGCCAACTAGGCTTATCGAGCACCTATGAACAACTATCATACATCTCCTATGACGAGGCTGGGTAAGTCTTCCACCTACATCATCGAAGAGACCCCGACATCTGGGTGTCTCCCAGTTAAGAAAACCTCACCACGACCCTCTTTTTCGAATGTAAAAGGCCTTATGCAAAAAACGTAACCTCTATATCAATGACCACATGGACGTACATAAGCGGTATCCACAGAAGCATACATGGTGTGTATGTGCTCAATATACGTAGTAAAATGATACTAAAAGGCTGAATGCATAGCCCAAAAACTATCCAACAACACCTGCAAGTGTTTGTCAACTCTGATGTTTTAGGCTCAAAAACCTGCATAAATTTGCAATGGCTGCTCCCACCAAAACTGAAAAACCTCTCGAGAAACCTATAGTTTTACGAGTGTGGCTGAAAAAACACAGCCCCAAAGGTTGATATTTATTGTCGAAGAAGTACAAAGAACACTCTTCTTGATGTTCTTGGACCTGTGTGAAGAGAACTATGTGTGAAAGTACTCCAAAATGGCTCCAAAAGACACCCCAAAAATGCTTCAAAAATAGGCTTTGAAAGCAAAGATTGAAGCTTTGAGGGACCAAAACTTGTTCAAGGTAATATCAACCTTAGTCTTTCCCCTTCTTCAGACACCACAATAGTGTAGCTTAGTGGCAAGAGATTGTCATGGTTAAGCGAGCTCAGGGAGGAATAGTACTGGGATAGGTGCGCTCTTAGGAAGTACCGAGAACCTCTATATTACTTGATCGTTGAGGTCCTCCCTCGCACGCAGCCAACGGTGCCAATGGTGACTTCGGTGACTCGGATGACAAGGTATGCCAAGGTCTATGCCTTGGTCACCGCCTTAGTCGTAAGCCTTGGAGAAATCAGAGGGGGGGGGGGGGGAGTGCTCGCTTCGCTCGCACAAAAGGAACAAAGCTTTTGCCTCGAAATGCTATGATACCATTGAAGTAATTTGACGACAATGCACCATAGTGCGCTCTCCTTCTTGTGAGCTCCACGAAGATATCCTCGGAGTAGAAAACCGAGCTCCTAGGGCCGCACACGGTCTTTTGCACAGAGACTGCAAAACACGCAGAAAAATAGTACACAAGGAGCACAAAGACAGACTTCTTAGGTCTTATAAATGCGGTCGAACTTACAATCTGTGACTGACCATGCCACTATATGTTTTATTAAAGAACATATACAAAGAAGTGTCCGATGACCATTTGGCCTTTCACATGGACACTAACGATAACATCCTCTAGCTCTTCCTCTACCTGCAAAGTTTGCTTGGAAAGAGCTACCTTCATCTTCATTCTTCTTATTCTTTGACTTTTCCTTGACCTAAGCTTTATCAAAATATAAGGCAAAAGTTTGATTACCTCTTGAGGACTCACCACCTTTTCTAATCTTTGCTTCATGAGTGAAGAGTTGGCCCATGAGTGTGTTGAGGTCGGGTACATGCATATCCATGTACAAATCCATGGCTATTGTGAAGGAATCCCACTTGTCATCTGCTTTCATTCCATTTATGATTTTTCTAATGATTTGTTCCTCTTAAATTACCTCTCCAATGCTTCCAAGTTGATCTGAAATCTCCTTCATCTTTGTGACATAATCATTCACACTTTGCTTGGGGCTTTTCTTCATTGTTGTGAACTCCATCCACAATTGATTCTTCGTTGCTTGAGTGTTGGAGGAGAAGAAAGAAGTGAGTGCATTCCAAGTCTCTCTTGATGCCTTGCATCCCTTGACATGAGGTAAAAGAAAATCAGAGATTGAGTTTATAATATAGGACCTTTCAAGTGCATCCTTTGAACACCAATTTGAAAGTCTTCCCTCTACTTCATGTGATGGTTGCCCTTTGTTCCTCATGGTTGGCATAGATTCATCTCCAGATGTGTATCCAAATAGATTCTTGCCTTGAAGATAAGAATCCATCCTTAGAGACCCACTGTAGAGAGATGGTGGATGCAATCTGAAGATGACTTCGTGCTGCTACAACCAGCTTCACACCAGCCTATTGAGGCTTCAAAGTTGGTTAGTAGACCTTGTGAGCTTCCTAAATCCACAAAAAAATCACCCAAGTGTTTTGGAACAAGTATCTCAAAAGCCTGAGTCAAGACAGACTAGTTGCAAAATGACTAGCTCCCAATACTTGCTATTTTTGTACATACACTTGCTAGAAAAAATGAACAGTGCTATCAACTTGGTAAGAACTAGAAAAATTACTTTTGGACATAGAAAAATGACTTAGATAGCTTGCTAATCCAAGTTAAAACACTTCAATTGATCGAGTAAGCACTTAGAACAAGATTTAGCAAAATTTGGAACACTCCCGCCATTTTTGGGGCTCTATAGAGATTTGACTAGTGAGCAGAAAACATAGATTTCTCACAAACAGTAAATCCAATTATGATGAAATTTTGTGAGCATAAATAATGAAAAAGTTTACGTGTACCTTGTTGATATATTTAGGTAGTGATGTGTGTGAACACACTAGGACCGTCGGGGCACTTTTTTCCCTCTGTAGGAGGTTTCTTTCCCCCGGCTTGTATATATGCCTATTGCCCTAATGGGCTACTTATCTTTGTACATTCTCTGGTAATACATTCAGTATTGTGTGTTTGTGCTCCAAGCTTCTTCTTCTTCCTTGTGCCGTTCGCATGCTTCCACAGACATCTATCTCCAACTATTTCGTCTTTTTGTGCCAAAGGTATATACCAGTTTCTGTTCGCCAGTTTAAGCATCTTGAAGTCTGCTACATGTCTAGCAGAACTTGTCTTGGCAGTTCTGTTCAACTTTTTGAGATACAGTCAATTTTCTACATCAAGGTATTTTAGTCACCGACCATGGTTGAAAGCAGTGATGTATTCCGTATGTTGGCTATTGAGGATAAGTTGGATGGTACCAACTACCCATTATGGGCTTATATGATGCGACATGTTTTGGTTGCAAAAGGATTGTGGAACATTGTGCAGGGTGTTGAAAGACGTCCTTTTACACTTGTAACGACAGGTATTGCAAATACAGGTGCTGGAGCTGATGAAGATGGTGTCGAAGATGATATTCCACAGATTCCTGTTCGTGCTGCTGTTTCTGTTGCACCTACTACAGAGCAAATTCATTGGGATGGCAGAGATGCCTAGGCACATGCATTGATAGCTTTGTCTGTCAAACGTGCCATTATTCCTCATATTCACTCTTGTAGAACAACTAGGGATGCTTGGGATACACTTACCACATTGTACCAAGCTAGGAATGAGGCTCGTGTTGCTTACCTCCGAAAACAGTTGGAGAGTGAGCACATGAATGAAGGTGATTCTATGGACAGTTTCCTAATGAAGATCAAAGATTTGAAGGAACATTTGATTTCTGCTGATGAGGTTATACCAGATAGCTCACTTGTGCAGACCGTTCTGAATGGTCTTCCTGATTCATATCAGAGTTTTGCTTCTACTCTTCGGTTGATGATGAAAGGCAATCCGAATGCCTTATCATTTGAGGAGTTAGTCTCTGTTCTGTTGCAGGAAGATCAATCCAGGCAGAACAAGTCCATTATGCGTGTTGCAGATCAAGCTTTCTTGGCTAGTCAGAAGGGTAAAGGAAAATGGAGCTCTTCTACTAGTAAGCAAAAATATGCAAATGCTGCACATTCGAAGAACCAAGATAAATATGAGAAGAAATCAGAAAAGCAAAAATTGTTTTGCAAGTACTGTAAAGGGAATGATCATATCATAAAGAACTGTCCAAAATTGGCTGCAAAAGAGGCAAAGAAAAAGGAGGCTGGAATGGTTGTTGAATAAGCCTCTACACCAAAAACAGAGTCTGCTAATCTTGTGCAGGAAGAAGAATGGGCGTTTACTACTGTTTGCAGTTTTGACCCATCTTCTCATGAGCAGTGCATGTCTGCAGTGGACTCAGATGTTTGGTACTTTGACAGTGGGGCGACCAAACATATTATCTCGCAGCGCAGTTTCTTCTCTTCACTTGAGCCTACCCCTACAGGGAATACTGTCACATGCGCCAACAACTCCTCTTATGCTGTTATGGGAGTTGGTAAGATCATTTTGACTACTGCTGATGGTAGTTCTTTCACGTTTTCAGATGCTTTATTTGTGCCAGGGATCAAGAAGAATCTGTTATCAGTTTCTGCATTAGCCAAGATTGACTTGGTTGTGAAATTCGTTGATGACAGGTGTACAGTTCATGATCTATCAAATGGTGATGTGATTATTGCTTCTGGCATTTTGTGTCGTGGGCTGTATAAGCTCATAGACTATGAAAGATCTGTGAATGATTCGGCATGTGCAGTTCATGATTCTCAGGCTATGTCAGATGCAAAGCTTTGGCATGCACGCTTTGGTCATCTGAATTTTGCTAGTTTGCTACGCCTCCAGAAATCTGATATGGTGTCTTCTTTGCCCAAGCTTGAGGCACCTGGAAAACATGTATGTGAAGGTTGTATTTTGGGCTAAATGCAGCGTTCCTCCTTTCCAAAAGATAGTTCAGTTCGGGCGACGCAGAAATTGCAGCTTGTACATAGTGATGTCTGTGGTCCTATGCAGACATCCTCTTTTGGGAAATACCTTTACTTCGTGACTTCCATTGATGATTTTTCCAGGCATGCATGGGTATATCCACTCAAAGCAAAGTCTGAAGTGTTCATGTGCTTTAAACAGTTTTTGGTTCTGGCTGAAAATCTGTGAGCATGTAAAATGGGCACCCTCCGTTCTGATCGAGGGGGGGAATATATGTCTTCTGAATTTAATGCATTTCTGGCTGAACGTGGGATAAAACACCAATGTACAGTGCCGTATACACCTCAGCAGAATGGAGTTGCTGAACGAAAGAACAGGTCACTCATGGAGATGGCAAGGTGCATGGTCAAGAGTCAGGCTTTACCACATAGTTTCTGGCTTGAGGCTGTCATGTGCAGCATATGTACTGAACAGGTGTCCCACTAAAGCGCTGCAGTCTATCACTCCATATGAGGCTTGGCATGACCGCAAGCCATCTGTTGCTCATCTGCGTGTTTTTGGTTGTTTGGCATATGCATTAGTGCCTGAACAACATCGCAGAAAATTGGATGATAAGGCAGTAAAATGTATTTTTGTTGGGTACAGTTCTGAAAGTAAAGGCTATCGTCTGTATCATCCACAGACTAAATGCATTCTGGTTAGCCGTGATGTTGTCTTTGTGGAAGATGCTATTCAGCCATTGCTTTCATGTACTAAGGAGACATCTGTTAGCTCCAAAGACATGTATGATACGTTGATGCCTCTTTTTACAGGTGGACAGTCTAGTGCTGGTCCTAATGAGGCAACTTCTCAGTCTTTGCAGGTTTCATATGATGATGCAGATCATTCTATTTCTGATGTAGATTTACATGATGCACTTGTTGATGAGAGAGATGATATTGAGCAGACAAAAACTATGCCAAAATGGCTGGTGTAGACTTTGCGTGACAGCAAATTAGATGCACCTTTGTCATATCGTACTCGTTCAGGCTCTCATAGTGCCTCCTTTGCATCAGATTGCTATGCTATGGCTGCGTCTAGTCTCTGTGATGAGAATGATCCTGTTTCTTTTGATGAAGCACAGAATTCAGAAAATTGGATGGCTGCCATGCAATCTGAATATGATGCTATAATGAAGAATGGTACATGGTCTTTATGTGACTTGCCTCTTGGCAAGAAGGCCATTGGCACTAAGTGGGTATACAAGCTGAAGCGTAAACCTGATGGTACAGTTGACAGGTATAAGGCTAGACTTGTTGCAAAGGGTTATGCACAGGAAAGAGGCATTGATTTTGATGAGACCTTTGCACCTACATGCCGTATGACTACTGTTCGGAGCATTTGTGCACTTGCAGCCCATCATGGTTGGAATGTACATCCGCTGGACATTAAAACAACATTTGTGAATGGTGACTTGCATGAAGAAGTGTATGTTTTTCAGCCCCGTGGCTTTGTGCAGAAAGGGCATGAAAATCAGGTGTGCAGGTTAAAGAAGGCATTATATGGTTTAAAGCAAGCACCACGTGCTTGGTATGAGAAGATACATGCCTATCTGGTTGCACATGGTTTTGTGAACAGTCCAACTGAAAGCACCTTATATGTTAAGCGTGCTAATGATGTGCTTCTGATCATTGTTGTCTATGTTGATGACATGTTGCTCGCTGGTCCTATTGAGAAGCATATTGCTGATTTCAAGGCTGATTTGCATGCCTCATTTGAGATGTCTGATTTGGGCATTTGCATCACTATTTGGGCATTCATTTTATGCAAGTTGATGGTGGAATGGCTTTGTGTCAAATGAAATATATTGACACATTATTGCAGCGTTTTGGCCTTGAAGACCGTAAGCCTATTGCCACTCCTATGGAGACAGGTTTACGATTGAGTCTTCATGATGCTGGAGATGCATTTGATGCTACTCTCTATCAACAGGCTGTTGGATGCTTGATTTACTTATGCATTACTCGGCCCGATATTCAGTTTGTTGTCTCATAGATGAGCAGGTTTATGCATTGCCCAGGAGTCACGCATTGGAAGGCGGTTAAGCGCATCTTTCGCTACTTGAGTGGTACTTGGCTACTTGGGTTGTTTTATCCCAAGGGGGGATCACTATCGCCAGATTTGCATGCTTTTTCTGACTCTTATTGGGCTGGTTGCTATGACACTCGTGTGTCCACCAGTGGTTTTGCTTCATGCTTGGTAGCTCATGTATATCTTGGTTGAGCAAGAAGCAACCTACTGTGGCCACTTCCAATTGTGAGGCTGAGTATAGGGCAGCTTTCACAGCGATTGTTGAGTGTGTGTGGCTCAGACGCCTAATGGCTGATTTGGGTGTTGGCGAGTCTTCTGCCACCACCATCTTCACTGACAGTCAGAGCGCATTGGCAGTTGCGAGGAACCCTATGTTCCATGCTCTCACTAAGCACATTGAGGTGCATTATCACTATGTCAGGGAGAGGTTCTCTACTGGGGAGATCAGCTTGGCATATGTGCCCACGCAGGAGAACATTGCAGACCTTTTCACGAAGGCTCTGCCTAGGGAGAAGTTTGAAGCTTTCCGCAAAGCTTTGGGCTTACTTCCTTTTGTGGAGTGATTTCCACATAGCTTGGCACTTCCTTATACATGAGTGCCAGCTACTTGTTCACCGCATCACTCCCAGGGGGGATTTGTTGATATATTTAGGTGGTGATGTGTGTGAACACACTACGACCATCGGGGCACTTTTTTCCCTCTTTAGGAGGTTTTTTTCCCCCGGCTTGTATATACGCCTATTGCCCTAATGGGCTAGTTATCTTTGTACATTCTCTGGTAATAAATTCAGTATTGTGTGTTTGTGCTCCAAGCTTCTTCTTCTTCCTTGTGCTGTTCGCGTGCTTCCGCAGACATCTATCTCCAACATAGCTCGAGATATGAGCTTATGAAGTTACTATTCTAAGTGAGTATAGTAGAGAATAAAACAAAGAAGAAGTAAATAATGAATGTATAGATTCACGTATAATTACGATCACATTGGCAATGAATACTTGCACAATGGGAGTAGAATGATAGAGCTATGGATTAAGCTCTTCAATATCTACAAATGAACATGAAGTGGGCATGAATCAACCTCTCTAATGGTGACTTCCTTCTTGCTCGTTTTATAGCTACTTTTGGAGGTAGTTTTGAATTTGAATTCAAGTAACTTCACCTAAAAGTGATGCTAAGAATTAGGATATATTCTCTCAGCTAATGGATTCATGCTATTAGGTAGTTAAAGCCATGAATTTCCCTTTTACATCATGGATGACCTAAGCCATTCTTTCTTTCACAATTACAAAAGATAAAATATACTCTTTTACAAGAGGTGTTCATATGTCTACACATATGACTACAAATGAACATAAATAAAATCAAATCAAGCATGTAGGCTTGGGTAAAATGCACCAACAATAACAGTCTTTCTTCATGTGTCCTTTCTTATGACAATAAGGTATTTGATATCCCTCTTCTTGATTTATTTCTACTCTTATTCCATTGACCATTCTTTTCCTTGTTCTGTCTCGTGCCGCATTGCTAATTCTTTCCTTGGTAAGAATCACGAACATTATATGCATCTCCACTTTGAGTGCTAATTATAGATTTTCTATGAATCTCCTCACTCAAGAGTGCTCCACATATGTCATCATAGACTAGTTTACCACCATGTGCACTATTGCTAATAGTTGTGCAAAACGTATCCCATGATGATGGCAAGGTGCTCAACAACAAGACTGCTTTTATGTCATTATCCATATCCATTTTTTGAGCCTATAAGTGGGAGAATATAGCATCAAACTCATTTAGATGAGCAGCAACACTATATGTATCCTTCATGCGAAGGTCATATAACTTTCTCATTAGATAAACTTTATTTGATGCCGTCTCTTTTTCATATCTATTGCATAACTTCTTCCAAAGCTCCTCTGCACTTTCACAGTCTAATACTGTAAAGTAAACATTATCTACTAGGTGCTATCGAATGTTAGACTCGGCCATTTCATCTAACTCATCGCAATCATCTTCATCCATGTTAGTAGGCTTCTTTGAGATTCCATTTACTAGCTTCCATTGCATCCTTTGAATCAGCACATCTTTAATCTCATTCTTCCATTGAGAAAAGTGTGTGCCATCAAATTTTTGGATCTCAAAATGGTCTTTGCCCTGTAAGTTATAGCTCCTCCTCAGAACACTAACACTAGACCCTGATTCACCAAACGTTCCTGAGACATCTGATGCCATTATGGTAGGCAACTGAATAGAATGATAATGGAGCTAGAAGAGTCCAAACACCACTAAGGCTCAAAGAAAGATGACCAAGAATCAAATTCTGGGAGAGAATTCAACAATCTTCCCAAAAAAATGAATTAATGAACAGTAATAACCAGCCAGAAGGATTATGTGAGAATAAATGTGCTCACACCAATAAGTGTATCAAGGAGTGAATCGACCACTATATAGTTGACCAAACCAAAAAATCTAGAAAAATTTTGCCAGAGTATCTGCAAAATGAGCATATTACTAGTGTTGAAATCTCATAAAACTGCAAGTACTAACATGTTTACTCGCATAGTGAATCACTGAATCCACTGCATATAATCAGTTACCCGAAAGAAGCCAACTAGGCTTATCGAGCACCTACGAACAACTATCATACATCTCCTATGGCGAGGTTGGGTAAGTCTTCCACCTACATCACCAAAGAGGCCCCTTTTTATCAAATGTAAACGGCTTTATGCAAAAATGTTACCGCTATATCAATGAGCACATGGACATACATAAGCAATATCCACAGAAGGTACACAGTGTATATGTGCTCAATAATCCTCAATCTTTGTTGGCTTCTCACCTCTTAGGGTTTTTGTATGTCTCTAGGTTCCCTTTCAACACCTGCAAGCATTTGTCAACTTTGTTGTTTAGTTTCAAAAACCTGCATAAATTTGTAGTGGATGCTCCCACCACAACTAAAAACCTTTCGAGAAACCTATAGTTTTACGAGTGTGGCTGAAAACACGGCCCCAAAGGTGAATAATTATTTTCGGAGAAGTACAAAGAACACTCTTCTTGATGTTCTTGAACCTATGTGAAGAGACATATGCACAAAAGTACTCCAGAATGGCTCCAAAAAGCACCCCAAAAATTCTTCAAAGATAGGCTTTGAAAGCAAAGAATGAAGCTTAAAGCGACCAAAACATGTTCAAGGTAATGTTTACCTTAGTCTATCGCCTTCTTCAGACACCACAAGAGTGTAGCTTAGTGGTAAGAGATTGCCACAGTTAAGCGAGCTTTGAGGGGAACAATACTGGGATGGGTGACCTCTTGGGAAGTACCGAGAATCTATCTTCCTTGATCATTGAGGTCCTCCCTCGTGCACAACCAACGGTGACTTCCGTGACTTAGATGACAAGGTATACCAAGGTCTATGCCTTGATCGCCGCCCTAGAGTTGTAAGCCTTGGGTGGGTGGGTGGGTGGGTGCTCGCTTCGCTTGCACAACAGGAACAAAGCTTTTGTGTGGAAATGCTCTCATACTAGTGAAGCATTTTTATGGCGATGCACCAACTAAGAATATCCTTCTTGAGAGCTCCACGATGATATCCTCGGAGTAGAAAACTGAGCGCCAAGCGCCGCACATGGTACTCTGCACATAGGCTACATAATACACAAAAATCGTAGTACACAGGAAGCAGGAACACAAACTTCTTTGGTGTTATAAATGCGGTTGAACTACATTCTGTGACTGACCAGACCACTATATGTTTTATTAAAGAACATATACAAAGAAGTTTTTGGTGGCCATTTGGCCTTTCACATGGATATTGATGGTAACAATAGGCATTTGTATATGCATCGGTTTGAGCATCCATATTGGCATCGGTATTTTTTTGGGAACTACCAAAGCTTATACTGACACATATACAGACACCACATTATTATAACCTGAGAGCCGAAAGTTGACTACTCCATTTTCATAACAAAGGCATAGGTAGACAACTGGGCAAGAAGTAGAGAGAAGATGTCAGAGGATTACCCACTCGATTGATCGCAACTGCATTTGGAAACACAAGCATACAATTTTTGAAGCCAAAAAGGATGGAGAATTCACATACCTTCAAATGCTAAAGTAATTCTTCGTGTCAATCATGAGAGATTATGAAGCATGAAGCTGTATAGAAGGAAGAAAACATAGCTAGCAAAGCTGCACTTTTCTTCTACATATCCATCTACTTTAGGTTGAATTTTTGTAACGAGAACCTACCTTGAAGTTTTCCTACACATTTTTCTTTAATCATCTATCTTAATATCTTTCTGTGGTGACATTTTTGAGGTGAAGCTTCTCTTCTTTATGTGAAGAATGGGTATCGTGACATTGTCAGTGAACCCAATGTGAAAGCATTGAATCATCTTCTTCATGGTAGAGTATACTGAGTTTATGGAAACAAACATTATTGTACAATTACTTCGACTTCAATAAGAAGTGAAGAGATGACATGCCATTCAAGCATTTGAGGATCATATCCCAAACGATTTGGATATTTCAATGGTGAAAATGTAACTTGCTTTTGTAAGCAATATGAATAGGAAGCAAAGTTCTTGGGTATCAGTCTTAGTCCTATGATGGATAGTGATTTGCAGGATCAACTTATCCAAGAGACTAAATCGAAGTGGTCACAATACAAAGTGGCTCTTCATAAATTGTTTATTCTAGAGGATCTCAACAAGGTAACCCACTCTTCTTTATTACATTGGATTGATGCACCAAAACATATATAATTTATAGTATCAAAAGGAAATTCGAAGGAAATTTAAGATCTTTTTTATCATGAAAGAAATATATTTTATGAATTATGCAGTAATACTAGATTTACTATGGAAGCTATGTATGAGACAGATATTATGCAAATAAATGAGGATATGCTAAGTATTGATCCTATGCATGAGCATGGTTAGACACAAGTGAATAATGGCATGCACATACAAGAATTTATGCATGAGGATGTTTACATATATAAAAATGAAGATAAGCCAGAGCATGTTAATTTGCAGAAGGACAAAGATAAGTATGACAATGATGTTATGTATGTGGAAGTTGTTATGCAAGAGGATAATTAAAAGCATGTGGGTGATGCTATGTATGTGCTGTGGAAAATGCATGTGTAAAAGCACATTTTGATGCAAGAGCAAGTACTTATAGACATTATTTCTATATGTAAAGTGCATCTCCATATGATGCATTTCAAGAGCCTACACATAAAAACTACTCCAAGGTTATAACCTCCTGATGGAAGAAATCATTTTCTAGGGTTCACACATACAGATTGATGTCCAAGAAGATGGATGAATCTATGAGATG
This sequence comes from Ceratopteris richardii, assembly GCA_020310875.1. Classification (NCBI taxonomy): domain Eukaryota; kingdom Viridiplantae; phylum Streptophyta; class Polypodiopsida; order Polypodiales; family Pteridaceae; genus Ceratopteris; species Ceratopteris richardii. The sequence continues at coordinate 33,988,190 of CM035430.1, forward strand.
GTTTATTTGCATATTCGATTTGATAAAAGAAAATTATGTCCTAAATGCATATAGAGGTGGTTATTTTATATGCATGGGTATTTCCGTTGGTATGTACCGGAGGAGTTCCAGATTTGGGGGGTGGATATCATGAAGTTTGAAGTCCACAGATGGAAAGCAATGAAGATGATAATTACTTTGTTATACCTAGAGAAATCGGTTATAAACAGAAGAGGAAGAAATAGAACAATGGATTGCAATGCTTTCCCTCTTCTTGAGATTCGAATCCTTGTTGTTCACGAGTATGTAAAGAAGCCTTCAGTCGATCATCAACTGAAAGAGTGTCGAGAAATGTTTTGTTCTGTAAGAACGTTGCAATCATTTTGAGAGAACCAATGACCAATTCGTAACATGAGTTTGTATTTGTGCTGGAATCGTACTTCATTAGATGAAGATTCTATTATTTATGGGCGTTGGCTTCTGTGTTGATTTACGATGAGGCGATTAAGCATTGAGGCGGATGAATTCTTGCAGAATTGCGGAGATGCTAGCTCTTGCAATTTCATGAGGAGTTACGATACTTGAAGTGCAGACATCTAAGCAGCGAACTTCCATGATTATCAGGAAGTGATGGAATGATGACGAAGCTGCTGATTACTTGTATCAAGCTGGAAGGGCGCAAATTCGTTAGTGCTCAACATCAATATGGAGGCGCACATCTGTTCATCAAAAACAGATTTATGGTTGGAATATTATCAAGGTCAACATTTGATTGAATTCAATAGGTGAGCTATTTCATCAGGTGATAGCATATAGTTTTCATCTGTGTAAGACGCGGCAGGGGCCATTTCCAGGTTTCATTCGTGTATCTATGAAGTGGGTTCTCAATCTTCTGAGCATATATGCATATTTTATAACGAGATTCTCGAAATTTCTGAGAGTTTCACACCGACAGAAAACGGAAAGGAAGGTTGCGTAATTTTCTCATTATAATTATGAACAGATTTACAAACAAGTTTTGTTTTGGATGCCCTTCACCATACGTGCTGGATGAAAAATTGTCTTTGCGCACATCAAATACGGTGTGATAGAATTCTGGCAGATAGAAACTTGTGATTTCGTTTGGTTTAAGGCAGTCTCTTCTCCAGTTCTACCATAGCTGGCCCGCCTTTGGGTTCTGTATATTGACAATGTCCGCTTTCAATGATCGAGCCTCCTCAGAAAAGAAAGGCTTTGTTTTGGATGATTTTAATATACTGCTCTTTGAGCATAATGCATATATATATATATATATATATATATGTGTGTGTGTGTGTGTGTGTGTGTTTTCTACTCCATATGTCAGTAACATGCGATTAATTTGGAAGGAGAATTAAAAGAGCAATATTAATTATGTTCGTTCATGAATCGAAACCAGTGCGGATAAAATATCATATGATAGGTAAGCAGTTTGGGAGGTTGTAAGAAGCATCCAGAATTAAAAGAATAATTATGTTTGTAAAATGTTGCTTCTACTTTTCATATCACAAATTTTAATATATCTATAAAATATATAAAATTCTGTTCGACATGAAATCCAAGATTGAAAAAATTTGATGATATAATCATTCCCAAATGTGAGTTTATAATTATTGTGTGTGTATTTGTGCTTGAACTTCTTTGATTGCGTGTGAACTGTTAGGCAAAGCTCAAAAATATGTTAAAAATTGAACACTAGTGTGTGGACAAAGCTCTTCTAAAATATGTAAAAGTGAAAGAGCTCTCATTTGTTAGAGTTAGCTAGTTATAAGTTAGGTTGTTAGTTTTTTATCTCCTTTGAGCTGTGTACTCATTTCTTGAGCAATAGAGAGCTCCTTGAAGCACTTGTCTTTTGTCTACTCATGAGTGGGTGTGTGTGCACATGTGTCCGCCTGTGCTTATGCAGCTACTCTCTATTGTTGTGGATGCATGTACTTCCATCCTACAACATGTGGTCTTCCATGGAGGGATAGTAATGTTTGACATTGGTATGTCCATTGCCATGTAGGTTTATACTGTGAACAAGGAGGCCAAACCTAAGGGAAGAAAAAAATGGTAAATAAACTCTCATGAATGAGAACCCCGTTTATATCCCACCTATGACATGCCATTATTAGTATTACATGTTCACCACCTCATTGGAAATCATATTTGAATGCTATAATTCCCAATGTATGTTTCACATCCTCATTCAAAATCTTATTTGACCATTAAAACTCCCAGTATATCTTGCTACATGTCACCACCTCATTGGACTCTTATGTTTCCCAATGTATCTTGCCACATGCCACTTCATGCTTGGTTCGTACATATCTGTTGTGAATTCCAATAGCCATTTTTTCTCCTCTTCAACTTGGTGCCGCTCATTTTCCAAGTTTTCCCTTGGCAAGCTCTTGGTGTATGTGGAAGGATTTTCATCCCTTTTTTTTTTGGTGTTCTTCTCAAGCATTCCAAGCATACATGACCGCCTTATGCAAGTATCCCTACTCGCATAGTTGTTTCCATCATGTCCTTATAAGAAGGAAAGCATGATCTTCATCACAACAAATGAGGTCAATCCAATGCTTTTTTCACAGCACATACATAGCATCACCCTCATGCTTTTTATTATCCTCTTGCATAACATCTTCCACCTACATATCATCATTGCCATACTTATCTTTGTCCTTCTGCATATTAACATGCTCTTGCTTATCTTTATTTTTATATATGTAAACATCCTCATGCATAAATTCTTGTATGTGCATGCCATTATTCACTTGTGTCTGACCATGCTCATGCATAGGATCTACCCTTAGCATATCCTCTTAATATCTGTCTCATTCATAGCTTCACGTAGTACATCTGGTATTACTACATAATTCATAAAATATATTTTTTTCATGATAAAAAACATCTTAAAATTCCTTCGAATTTCCTTTTGATACCTATAAATGATATATGTTTTGGTGCATCAATCCAATGTAAGAAAGAAGAGTGGGTTATCTTGTTGAGATCCTCTAGAATAAACAACTTGAGAAGAGCCACTTTGTATTGTGACCACTTCGCTTTAGGCTCTTGGATAACTTGATCCTGTAAATCACTATCCATCATAGGAGTAAGAGTGATACCCAAGTACTTTGCTTCCTATTCGTACCCCTTACAAAAGCAAGTTACATTTTTGCCATTGAAATATCCAAATCGTTTGGGACATGATCCCAAATGCTTGAATGGCATGTCATCTCTCCACTTCTTGTTGAAGTCGAAGTAATTGTGCAATAATGTTTGTTTCCATAAAATCCGTATACTCTGCCATGAAGAAGATGATTCAATGCTTTCACATTGGGTTCACTCACAATGTCACGATACTCATTCATCACATAAAGAAGAGAAGCTTCAACTCAAAAAGGTCACGATAGACAGATGTTAAGATAGATGATTAAAGAACAATGTGTAGGAAAACTTCAAAGTAGGTTCTCGTTACACAAATTCAACCTAAAGTAGATGGATATTTAGAAGAAAAGTGCAGCTTTGCTAGCTATGTTTTCTTCCTTTAGTGCAGCTTCATGCTTCATAATCTCTCATGATCAACACGAAGAATTTCTTTAGCGTTTGAAGGTCTGCGAATTCTCCATCCTTTTTCACTTCAAAAATTGTATGTGTGTATTTCCAAATGCAGTTGCAATCAATCGAGTGGGTAATCCTCTGATGCCTTCTCTCTACTTCTTGCCCAGCTGTCTACCCATGTCTTTGTTATGAAAATGGAGTAAACAACTTTCGACTCTCGGGTTATTATAATGCGGTGTCTGTATATGTGTGGATATAAGCGTTTATAGTTCCCAAAAAAATATTGATGCCTACATCGATGCTCATATCGATGCATATAGAAGTGCCTATTGTTACCGTTAGTGTCCATGTAAAAGGCCAAATGGCCAGCAAACACTTCTTTGTATATGTTCTTTAATAAAACATATAGTGGTCTGGTCAGCCATAGACTGTAAGTTCGACCGCATTTGTAACACCGAAGAAGTTTGTGTTCGCGCTCCCTGTGTACTGTGTTTTTCTACGGTTTCTACAGCCTTTGTGCAGAGCACGGTGTGTGGCACTTGGAACTCGGTTTCCTACTCTGGGGATATCATTGTGGAGCTCTCAAGAAGGAGAGTCTTAGTTGGTGCATCGCCATAAAATTACTTCACTAGTATCAGAGCGTTTCGACACAAATGCTTTGTTCCTTTTGTGTGAGCGAAGCGAGCATGCGCCTGCCCACCCAAGGCTTACAACTCTAGGGTGGCGACCAAGGCATAGACCTTGGCATACCTTGTCATCTCAGTCACCGAAGTCACCGTTGGCTGCACACAAGGGAGGACCTCAACGATCAAGGAAGATAGAGGTTCTCGGAACTTCTCGGGAGGTCACCCATCCTAGTACTGTTCCCCCCGAAACTTGCTTAACCGTGGCAATCTCTTGCCACTTAGCTACACTCTTGTGGTGTCTGATGAAGGCAAAAGACTAAGGTTAACATTACCTTGAACATGTTTTGATCCCTCAGAGCTTCATTCTTTGCTTTCAGAGCCTATTTTTGAAGCATTTTTGGGTGCTTTTTGGAGCCATTCTCGAGTACTTTTGTGCATATGTCTCTTCACATAGGTTCAAGAACATCAAGAAGAGTGTTCTTTGTACTTCTACAAAAATAAGTATTCACCTTTGGGGCCGTGTTTTCAACCACACTCATAAAATTACAGGTTTCTCAAAAAGTTTTCAGTTGTGGTGGAGCAGCCACTACAAATTTATGCAGGTTTTTGGAACTAAACAACAAAGTTGACATACACTTGTAGGTGTTGTTGGCTTGTTTTTTGACTGTGCATTCAAACTTTCAGTGTCATTTGAGTGCATATATTGAGCACATATACACTATGTACTCTTCCATGGATATCACTTATGTACATCCATGTGGTAGTTGATATGGTGGTAATGTTTTTGCATAAAGCCTTTTACATTTGATAAAAAGGGTCATGGTGAGGTTTTCTTATTTGGGAGACACCTAGATGTCAGGGCCTCTCTGGTGATGTAGGTGGAATAGTTGTTCGTATGATAGTTGTTCGTAGTTGCTCGATAAGTGATGTATGATAGTTGTTCGTAGGTGCTCGATAAGCCTAGTTGGCTTCTTTCGAGTAACTAATTATATGCAGTGAAGTCAGTGATTCATTGTAGATAAACATGTTAGTACTAGCAGTTTTATGAGATTTCGACACTAGTCATATGCTCATTTTGCATAGGATACTCTGGCAATTTTTTTCTAGATTTTTTGGTTTTGTCAACTATATAGTGGTCGATTTACTCCTTAATACACTTACTGGTGTGAGCACATTTATTCTCACATAATCCTTTTGGTTGGTCATTACTATTCATTAATTCATTTTTTTGGGAAGATTGCTGAATTCTCTCTCAGAATATGACACTTATTCATCCTTCTTTGAGCCTTAGTGGTGTTTGGACTCTTCTACACCCATTATCATTCTATTCAGTTGTCTACCATCATGACATCAGAGGTCTCAGACACGTCTGGTGGATCTAGGTCTAGTGCTAGTGTTCCAAGGAGGAGCTATAACTTGTAGGGCAAAGACTATTTTAAGATCCAAAAATTTGATGGCACAAACTTTGCTCTATGGAAGAATGAGATTAAAGATGTGCTCATTCAAAGGAGGCAATGGAAGCCAGTAAATGGAATCTCAAAGAAGCCTACTGACATGGATGAAGATGATTGTGATGAGTTAGATGAAATGGCCAAGTCTAGCATTCGATTGCACCTAGTAGATAATGTGTACTTTATAGTATTAGATTTTGAAGGTGCAGGGGAGCTTTGGAAGAAGTTATGCAATACATATGAAAAAGAAACGGCATCAAATAAAGTGTATCTGATGAGAATATTGTATGAACTTCGCATGAAGGACACAAATAGTATTGGAGCTCATCTAAATGCATTTGCTGCTATATTTGCCCAATTACATGTTCAAAAAATGGATATGGATAATGAAATGAAAGCATTATTCTGTCATGCACCTTGCCATCATCATGGGATACGTTTTGCACAGCTATTAGCAATAGTGTACCTGGCGGTAAACTCATCTATGATGACATATGTGGAGCAGTCTTGAGTGAGGAGATTTGTAGAAAATATATGGTTGGCACTTAGAGTGGAGATGCATATAATGCTCGTGATTCTTACCAAGGAAAGAATCAGCAACGTGGTACGAGCAAGAACAAGGAAAATAATGGTCAATGGAATAAGAATAGAAGTAAATCAAGGAAGAGGGATATCGAATGCCATTATTGTCATAAGAAAGGACACATGAAGAAATACTGTTATGCATTAAAGAATGCTAAAGGTAAAGGATAGAATGTTGATGGGCATGTTAAATAGTTACTTGCACCATCTACTTTGACTGTGAAGATTGAGGAAATTAATGCTATTTTTTATGATGTTGATGTGTTGACACTTGATAGGACTATGCCAACTAAGAAGCTTATGGCTGATTCTCTTTCCCACATGTGGCTGCTAGATTCTGATGCTTCTTTCCATGTGACACCACAGAGAGAATGGCTCTCTAATTATGTAGCATAGACTCTTGCTATAGCGAGACTTGGTGACTCTTACCAGTGTGACATTGTGGGGATTGGAGATGTGGTTGTGCAGTTCGTTGATGGTTCAAAATTTACTATGCATAATGTACACCATCTACCTTAGTTATCATGCAGTTTGATGTCAGTTGGTCAACTTGATGACCTTGGTTATAAGGTGGTCTTCTATGCTCAGTCCTTTCATATATCAAAGGGCAATATGGTTATTGCAAAAGAAAGCAAAGTTGGCTCACTTTATCCTTTTATTTGTATCACATAAAGAACACTTGTAAGTTGTTACTAAACAACATATGGCTTGTATTTGACATGGTCGTTTGGGCCATATATCTCATGGTGGAATTTAAAATCTTTCTCGTTCTGGCTACATGTGCTATCTTTCTTTGATTTTTCACTTTGTGAGCATTGTCAATATGGAAAGCAAACCAGAAATGTGCATAGAATGCACATTGACTCTCCAATTTAGCCTTTAGATCTCGTTCATGTAGATGTGTGTGGTCCTATGCCCACTAGGTCCTTAGGTGGTTCTCTTTACTTTGTCACTTTCATAGATGATGCTACTAGAAAAATTTGGGTATATCCTATCAAATCAAAGGATGAGGTATTCCCTACTTTCAAAAAATGGATTGCTTCAGTTGAGACTGAAAAAGGAATGAAGCTTAAGGCTTTACGCTCAGATAATGGGGGTGAGTATATGTCACATCAATTCAGCCTTTTCTATTAGTTTAGAGGAATCCATAGAGAGTTTATAGCTCCTTGTACCCCAGTACAGAATGGTGTAGTTGAAAGGATGGATAGAACTATTCAAGATAGAGTCGCTTCTATGTTGCATCATGCAAACCTCTCACAAGGCTTTTGGGCAGAAGCAGTATTGACTGCAATTCATGTGATTAACCTTTCACCTAGCACTCCTAAAGGTTTGAAAGTGGCTGAAAAGTTATGGACAGGGAAGCCACCATATTATGATCATCTTCAAGTTTTTGGGTGTGAAGCATATGTTCATATACCCAAGAATCTTCGACAAGAGTTGGACTATACATCAAAGAAATGCATTTTTCTTAGATATGGTTGGGAAGGACAATTTGGATATTGCTGATGGGATCCTGAAACATGGTGAGTGGTAGGAAGTAGTGATGTCATTTTCAATGAGTCTAAGATGCATAAGCAACCCATTCAGGAGGTTGAAGTAAGAAGAGTGGTGTTTGAGGGTACTATTCCTCTAGTTAGCATGCATGAAAATGCTGCACATAGGGACGTTCAAGAGAATGTCCGATCAAATCAGTGTGCACATGTTCCTGTTCAACAACCATTGAGATGCTCGACATGTTTCTCACATCCAACTGATAGATATGTTCCATGTTTAGATTTTTTAATGCTAACAGATGCGGGTGAGCCTTCTTGCTACAAAGAGGCTATGTAGACAAAGGATCATGTTAAGTGGGAGTGTGCCATGGTGAGTTGGATTCTATTCACAAGAATGGTACTTGGCATTAAGTACCTTTTCCAAAGGGCAAGAAAGCTTTACCATGTAAATGGGTATATAAGCTCAAAGTCACATCATACAGTGCTTCTCCAAAGTATAAAGCACGAATTGTTGCAAAGGGTTTTAAGCAACAACATGGTGTTGATTTGGAGGAAATCTTCTTTCTAGTGGTCAAGATGACTACCCTACGCATGTCGCTTGGGTTTGTTGCAATGGACGACTTAGAGCTAGTCCAAATGGATGTGAAAAAGCTCCTTTCTTGCATGTAGATCTTACAGTTGAACAATCCCGTAGAAAATGGTACCAAAAGTTTGATTCTTTTATGAAGTCTCAAGGCTATTATTGAAGGAATGAGGATCATTGTCTCTACACAAAGTCTCCCCATGCCTTGCTTTCCACCTTTGCCTCTTCCTCTAGCTCTTCCTCTACCTGCAAAGTTTGCTTGGAAAGAGCTACCTTCATCTTTATTCTTCTTATTCTTTGACTTTTCCTTGACCTAAGCTTTATCAAAATATAAGGCAGAAGTTTGATTACCTCTTGAGGACTCACCACCTTTTCTAATCTTTGCTTCATGAGTGAAGAGTTGGCCCATGAGTGTGTTGAGGTCAGGTACATGCATATCCATGTACAAATCCATGGCTATTGTGAAGGAATCCCACTTGTCATCTACTTTGATTCCATTTATGATTTGTCTAATGATTTGTTCCTCTTAAATTACAAATTTCAATGCTTCCAAGTTGATCTAAAATCTCCTTTCTCTTTGTGACATAATTATTCACACTCTGCTTGGGGCTTTTCTTCATTGTTGTGAACTCCATCCACAATTGGTTCTTCCTTGCTCGAGTATTGGAGGAGAAGAAAGAAGCAAGTGCATTCCAAGTCTCTCTTGATGTCTTGCATCCCTTGACATGAGGTAAAAGAAAATCAGAGATTGAGTTTAACATATAGGACCTTTCAAGTGCATCCTTTGAACACCAATTTGAAAGTCTTTCCTCTTCTTCATGTGATGGTTGCCCTTTGTTCCTCATGGTTGGCATAGCTTCATCTCCAGATGTGCATCCAAATAGATTCCTCCCTTGAAGATAAGAGTCCATCCTTAGAGACCATGCTGAGTAGTTGTTTCTATCAAATTTGTTAATTGTTGATGGAAATCCATCTCCCATATTCATTGACTATGCTCTGATACCACTGTAGAGAGATAGTGGATGCAATCTGAAGATGAGTTGGTGCTCCTACAACCAGCTTCACATCAACCAATTGAGACTTCAGAGTTGGTTAGTAGACCTTGTGAGCTTCTTAAATCCACAAAAAAATCACCCGTGTTTTGGAACAAGTATCTCAAAAGTCTGAGTCAAGACAGACTAGTTGCAAAATGACTAGCTCCCAATACTTGCTATTTTTGTACATACACTTGCTAGAAAAAATGAATAGTGCTATCAACTTGGTAAGAACTAGAAAAATTACTTTTGGACATAGAAACTAGATTTAGATAGTTTGCTAATCCAAGTTAAAACACTTCAATTGATCAACTATGCAGTGAGAACAAGATTTAGCAAAATCTAGAACACTCTTGCCATTTTCGGGGCTATGCAAAGATTCGACTAGTGAGCAAAAAAACACAGATTTCTCACAAACGGTAAATCCAATTATGATGAAATTTTGTGAGCATAAATAATGAAAAAGGTTACGTGTAGCTCGAGATATGAGCTTCTAAATTTACTATTCTAAGTGAGTATAGCAAGGAATAAAACAGAGAAGATGTAAATAGTGAATGTATAGATTCACATATAATTACAATCACATTGGCAATGAATACTTGCACAATGAGAGTAGAATGATAGAGCTATGGAGTAAGCTCTTCAATCTCTACAAATGAACATGAAGTGTGCATGAATCAACCTCTCTAATGGTGACTTCCTTCTTGCTCGTTTCATAGCTACTTTTGGAGGTAGTTTTGATTTTGAATTCAAATAACTTCACCTAAAAGTGATGCTAAGAATTAGGAGATATTCTCTCAGCTAATGGATTCATGGTTTTAGGTAGTTAGAGCCAGGAATTTCCCTTTTACATCATGGATGACCTAAGCCATTCTTTCTTTCACAATTACAAGAGATAAAATATAGTCTTTTACAAGAGGTGTTCATATGTCTACACATATGACTACAAATGAACATAAATCAAATCATATCAAGCATGTAGGCTTGGTTAAAATGCACCAACAATAACAATGTTTCTTCATGTGTCCTTTCTTATGACAATAAGGCATTTGATATCCCTCTTCTTGATTAATCTACTCTTATTCCGTTGACCATTCTTTTCCTTGTTCTTTCTCCTGCCACATTGGTAATTCTTTCCTTGGTAAGAATCATGAACATTATATGCATCTCCATTCTAAGTTCCAATTATAGATTTTCTATGAATCTCCTCACTCAAGAGTGCTCCACATATGTCATCATAGACCAGTTTACCACCATGTGCACTATTGCTAATAGTTATGCAAAACGTATCCTGTGATGATGGCAAGGTGCACAACAACAAGACTGCTTTTATGTCATTATCCATATCCATTTTCTGAGCCTATAACTGGGAGAATATATCATTAAACTCATTTAGATGAGCAGCAACACTATCTGTATCCTTCATGAGAAGGTCACATAACTTTCTCATTAGATAAACTTTATTTGATGCCGTCTCTTTTTCATATCTATTGCATAACTTCTTCCAAAGCTCCTCTGCACTTTCACAGTCTAAAACTGTAAAGTAAACATTATCTACTAGGTGCAATCGAATGTTAGACTTGGCCATTTCATCTAACTCATCGCAATCATCTTCATCCATGTTAGTAGGCTTCTTTGAGATTCCATTTACTGGATTCCATTGCGTCCTTTGAATCAGCACATCTTTAATCTCATTCTTCCATTGAGAAAAGTGTGTGCCATCAAATTTTTGGATCTCAAAATGATCTTTGCCCTACAAGTTATAGCTCCTCCTCAGAACACTAACACTAGACCCTGATCCACCAGACGTTCTTGAGACCTCTGATGCCATTATGGTACACAATTGAATAGAATGATAATGGAGCTAGAAGAGTCCAAACACCACTAAGGCTCAAAGAAGGATTACCAAGTATCAGTTCTGAGAGAGAATTCAACAATCTTCCCAAAAAAATCAACTAATGAACAATAATAACCAACCAGAAGGATTATGTGAGAATAAATGTGCTCACACCAATAGGTGTATCAAGGAGTGAATCCACCACTGTATAGTTGACCAAACCAAAAAATCTAGAAGAATTTTGCCATAGTATCCTCTGTAAAATGAGCATATGACTAGTGTCAAAATCTCATGAAACTACAAGTACTAACATGTTTTCCTACATAGTGAATCACTGAATTCACTACATATAATCAGTTACCCAAAAGAAGCCAACTAGGCTTATCGAGCACCTACGAACAACTATCATACATCTCCTATGGCGAGGTTGGGTAAGTCTTCCACCTACATCACCAAAGAGGCCCCTTTTTATCAAATGTAAAAGTCTTTATGCAAAAACGTTATCGCTATATCAATGACCAGGTGGACGTACATAAGCGATATCCACAGAAGGTACATAGTGTATATGTGCTCAATATATGCACTAAAATGACACTGAAAGGCTGAATGTACAGTCAAAAAACTAGCCAACAACACCTGCAAGTGTTTGTCAACTTTGTTGTTTAGTTTCAAAAACCTGCATAAATTTGTAGTGGCTGCTCCCACCACAACTAAAAACCTTTTGAGAAACCTGTAGTTTTACGAGTGTGGCTGAAAACACGGCCCCAAAGGTGAATACTTATTTTCAGAGTAGTACAAAGAACACTCTTCTTGATGTTCTTGAACCTATGTGAAGAGACACATGCACAAAAGTACTCCAGAATGGATCCAAAAAGCACCCCAAAAATCCTTCAAAAATTGGCTTTGAAAGCAAAGAATGAAGCTTTGAGTGACCAAAACATGTTCAAGGTAATGTTAACCTTGGTCTATTGCCTTCTTCAGACACCACAAGAGTGTAGCTTAGTGGCTAGAGATTGCCACGGTTAAGCGAGCTTCAGGGGGAACAATACTTGGATGGGTGACCCCCTGGGAAGTACCGAGAACCTCTATCTTCCTTGATCGTTGAGGTCCTCCCTCGTGCACAAGCAACGGTGACTTTCATGAATGACAAGGTGTGCCAAGGTCTATGCCTTGGTTTCGGCCCTAGAGTTGTAAGCCTTGGGTGGGTGGGTGGGTGCTCGCTTTGCTTACACAAAAGGAACAAAGTTTTTGTGTCAAAATGCTCTGATACTAGTGAAGTATTTTTATGGCGATGCACCAACTAAGATTCTCCTTCTTGAGAGCTCCACGATGATATCCTTGGAGTAGAAAACCGAGCTCCAAGCACCGCACATGGTACTGTGCACAGAGGCTGCAGAATACGCAAAAAATGTAGTACACAAGGAGCGCGAACACAAACTTCTTCGGTGTTATAAATGCGGTCGAACTTACAATCTGTGACTGACCAGACCACTATATGTTTTATTAAAGAACATATACAAAGAAGTTTTTGGTGGCCATTTGGCCTTTCACATGGACACTAATGATAACAATAGGCACTTGTATATGCATCGGTATGAGCATCCATATAGGCATCAATATTTTTTGGGGAACTAACAATGCTTATACTAACACATATACAAACACTGCATTATTATAACCCGAGAGTGGAAAGTTGACTACTCCATTTTCATAACAAAGACATAGGTAGACAGCTGGACATGAAGTGGAGAGAAGGTGTCAAGGGATTACCCACTCGATTGATCACAACTGCATTTGGAAATACACCCATATAATTTTTGAAGCCAAAAGGGATGGAGAATTCACATACCTTCAAATGCAAAAGAAATTCTTCGTGTCGATCATGAGAGATTATGAAGATTGTACAATCCAACCAATAAAGGATTTTCTATGAGTAGAGATGTAATTTTTGATGAGAACAAATCATGGTTTTATGATCACAGGAAAATGAAGCTGCCTTATGACTTGTATGAAGATTTTCCATCACTTCAACCAAAAGAGCCAAAGCAAATTGAAGAAAGTGATATGTAGATTGACCTAGAAGACTTGGAAAGACTAAATCTATGGAAGAGCAAAGGTAAAGCAAAGATGCAAGATACTACATACGGACTTGAGACCTCACATCAACCACTTAGAAGGTCTTCAAGGGAGAAGAAGAAACTTCAAAGGTATGGTTATGATACTTCTTTGGTCACCAAACACTCAATCTACATTGCAAAGGATTCAACCAATGAAGAACCTACCACATTTGAAGAAGCACAAAGCAAGAAAGCTTGCAGAGATGCAATGGATGAAGAAATGGAAGCCGTGAAGGAGAATGACACTTGGGAGCTTGTAGTGAACAAGCCATCTATGAAGGTAATTGGATCTCGATGGATAAACAAAATCAAGAGGAATCTAGATGGAAGTATAAGTAGACATAAAGCAAGGTTAGTTGCTAAAGGGTTGGCTCAAACCCATGGTATTGATTATGAGGAGACTTTCTCTCCTGTTGCAAAAATGCCTACAGTTAGGGTTCTCATTAGTCTTGCTGCATCTAGAAATTGGAAGCTCTATCAACTTGATGTAAAAAATGCTCTCTTAAATGGATGGATTTCAGAGGAAGTGTACATGGCACAACCTCCTGGATAGGAGGATGCACATCATCCTAACTATGTATGCAAATTAAAGAAAGCCTTGTATGGATTGAAGCAAGCTCCAAGAGCTTGGAATTTCAGATTGGTGACTTATTTGCAGGACCAAGGACTCAAAGCTAGCAAGGCGGATACCTCTTTGTTCATAAAGAGGAATGGATCTGAAGTGATCTATCTATGTGTGTATGTTCATGACATTATTATCATAGGGAATGATCTGAAGGAATCAAACAAGTAAAGAATCAAATGGAGGTTCAAAATAAGTGACCTTTTACCACTCACTTATTTTCTTGGATTGGAGTTAATCTACAAAGGTTCAAGTATATACATCACACAACGGAAGTATGTGCATGACATGCTCATCAAGTTCAAGATGGAACACACCAAGTGTGTAGGTACACCTATGGAGAAAAATCATAAGCTTAGTGCTTATGAAGGAGAGCCAATTGAAGACATCACAAGCTATCAAAGCTTGGTTGGAATTTTGAACTATGCAACACTCACAAGGGTGGATATATGCTAATATAGTGTTAGCATATTAAGTCAGTTTATGCATAAGCCAAGAAGAACACATATAGAAGCCACCAAGAGAGTCCTTAAGTACCTAAAGGGGACCATGAATGAAGGTTTGTTTTATCCATTTACTTCAGATATTGAGCTAAAGGCCTACTTAGATGTGGATTGGGCCGGATCTAGAGATGATAAAAGAAGCACATCTGGGTATGTATCATTTGCAGGTTCAAAAATCATTTCTTGGTCATCCAAGAAGCAACCAACGGTGGCATTATCTTCTTCTAAGGCTGAATATAGAGTTTTGGCTAATGCAACTACAAGAATCATGTAGTTAAAATCTTTGTATACAGATCTTGGACTTCATTCTTCAACACCTCACATCTTTGGTGACAACATAAGCTCACTACATCTTGCAGTTAATTCGGTATACCATGCTAGAACCAAGCATATTGAAGTCCACTACCATTATGTAAGGGAAAATCTAATGAGCAAGGATATTCAACTATCCTATGTCTCTATAGATATGCAATGTGCAGACATGTTGACTAAAGCTCTTCATGGTAGAAAATTGAGTAGATTCAAGTTGATGATTGGCTTGTAGGAAAACAAGGACAATAGAAGACTTATTTGGAGGCCAAGCATGTTAGGCTTGAGGGGGGTCTGCCGGTGCATTTTACCCAAGCCTAGATGCTCAATATGATTTGATTTATGCTAATTTGTAGTCATATGTGTAGACATATGAACACCTCTTATAAAAGAGTATATTTTATCTCTTGTAATAGTGAAAGAAAGAATGGCTTAGGTCATCCATGATGTAAAAGGGAAATTCGTGGCTCTAACTACCTAAAACCATGAATCCATCAGCTAAGAGAATATCACCTAATTCTTAGCATCACTTTTAGGTGAAGTTATTTGAATTCAAATTGAAAACTACCTCCAAAAGTAGCTATAAAAAGAGCAAGAAGGAAGTCGCCACTAGAGAGGTTGATTGGTGCCCACTGCATGTTCATTTGTAGATATTGAAGAGCTTACTCCATAGCTCTATCATTCTACTCCCATTGTGCAGTAATAATTTCCAATGTGGTTGTAGTTATATGTGAATTACATTCATCATTTACTTCTTCTCTGTTTTATTCTTTGCTATACTCACTGAGAATAGTAACTTTAGAAGCTGATATCTCCGGATATACATAACTGTTTTACGAGTTTTAAAGCGATTGGATTTCTACCTAAGTCTATTTTATGATCACAAAATCTTATGGTCATTGGATTTACCGTTTATTAGAAATCTGTGTTTTTCTGCTCATGGGTCGAATCTCTACAGAGCCTCAAGAATGGCGGGAGTGTTTCAGATTTTGATAAATCTTGTTCTTAGTGCTCATTTGATCAATTGAAGTGTTTTAACTTGTATTAGCAATTTTCTATGTCCAAAATGAATTTTTCTTATTCATACCAGGTTGAGAGCACTAATCATTGTTTCCAGTAGGTGTATGTACAAAAATAGCAAGTATTGGGAGCTAGACATTTTGCAACTAGTGTGTCTTGACTCAAACTTTTGAGATACTTCTTTCAAAAGACTTAGGTGATTTTTTTGTAGATTTAGAAAGCTCAAGGGTCTAGTAACCAAATTAGAAGTCTCAATTGGCTGTGTGAAGCTGGTTGTAGCAGCACCAACTCATCTTTAGATTGCATCCACCATCTCTCTTTTTTAGTTATGCATTAAAGAATGCTAAAAGTAAAGGACATAATGTTGATGGGCATGTTAAACAGTTACCTGCACCATCTACTTCGACTGTGAGGTGCTTCTTTCGATGTGACACCACACAGAGAATGGTTCTCTAATTATGGAGCAAAGTCTCTTGGTACCATGAGACTTGGTGTCTCTTACGAGTGTGAGGTTGTGGGGATTGGAGATGTGATTGTGCAGTCCATTGATGGTTCAAAATTTACTATGCATAATGTACGCCATGTACCTCAATTATCATGCAATTTGATGTCACTTGGTCAACTTGATGACCTTGGTTACAAGGTGGTCTTCTATGCTCAGTCCTTTTGCATATCAAAGGGCAATATGGTTATTGCAAAAGGAAGAAAATTTGGCTCACTTTTTTCTTTATTTGTATCACAGAAAGAACACTTGTTAGCTATTACTGAACAACCTATGGCTTGTATTTGGCATGGTCATTTGGGATCTATATCTCATAGTGGAATGGAAAATCTTTCTCGTTCTGGCTACTTACCTATATTACCATTATGTAATTTTTCATTTTGTGAGCATTGTCAATATGGAAAGAAGATTAAAAATGTGCATAGAACACAAATAGACCCTTCAATTCAACCTTTAGATCTCATTCATACAGATATGTGTGGTCTTATGCCCATAAGGTCATTAGGTGGTTCTCTTTACTTTGTCCCTTTCATAGATGATGCTACTAGAAAAGTTTGGGTATATCCTATCAAATCGAAGGATGAGGTATTCCCTACTTTTAGAAAATGTCTTTCTTCAGTTAAGACTGAAAAAGGAGCTAAGCTCAAAGCTTTATATTCAGATAATGGGGGTGAGTATACCTCACATGAATTCAACCTTTTCTGCTAGTCTAGAGGAATTTGTAGAGAGTTTACAAAGGCTTATAACCTAGTATAGAATGGTGTAGCTTAAAGGATGAATAGAACCATTCAAGATAGAGTAGTCTCTATCTGCAAACCTTTCACAAGGCTTTTGGGTAGAAGCAGTATTGATTGCACTTCATGTGATTAACATTTCACCTAGTACTACCAAAGGTCTGAAAGTGGCACAAGAGTTATGGATAGGGAAACCACCATATTATGATCATCTTCAAGTTTTTGGGTGTGAAACAGATGTTCATATACCCAAGAATCTCACACAAAAGTTGGACTATAAGTCAAAGAAATGCATTTTTCTTGGATAGTGCTTATGGGATCCTGAAACACAGTTAGTGATCAAAAGTAGTGATGTTAGTTTCAATGAGTCTAAGATGCATAAAAAGCCCATTAAGGAGGTTGAAGTGAGAAGACTGGTGTTTGAGGATATTAGTCCTCCAATTAGCATGCATAAAAATGTTGCACATAGGTACTTTCAAGAGAATGCTTGATTAGATCAGTCTGCAAATGTTCATGTTCAACAACCATTGAGATGCTCTACACGTGTCTCACATCCACCTGATAGATATGCTTGGGGTTTAGATTTTGTTATGCTAATAGATACTAGTGAGCCTTCTTGCTACAAAGAGGCTATGTAGATAGAGGACTAGGTCAAGTGGGAGCATGCCATGAAGAGTGAGTTGGATTCTATTCACAAGAATGGGATTTAGTACCTTTGCCAAAGGGTAGGAAAGCTTTACCATGTAAATGGGTATATAAGTTGAAATTTAGATAAGATAGTGCTTCTCCAAAGTATAAAGCACGACTTGTTGCAGAAGGTTTTAAGCAACAACATGGTGTTGATTTTGAGGAAATCTTCTCTCCAGTGGTCAAGATGACTACCCCCTGCACATTGCTTGGATTCATTGCAATGGAGGACTTAGAGCTAGTCCAAATGGACGTGAAAACTGCTTTCTTGCATGGAGATCTTATAGATGAGATCAATATGGAACAAGCAGAGGGTTATTTAGTTATAGTTTGTAAGCTCAAGAAGAGCTTGTATGGACTTAAACAATCCCCTAAACAATGGTACCAAAAGTTTGATGCTTTTATGAAGTCTCAAGGCTATTCTCGAAGCAATGAGAATCATTGTCTTTACACAAAGAGATGCTCAGATGGTAGCTTGATATGCTTGATACTTTATGTCGATGATATGTTGATTGTTGGGAAGTCCTCTTATGACTTGTCAATTCTCAAAAAGAAGTTGAGTCAGACATTTGATATGAAGGATTTGGGGGATTCCAAACATACTATTGGCATGCACATTACTCATAATAGGTGTAAAAGATGCATATACTTGTCTCAAAGTGAGTACATATCCAAAGTACTTCACATGTTCAATGTGCAGGGTGGAAAGGCATTGAGTACACCATTACCTACATATGTGAAACTGAGCAAGGATGATTGCCCTAAATTAGATGAGGAAAAGGAATTCATGACCAAAATTCCCTATCAATCTCCTATTGGTAGTCTCATGTATGCTATGGTAGCTAAGAGACTAGAAATTGCATTTGCAGTGGGAGTTATCAATAGATATATGTCTAACCCTAGCAAGAAACATTGGGAAGCGTTCAACATGATTTTGAGACATCTGAGTGGCACTAAGGACAAGTGTCTATGCTTAGGTAGAGGGAAAGCATCCATTATTGGTTACACAGATTCTGACTATGATAGTTGTGTAGCCAATCGTAAGTCTACATCAGGGGTATATTTTTCATTTTGCTAGAGGTGCTATGAGTTGAAGATCTCATCTTCGAGAGTGTACACCTATTTCCATGATAGAAGTAGACTATGTTGTAGCAAGTGAGGCATGTAAGGAAGCATTGTGGCTTTCTCGTCTTGCTTGTGATATGGGTTTATCTCAACATGTACCTCATTCATTTAGTGATAGTTAGAGTGCCACTGCTTTGGCTAAGAATCTGGTCTATCATGCAAAGACCAATCACATTGAGGTGATGTATCACTTCATTAGAGATTGCTTAGCCAGTGAGCACATTATTCTTGAGAAGGTTCACACTCTAGATAATGCTGCAGATGCTTGGACTAAAGCTCTACCAGGATAGCTTTCTATACTATTGTCACTTGATGCGGGTTACTTTATTCATGATCTTACACAGGCACTTGTATACAGTGTAACATGCCCATCAGGTGGGAGATATAATTTGTATACTTACACTCGAGTATTATTTATCATTCTTTATTTTTCTCCTATAGATACTTTGGCCATATTGGCCTTTAGTGGGAGATTGTTATTGTTAGTGTCCATGTGAAAGGCCAAATGGCCACCAAACACTTCTTTGTGTATGTTCTTTAATAAAACATATAGTGGTGTGGTCAGCCATAGTCTGTAAGTTCAAAAATGTTTATAACACCAAAGAAGTCTGTGTTCGTGTTCCCTGTGTATTACATTTTTTTGCATATTCTACAACCTCTGTGCAAAGTATCATGTGTGTCACTTGGAGCTCAGTTTTATACTCCGAGGATATCATTGTGGAGATCACAAGAAGGAGAGTGTTCTATGGTGCATCATCATCAAAATACTTCACTTTTACCGACATATATACCGAATGTGAATTTTCCCGATGCATATACCGATGATAATTTTCCAGTGGTTATACCTACACCGAAATGACCATTGGTATGGCTAGCATGGGTTTTCCAAACATTTCCAATGATCATAACGACACCAGGATATGATCATTGGTACGGCTAGCATCAGTATGAGACCCATATGTTGTAGTGCTTCAGCAAAGCTTCATAATTCATAATCTCTCATGATCAACACAAAGAATTTCTTTAGCATTTGAAGGTCTGCAAATTCTCCATCCTTTTTTGCTCAAAAATTGTATAGGTGTATTTGAAAATGTAGTTGTAATCAATCGAGTGGGTAATCCTTTGATGCCTTCTCTCTACTTCTTGCCTAGCTGTCTACCCATGTCTTTGTTCTAAATTATGTGCATGTGAATAATCTTGTCGTTTCCTCTCAAAGCTATATTTTTTGTTTGCATGTCTTGGTGGCAATATATCATAACTCCAACACAACCACGAAGTTGTTGATATATTTAGGTAGTGATGTGTGTGAACACACTAGGACCATCAGGGCACTTTTTTCCCTCTTTAGGAGGTGTTTTCCCCACGGCTTGTATATATGCTTATTGCCGTAATAGGCTATTCATCTTTGTACATTCACTAGTAAGACATTCAATATTGCATGTTGTGCTCCAAGCTTCTTCTTCTTACTTGTGCTCTTCGCATGCTTCCGTAGACGTCTAACTCCAACAGTTGGTATTAGAGTAGGTTGTCACTTCATCTAGGCGTCGTCGACACCCCTCCAGTCATAGTCTCAGAATCGCATGAAATTTGGTACGTATACTCAGGGTGTTTCAGAGATCAAAAAAGCTTTGTTGTGTGGTGCCAAAATCACGATCTAAGCTCGATTCAACCTCCGAATGCCCTATAATAGTGCTTGTGCATGCTATTTTGTCTTTTTGTGCGAAAGGTATATACTAGTTTTAGATCGCCAGTATAAGCATCTCGAAGTCTGCTACAGGTCTAATAGAATTCGTCTAGGCAGTTTCGTTCAACTTTTTGAGATACAATCAATTTTCTGCATCAAGGTATTTTAGTCACTGGCCATGGCTGAAAGTAGTGATGTATTCTGTATATTGGTTGTTGAGGATAAAAAGGATGGTACAAACTACCCATAATGGGCTTATATGATGTGATATGTATTGGTTGCAAAAGGACTATGGAGCATTGTGGAGGGTGTTGAAATACGTCCTATCACACCTGCAACTGTTACAACTGCAGGTACTGAAGCTGATGTAGAATGTGTTGAAGATGATGATATTCTGCATATTCCTATTCGTACTATGGTTTTTGTTGCACCTACTGCAGAGCAAATTCATTGGGATGGCAAAGATGCCTAGGCACATGCATTGATAGCTTTGTCTGTCAAACGTGCCATTATTCCTCACATACGCTCTTGCAGAATAACTAAGGATGCTTGGGATACACTTACCACATTGTACCAAGCTAGGAATGAGCTCATGTTGCTAACCTCTGAAAACAGTTGGAGAGTGAGCACATGAATGAAGGTGATTCTATGGATAGTTTTCTAACAAAGATCAAAGACTTGAAGAAACAATTGATTTCTACCCATGAAGTTATACCAGATAGCTCACTTGTGCAGACCATTCTGAATGGTCCTCCTGATTCATATCAGATTTTTGCCTCTACTCTTCGTTTGATGATGAAAGGCAATCCAAATGCCTTGTCATTTGAGGAGTTAGACTCTGTTCTGTTGTAGGAAGATCAGTCCAGGCAAAACAGGTCCATTATGCATGTTGCAGATCAAGCTTTCCTGGCTAGTCAGAAGGGCAAAGGAAAATGGAGCTCTTCAACTAGTAAGCAGAAATCTGCTAATTCTACACATTCGAAGAGGAAAGACAAAGATAAAAAGAAATTAGAAAAGCAAAAATTGTTTTGCAAGTACTGTAAAAGAAATGATCATATCATAAAGAACTGTCCAAAACTGGCTGCTAAAGAGGCAAAGAAGAAAGAGGCTGGAATGGTTGTTGCAGAGGCCTCTACACCAAAAACAGAGTCTGCTAATCTTGTGCAAGAAGAAGAATGGGCGTTTACTATTGTTTTCAGTTTTGACCCATCTTCTCATGAGCAGTGCATGTCTGTAGTAGACTCAGATGTTTGGTACTTTGATAGTGGGGCGACCAAACATATCACCTCGTAGCGCAGTTTCTTCACTTCACTCGAGCCTGCCCCTATAGGGAATACTGTCACATGCACCAACAACTCCTCTCATCCTATCATGGGAGTTGGTAAAATCATTTTGACTACTACTAATGGTAGTTCTTTAACTTTGTCAGATGCTTTTTTTGTGCCAAGGATCAAGAAGAATCTGTTATTAGTTTCAGCTTTAGCCAAGATCGGCTTGGTTGTGAAATTTGTTGATGATAGGTGTACAGTTCATGATCTCTCAAATGGCGACGTGATTATTGCTTCTCACATTTTATGTCATGCGTTGTATAAGCTCATAGACTATGAAAGATCTGTGAATGATTTGGCATGTGCAGTACATGATTCTCAGGCTAAGATGCAAAGCTTTGGCGTGCACACTTTGGTCATCTGAATTTTGCTAGTTTGCTATGCTTGCAAAAATATGAAATGGTGTCCTCTTTACCCAAACTTGAGGCACCTAGAAAACATGTTTGTGAAGGGTGTATTTTGGGCAAAATGCAACGTTCCTCATTTCTAAAAGATGGTTTAGTTCGGGCTACTCAGAAATTGCAGCTTGTACATACTGATGTCTGTGGTCCTATGCAGGCAACTTCTTTTGGAAATTATCTTTACTTTCATTGATGATTTTTCCAGGCATGCATGGGTATATCCATTGAAAGCAAAGTCTAAAAAGTGTTCATGTGCTTCAAACAGTTTTTAATTTTGGCTGAAAATATGCCAAGATATAAATTGGGCACCCTCTGTTCTAATCAGGGGGGGGATATATGTCTTTTGATTTTAATGCAATTTTGGCTAAACGTGGGATAAAACACTAGTGTACAGTGCTGTATACACCTCAACAAAATGGAGTTGATGAATGGAAGAACAGGTCACTCATGGAGATGGCGAGGTGTATGGTCAAGAGTCAGGCTTTACCACATAGTTTCTGGCTTGAGGTTGTCATGTGTGTAGCATATGTACTTAACAGGTGTCCCACTAAAGGGCTGAATTCTATCACTCCATATGAGGCTTGTCACCATCGCAAGTCATCTGTTGCTTATCTGCATGTTTTTGGCTATTTGGCATATGCATTAATGCCTGAACAACATCGCAAAAAATTGGATGATAAAGTAGTTAAATGTATTTTTGTTGGGTACAGTTCTGAAAGTAAATGCTATCGTCTGTATCATCGACAGACTAAATGCATTTTGGTTAGCCATGATGTCGTTTTTGTGGAAGATGCTATTTAACCATTGCTTTCATGTACTAAGGAGACATCTGTTAGCTCCAAAGACATGTATGGTACTTTGCTGCCTCTTTTTACAGGTGGACAGTCTAGTGCTGGTCCTAATGAGGCAACTTCTTTGCCTTTGCAGGTTTCATGTGATGATGTAGATCATTCCATTTCTAATGCAGGTTTACATGATGCAATAGTTGATGAGAGAGCTGATATTTAGTAGGCAAAAACTACGCCAAATTGGCTGGTGCAGACTTTGCATGACAACAAATTAGATGCACCTTTGTCATATCATACTCGTTCATGCTCTCATAGTGCCTCTTTTGCATCAGATTGATATGCTATGGCTGCATCTAGTCTTTATGATCAGAATGAGTCTGTTTCCTTTGATGAAGCACAAAATTCACAAAATTGGATGGCTGCTATGCAATCTGAATATGATGCTATAAGGAAGATTGGTACTTGGTCTTTATGTGACTTGCCTCCTGGCAAGAAGGTCATTGGGATGAAATGCTTCTTGGAAGTTGACAAACTTGAAGTAGAAAACACAGAGAACCAGATATGATGAATGTGTATATATCTATTGATTGATATGATTATACAAGCTCATTAGCATGACAAGCATAGCTAATTGAGGTGTGGTGGTGTAGGCTATGGAGTAGCACTAACACACACACAGTTACAACAGTAGAATGCCTCGGGGAGTGAGCTAAAGTGAGTGACACACCCGCGAGTTTTTTCTCTCCACTTTTATATGAGTTGAGTGATCATTTGAATTTGAAATTCAAATGTAGGCTCCCTAGAATATCTCTACTAAAAGTAGGGAGATATTCACTCTACTAAGCCATCTACTTTTCCACGAATACAATCAAGTAGGTAGGTGATTAAAGTGATTATATGTAAGTGCCAAGTCATATAGACTTTTACAATGAGTAAAAAAAGTAAGAACTTATAAGCATAAGTTCTTATGGTCCTTGCTTCAAATGAAGATATCCTTCAATGGTTCCAAGCTAATCTTCCAAGGTTCCAAGCCAATGTGTTAAGGCTTGAAATGCACCAACAGCTCCCCCTCAAGCCAAACACTTTGGCTTAAGTCTTCATCTTCAATCTTCAATTACTTCCTGCAATCCAATCATGGATTTGAATCTGCATAACTTGCTTCCATCCAATGCTTTAGTGAGTAAATCTGCACATTGCATATTGGTAGACACATATGTCAATTGAATCTCTTTGCTAAGTAACTTCTCCCTCACATAGTGGTAATGAACCTCTATGTGTTTGGTTCTGGCATGATATATTGGGTTAGCTGCAAGGTGAAGAGAGCTAGTGTTATCTCCAAAGATGATTGGAGGTCTAGTGTATAGACCTAACTCTGTATACAAGAGCTTCAACCAGATAGCTTCTTGAGTGGCATTGGCAAGCCCTCTATACTTTGCTTCAGTGGATGACAATGCCACTTTAGGTTGCTTCTTGGCTGACCAAGAAATAGGCTTATCTCCTGCAAAACAAATGTAACCTGATGTGCTCCTCCTATCATCCTTGCATCCTGCCCAATCTGCATCTGAATAAACTTTAATATCAATATCTGATGTATAAGGAAAGTACAAACCATGGCTCTGAGTTCCCTTCAGATACTTCAAGATCTTCTTTGCTACCTCTAGGTGAGGTACCCTTGGTTTGTGCATGAATTGACTAAGCACACTAACTCCATATGCTATGTCAATTCTTGTCAAGGTAGCATAGTTCAAACTACCTACCATACATTGGTATCCTGTGATGTCTTGGACTTCTTCTCCTTCATGAGCACTTAGCTTTTTTGACCTCCATTGGAGTAGTAGATACTTTAGCATCCTGCAAGCCAAACTTCTTGACCATATCCTGCACGTACTTCTTTTGAGTGATATATATACCTGAGTTGGTGTAGACTAACTCAAGACCTAAGAAATACTTCAATAATCCAAGATCACTAATCTTGAATTCTTTCATCATCTGTCCTTTGATGTGCCTAATCCCATTGACATCATTACCTGTAATGATGATGTCATCAACATAAACACATAAGTAGATTACCTCTGTACTACTTCTCTTTATGAATAGAGAAGTGTCTGCTTTACTCATCACAAATCCTTGGTCTTGGAGGTAGGTTGTCAACCTGTAATTCCATGCTCTAGGTGCCTGCTTTAAACCATACAGAGCCTTTTTCAATTTACAAACATAATGTATCTTTTTTGGATCTTCATAGCCAGGTGGTTGTGACATGTAGACTTCTTCAGATATCCATCCATTCAAGAAAGCATTCTTGACATCTAATTGGTACATATTCCAATTCTTGGATGCAGCTACACTCACCAATATTCTGATAGTTGGCATCTTGGCCACAGGAGAAAATGTCTCCTCATAATCAATGCCTTGGGTTTGTGCAAAACCCTTGGCTACCAACCTAGCTTTGTACCTGTTTATTGTTCCATCTGAATTCTTCTTTAGTTTGTAGATCCATCTGGATCCTATTACCTTCATAGAGTCTTTCTTGGGTACCAAGTCCCAAGTATCACTTTCCTTGAGAGCTTCCATCTCTTCATCCATGGCATCTTTCCATTCTGGTTTGGTAATTGCTTCTTCATAGGTACCTGGTTCTTCATTCAACAAGTCCTTTGCAAGATATACAGAATGTTTAGTTACAAGTGATGTGTCATACCCAAATCTTATAGGCTTCTTCTTTTCTCTCTCAGATCTCCTCATTGCTTGAGTTGAGGATTCTGGTTTATCTTCTAGTTGCTTCATCTTCATCTTCCCTTTGGATTTCCAAGCCTTGAACTCCTCAAGATTTATTGTATCATCATCATCCGAGCTTGAATCTTCTTTCTGAATTGATTCCTCCTTGGTGAGCTTTGGGAAATCCTCTTCCATGTCATAGGGTAGACTGATCTTCCTGCATTCATTCTCATACCATGAGTCATTCTCATCAAAGATGACATCTCTGCTTACCTTGAAGCCTTTGTTTGTTGGGTTGTAGAATCTGTATCCCTTTTGATTCAAATCATAACCAATGAAGATACATTTTTCAGCTTTAGGGTCTAGATTTCCCCTTACCTGTGAGGGAATATGCACATATGCTACACAACCAAAGATTTTACAATGATCCAGAGAGGGTCTCTTACCATGCCAAGCTTCATATGGTGTCATGCCATCAAGTGATTTGGATGGCAACCTGTTTATGAGATAGGTGGCAGTGGATACACTCTCTGCCCACAAATAATTTGGCAACTTCTTTTCATTAAGCATAGACCTAGCTGTTTCTACAATGAGTCTATTCCTTCTTTCAGCTACCCCATTTTGTTCAGGTGAGTACCTTGTAGTAATCTCCCTTTTGATGCCTCTTTGCTGCAAGAAATCTTCAAACTCATTGGAGAAGTACTCTCCTCCACCATCTGACCTTAGCCTCTTCAAGCTTTTTCCTGTTTGGTTTTCAACAAGTGCAAGATATCTCTTGAAACAATTAAACACTTCATCTTTATGCTTCATAAAGTATAAAATGATCCATCTGCTATAGTCATCAATGAAGGACACATAATACCTTGAACCTGAAATAGAAGGGTCCTTGCTAGGTCCCCAAACATCTGTGTGTACCAAGTCTAGGTAGTCTTCATGCATGAAACCTTTCCTTGAATATGGTAACCTGTGAGACTTACCAAATTGACATGATCCACACTTGTAAATCATGTGTTGCTTGGACACATTAGGTATCCCAAGCACACATTGATCCCTGCACATTTGCTTTAGGGTTCTTTCACCTATGTGCCCTAATCTCTTGTGCCATATTTCTAACTCTGAAAGTGTTTGATCCTTGTAATTATACAAAGCAATGTTCTTGGTGTCTTCTAGCTCAAAAGTAAACAATCTACCTGATTTCTCCCCTTTGTCTATCCTTCTGAATCCATGTCTTGGGTCCTCCACATATGCTCCATGTTGTGTGAATCTGACCTGCAAACCTTTCTCCACAATCTGACCAACACTCATTAGATTCTTGGTGATGGTTGGTACATAGAGTACCCTGCTCAATAGATTCTGGTTTCCATCACATGTCTTCACATTTCCAATCTTAACAACAGAGTGTTTAGTATCATCACCTGTTTGTACCTGATGTTTGCCCTTGGGTTCTTCCAAATCAGAAAGTAATGCCACATTGCCAGCTACATGGTTAGAACATCCTGAGTCAATGTAAAATAAATGATCATCATTTGTACCTGCCTTGGAGGTCATATTCATGATCAATAAGGAGTCATCTTGCTCCTCTATGTAGTTGTTGTAGTCTCTTCTGTTTCTGAATCCACCTTGGTAGTTACCATTGTGGTTGTGATTGTAGTTGTTGTTGTATTGATTGTTGTATCCATTGTAGCTTTGATGTTGGTTGAATCTGCCTCTGCCTTGAGAGTATCCACCTCTTGAGTAGCCTCTTCCTCTCTGATTCTTGTAGTTCTTGTAGCATTCATCTGTGGTATGATTGGACAATCCACAAATGTTGCATGGTGATGAGTTGTAGGGTCTCCCCCTACCTGACTTACCTCCTCTGCCTCTTCCTCTAGATGATCTACCTCTTCCTGCATAATTAGCTTGAGAGGTAGAGCCTTCTTCATCCTGTTTCTTCCCTTTACCTTTATCTTTAACTTTCTTATCAGTATAGAGAGCAGAGGGGTTATTACCTTTTGATTGATCTCCTGCCTTTGTAAACTTTGCTTCATGTGTGAAAAGTTGGCCCATGAGTGTTGTGAGATTTGGGGTATGCATGTCCATATAGAGGTCCATTGCAGTGGTGAAACTTTCCCACTTATCATCTGCCTTGAGTCCATTTGTTACTTGTCTGACTATTTGCTCCTCTTCAATCTCCTCTCCAATGCTTGCTAGTTGGTCTGCCACATCTTTAATCTTTGTCACATACTCTGAGACTGATTGCTTGGGCTGCTTCCTAAGGGTTGTGAATTCAATCCACAGTTGATTCTTCCTAGCCCTTGTGTTTGAAGAAAAGTATGTTGACAAGCTTTCCCAAGTCTCTTGGGAAGTCTTACAATTCCTTACATGAGGTAAAAGAAAGTCAGATATAGAGTTAAGAAGGTAAGACCTTGCCAGAGCATCCTTTGCACACCATTGGTTGAGCTTCTCATGTTCATCCTTTGTGGGTAGTCCTCTAGTTTTGAATGAGGGCAATTCCTCATCTCCTGATATGTATCCAAATAAACTTCTGCCTTGTAGATAGGTCTTCATCCTCAATGACCAGGCTTGGTAGTTGTTCCTGTCCAATTTGTCAATGAATGAAGGAAATCCATCACCCATGTTTACCTTCTTTGCTCTGATACCACTGTTGGGAGTGATGGTTGGATGCACTCAAGAAATGAGTTGGTGCTGCTATACCTGCTTCACACCAGCCCTCCTTTGATTCCAGAAATGCTTAGTACACACCTTGAGCTTTCAAATGATACCAAGAAAGCATATATGTGCTTTGCAAATGATTTGTGTAATGACCAAATCAAAACAGACAACTTTGCACTTCACAAATTCTAGAAAACTTGCTATTTCTGTAATGATACCTGCTCAGTGTTATGCTCAGTGTGACCAGCACACTTGCAATTGAAACAATTCCTTTTTGGAGTATTAAAGTACCTTAATAAGCTACCATTTGCAAGTGGAATGAGAAGAAATGATAAACCACATCCAGAGAAATTGATTTAGCAAAATTATGATTACCCCCGACTTTTTAGGAGAGTTGCAAAGATAGACCAGAGGTGACTTCGAAGCAGATTTCTCGAAAATGGCTGAATGAAATCTTCTGAAATTTTGTATGCTTGTAGAAGACCTTGAGCTGGTTCCAACAAGCTATTAAACTCTTGATTTGGTTCAGTGAGCACTGAGAAATGCTTCTTGGAAGTTGACAGACTTGAAGTAGAAAACACAGAGAACCAGATATGATGAATGTGTATATATCTATTGATTGATATGATTATACAAGCTCATTAGCATGACAAGCATAGCTAATTGAGGTGTGGTGGTGTAGGCTATGGAGTAGCACTAACACACACACAGTTACAATAGTAGAATGCCTCGGGGAGTGAGCTAAAGTGAGTGACACACCCGCGAGTTTTTTCTCTCCACTTTTATATGAGTTGAGTGATCATTTGAATTTGAAATTCAAATGTAGGCTCCCTAGAATATCTCTACTAAAAGTAGGGAGATATTCACTCTACTAAGCCATCTACTTTTCCACGAATACAATCAAGTAGGTAGGTGATTAAAGTGATTATATGTAAGTGCCAAGTCATATAGACTTTTACAATGAGTAAAAAAAGTAAGAACTTATAAGCATAAGTTCTTATGGTCCTTGCTTCAAATGAAGATATCCTTCAATGGTTCCAAGCTAATCTTCCAAGGTTCCAAGCCAATGTGTTAAGGCTTGAAATGCACCAACAGGTTATGCACAGGAAAGAGGCATTGATCTTGATGAGACCTTTGCACCTACTTGACGAATGACTACTGTTTGTAGCATCTGTGCACTTGCAGCTCATCATGGTTGGAATGTACATCAGTTGGATATCAAAACAACATTTCTGAGTGGTGACTTGCATGAAGAAGTGTATGTTTTTCAACCTTGTGGCTTTGTACAGAAAGGGCATGAGAACCAGGTGTGCAGGTTAAAGAAGGCATTATATGGCTTAAAGCAAGCACCACATGCTTGGTATGAAAAGATACATGCCTATTTGATTGCACATGGTTTTGAGAATAGTCCAACTAAAAGCACCTTATATGTTAAGTGTGCTAATGATGTACTTCTGATGATTATGGTTTATGTTGATGACATGCTGCTCACTGGTCCTCATGAGAGGCATATTGGTGATTTTAAGGCTGATTTACATGCCTCATTTGAGATGTCTGATTTGGGGCATTTGCATCACTATTTAGGCATTAAATTTATGCAAGTTGATGGTGGAATGGCTTTGTGTAAAACGAAATATATTGACACATTATTGCAGTGTTTCGGCCTTGAAGACTGTAAGCCTAGTGCCACTCCTATGGAGATAGGTTTACAGTTGAGTCTTCAGGATGCTGGAGATGCATTTGATGTTGTTCTCTATTAGTAGGCTATTGGATGCTTGATTTACTTATGCATTACTCGGTCATATATTGAATTTGTTGTCTCACAAATGAGCAGGTTTATGCATTGCCTAGGTGTCAAGCATTGGCAGGCAGTTAAGCGCATCTTTTGCTACTTGAGTGGTACTTGGATACTTAAGTTGTTTTATCCCAAGGGGGGATCATTACCGCTAGATTTTCATGCTTTTTCTGACTCTGATTGGGCTGGTTGCTATGACACTCGTGTGTCCACTAGTGGTTTTTGCTTCATGCTTGGTAACTCATGTATATCTTGGTTGAGGAAGAAGCAGCCTACTATGGCCACTTCCAGTTGTGAGGCTGAGTATAGGGCAACTTTCACAGTGACTGTTGAGTGTGTGTGGCTTAGACGCCTTATGGATGATTTGGGCGTTGGTTAGTCTTCCGCCACCACCATCTTCACTGACAGTCAGAGTGCATTGGCAGTTGCGAGGAACCCTGTGTTCCATGCTTGCACTAAGCACATTGAGGATCATTATCATTATGTGAGGGAGAGGTTCTTTGCTGGGGAGATCAACTTGGCATATGTGACCACGGAGGAGAACATTGCAGAACTTTTCATGAAGGTTTTGCCTAAGGAGAGATTTGAAGCTTTCCGCAAAGCTTTAGGCTTACTTCCTTTTGTGGAATGATTTCCACATAGCTTGGCACTTCCTTATAAATGAGTGCCACCTCCTTGTTTGTTGGTGCATTTTGCCCAAGCCTACATGCTTGATATGCTTGATATTATCCTCATTTGTAAGTCACATGAGTAGTCATGTGAACACCTCTTGTAAAAGAGTACATTTTATCTCTTGTAAATGGAAAAAGAAAAAAGTAAAAGGATGGCTTACCTCATCCATGATGTAAAAGCAAATTCGTGGCTCCAACTACCAAAATCACGAATTTTTGAGCTGAGGGAATCTCTCCTAACTTTGGGGATCACTTTTAGGTGGAGCCATTCGAATTCGAATTCAAAACTCCCTCCAAGAATTGCTATAAAAGGAGCAAGAAGGAAGAGGCGATTAGCAAGCCTTGTACGTGACCACTTCATGTCATTTTGTAGAGATTGAAGAGCTTACTCCATAGCTCTATCATTCTACTCCCATTGTGCAAAGATTCATTGCCAATGTGGTTGTAATCATATGTGAATCTATACATTTATTATCATCTACCTCTCTGTTTTGTTCTCTGCTATACTCACTCAGAGCAGTAACTTCAGAAGGTCATATCTCGAGTTGTACTGAACCTTTTTCAGTGTTTTAAAGTGCGTTGGATAGCTCTCACTGTCTAGTTTCTACTTATACATTTTCAAGGTCATTGGATTTATACTTTTGGAGATATCTGCATTTTACTGCTTACTGGTCTATCTCTGCAGAGCCCCGAGAATTGTGGGAATGTTCCAGAACTTGATGAAACTTGTTCTCAGTGCTCAGTCCATCATTTGAAGTGTTTTAACTTGGAATAGGAAGCTTGCTAAGTCTATTTGCTATGCCCAAAAGGAATTTTTCTAATTCCTTTCAGGTTGAGAGCACTGTTCATTTTTTCCAGCAGGTGTATGTCCAAAAATAGCAAGTTTTGGGAGCTAGTCATTTCGCAACTAGCCTGTCTTGACTTAAACTTTTGGGATACATGTTCCAAAGTACTTGGCTGATATTTTGGTGGATTTAGGAAGCTCAAAGGGTCTACTAATCAACTCTGAAGTCTCAGTTGGCTGGTGTGAAGCTGGTTGTAGCGGCACCTACTCATCTTTGGATTGCATCCACCATCTCTCTTCACAGTGGTATCAGAGCATAGTCAAGCAACATGGGAGATGGATTTCCATCAACAATTGACAAATTGGATCGAAACAACTATCCGGCATGGTCTCTAAGGATGGAGGCTTACCTTCAAGGGAGGAATCTATATGGATTCATATCCGGAGATGAAGCAATGCCAACCATGAGGAACAAAGGGCAACCATCACATGAAGAAGTGGAAAGACTTTCGAATTGGTGTTCGAAGGATGCACTTGCAAGGTCCTATATTCTAAACTCAATCTCTGATTTTCTTTTACCTCATGTCAAGGGATGCAAGACATCAAGAGAAACCTGGAATGCACTTGCTTCTTTCTTCTCTTCCAACACTCGAGCAAGGAAGAACCAATTGTGGATGGAGTTCACAACAATGAAGAAAAGCCCGAAGCAAAATGTGACTGATTATGTCACAAAGATGAAGGAGATTTCCGACCAACTTGGAAGCATTGGAGAGGTAATTGAAGAGGAGCAAATCATAAGACAAATCATGAATGGAATCAAAGCAGACGACAAGTGGGAGTCATTCACAACAGCCATGGATTTATACATGGATATGCATGTACCCGACCTCAACACACTCATGGGCCAACTCTTCACTCATGAAGCAAAGATTAGCAAAGGTGGTGAGTCCTCAAGAGGTAATCAAACTTCTGCCTTATATTCTGATAAAGCTAAGGTCAAGGACAAGTCAAAGAATAGAAAGAATGAAGATGAAGGAAGCTCTTTCCAAGCAAACTTTGCAGGTAGAGGACGAGCTAGAGGAAGAGGCAGAAGTGGAAAGCAAGGCAGGGGGAGATTCCAATCATCTCAACCTTGCAACATATGTGGCTTATCTAACCATACTACTGAAGAATGTTTCAGGAATCCAAGGAACTCAAGAGGAAGAGGATTCAATAGAGGTGGCTATGGATCAAATAGAGGTAGGTACAATGGAGGCTACAACAACAACAACTACTACAACAACAATTACAACAACAACAACAACTATCAAAGTGGCCATAGAGGAAGAAGAGATTACAATAACTATGCAGAGGACCAAAGTCAAGAAGATTCATTATTGATTATGAATCTATCAACAAAGAAGGATAAGGATGATGATCACATATTTTACATTGATTCGGGATGCTCGAACCATGTAGCAGGAAATGTGGCTTTACTTTCTGATTTGGAAGATCCTCATAACAAGCATGAAGTGCAGACAGGAGATGACACAAAGCACTCAGTGGAGAAGATAGGTAATGTGAAGACATCAGATGGGAATATGAACCTCTTAAGCAAAGTCTTGTATGTCCCTACAATTACCAAAAATTTAATAAGTGTTGGACAGATTGTTGAAAAAGGATTGCAGGTTAGATTCAATCGATTTGGAGCATATGTTGAAGACCCAAGGCAAGGCTTTCGAAGGATTGCCAAAGGAGAAAAGACAGGAAGGCTTTTCACTTTTGAAGTGGAAGATACAAAGAACATAGCTTTGTTTAGCTATGGATCTCAAACTCTAACAGAGTTGGAGATATGGCACAAAAGGCTTGCTCACATTGGTGAGAGGACACTCAAACAGATTTGCAGGGACCAAAGTGTACTTGGTTTGCCTAATATCACAAGGCAACACATGATTTATAAGTGTGAAGCTTGTCAACTCGGCAAGGCTCATAGACAACCTTTCAATAAGAAAGGATATATGTATCAAAATCCTTTGGATCTAGTGCACACGGATGTGTGGGGTCCAAGTAAGGAGCCATCTATATCAGGCTCAAGATATTATGTGTCTTTCATAGATGATTGTAGCAGGTGGACCATTCTGTTTTTCATGAAGCACAAGGATGAAGTGTTTAATTGCTTTAAGAAGTATATTGCTCCTGTTGAAAATCAAACAGGTAGGACTTTGAAAAGACTCAGATCAGATGGTGGAGGAGAATACTTCTCTTCTGAATTTGATGCCTTCTTGCATGAAAGAGGCATTAAAAGGGAAGTCACTACAAGGTATACACCTGAACTCAATGGTGTAGCAGAGAGGAGGAATAGAGCTATCGTCGAAGCTGCAAGGTCCATGCTCAACGAAAAGGGATTGCCGAACTACCTATGGGCAGAGGCTGTGTCGACAGCCACATATCTCATAAATAGACTTCCATCTAAGTCACTAGATGGAACCACTCCATATGAAGTGTGGAATGGAAGAAGACCTAGTCTAGAGCATTGTAAAATCTTTGGATGCTTAGCCTATGCTCACATTCCTTCTCAAGTAAGAGGGAAATTGGATCCCAAGGCAGAGAAGTGTGTATTCATTGGTTATGATCAAAACCAAAAAGGATATAGATTGTACAATCCAACCAATAAAGGATTTTCTGTGAGTAGAGATGTAATTTTTGATGAAAACAAATCATGGTTTGATGATGACAGGAAAGTGAAGCTGCCATATGACTTGGATGAAGATTTTCCATCACTTCAACCAAAGGAGCCAAAGCAGATTGAAGAAAGTGATTCGGAGATTGACCTAGAAGACTTGGAAAGACTAAAGCTATGGAAGAACAAAGGTAAAGCAAAGATGCAGGATGCTACATATGGACCCGAGAGCTCACATCAACCACTTAGAAGGTCTTCGAGGGAGAAGAAGAAACCAGAGAGGTTTGGTTATGATACTTCTTTGGTCACCAAGCACTCAATCTACATTGCAAAGGATTCAACCAATGAAGAACCTACCACATTTGAAGAAGCACAAAGCAAGAAAGCTTGGAGAGATGCAATGGATGAAGAAATGGAAGCCTTGAAGGAGAATGACACTTGGGAGCTTGTACCTAACAAGCCATCTATGAAGATAATCGGATCTCGATGGATATACAAAATCAAGAGGAATCCAGATGGAAGTATAAATAGACACAAAGCAAGGTTAGTTGCTAAAGGGTTTGCTCAAACCCATGGTATTGATTATGAGGAGACTTTCTCTCCTGTTGCAAAAATGCCTACAATTAGGGTTCTCATAAGTCTTGCTGCATCTAGAAATTGGAATCTTTATCAACTTGATGTAAAGAATGCTTTCTTGAATGGATGGATTTCTGAGGAAGTGTATATGGCACAACCTCCTGGATATGAGGATGCACATCATCCTAACTATGTATGCAAACTAAAGAAAGCTTTGTATGGATTGAAGCAAGCTCCAAGAGCTTGGAATTTCAGATTGGTTACTTATTTGCAGGACCAAGGATTCAAAGCTAGCAAGGCGGATACCTCTTTGTTCATAAAGAGGAATGGATCTGAAGTGATCTATTTATGTGTGTATGTTGATGATATTATTATCACAGGCAATGATCTTGAAGGAATCAAACAGGTAAAGAGTCAAATGAAGGAGGAGTTCAAAATAAGTGACCTCGGACCACTCACTTATTTTCTTGGATTGGAGTTGATCTACACAGATTCAGGTATATACATCACACAAAGGAAGTATGTCCATGACATGCTCGTCAAGTTCAAGATGGAAAATACCAAGTGTGCAGGTACACCTATGGAGCAAAATCATAAGCTTAGTGCTTATGAAGGAGAGCCAATTGAAGACATCACAAGCTATCAAAGCTTGGTTGGAAGTTTGAACTATGCAACACTCACAAGGGTGGATATATGCTATAGTGTTAGCATATTGAGTCAGTTTATGCATAAGCCGAGAAGACCACATATGGAAGCGGCCAAGCGTGTCCTCAAGTACCTAAAGGGGACTATGAATGAAGGTTTGTTCTATTCATATACTTCAGATATTGAGCTAAAGGTCTACTCAGATGCAGATTGGGCCGGATCTAAAGATGATAGAAGAAGCACATCAGGGTATATATCATTTGCAGGTTCAAAAATCATTTCTTGGTCATCGAAGAAGCAACCAACCATGGCATTATCTTCTACTGAAGCTGAATATAGAGGTTTGGCTAATGCAACTCAAGAAATCATGTGGTTAAAATCTTTGTACACAGATCTTGGACTTCATTCTTCAACACCTCACATTTTTGGTGACAACACAAGCTCACTACATCTAGCAGCTAATCCGGTATACCATGCTAGAACTAAGCATATTGAAGTCCACTACCATTATGTAAGAGAGAAGCTAATGAGCAAGGATATTCAACTATCCTACGTCTCTACAGATATGCAATGTGCAGACATGTTGACGAAAGCTCTTGATGGTACGAAATTAAGTAGATTCAAGTTGATGATTGGTTTGCAGGAAATCAAGGACAATTGAAGACTTATTTGGAGGCCAAGCATGTTAGGCTTGAGGGGGAGCTGTTGGTGCATTTTGCCCAAGCCTACATGCTTGATATGCTTGATATTATCCTCATTTGTAAGTCACATGAGTAGTCATGTGAACACCTCTTGTAAAAGAGTACATTTTATCTCTTGTAAATGGAAAAAGAAAAAAGTAAAAGGATGGCTTACCTCATCCATGATGTAAAAGCAAATTCGTGGCTCCAACTACCAAAATCACGAATTTTTGAGCTGAGGGAATCTCTCCTAACTTTGGGGATCACTTTTAGGTGGAGCCATTCGAATTCGAATTCAAAACTCCCTCCAAGAATTGCTATAAAAGGAGCAAGAAGGAAGAGGCGATTAGCAAGCCTTGTACGTGACCACTTCATGTCATTTTGTAGAGATTGAAGAGCTTACTCCATAGCTCTATCATTCTACTCCCATTGTGCAAAGATTCATTGCCAATGTGGTTGTAATCATATGTGAATCTATACATTTATTATCATCTACCTCTCTGTTTTGTTCTCTGCTATACTCACTCAGAGCAGTAACTTCAGAAGGTCATATCTCGAGTTGTACTGAATCTTTTTCAGTGTTTTAAAGTGCGTTGGATAGCTCTCACTGTCTAGTTTCTACTTATAAATTTTCAAGGTCATTGGATTTATACTTTTGGAGATATCTGCATTTTACTGCTTACTGGTCTATCTCTGCAGAGCCCCGAGAATTGTGGGAATGTTCCAGAACTTGATGAAACTTGTTCTCAGTGCTCAGTCCATCATTTGAAGTGTTTTAACTTGGAATAGGAAGCTTGCTAAGTCTATTTGCTATGCCCAAAAGGAATTTTTCTAATTCCTTCCAGGTTGAGAGCACTGTTCATTTTTTCCAGCAGGTGTATGTCCAAAAATAGCAAGTTTTGGGAGCTAGTCATTTCGCAACTAGCCTGTCTTGACTTAAACTTTTGGGATACATGTTCCAAAGTACTTGGCTGATATTTTGGTGGATTTAGGAAGCTCAAAGGGTCTACTAATCAACTCTGAAGTCTCTGTTGGCTGGTGTGAAGCTGGTTGTAGCGGCACCTACTCATCTTTGGATTGCATCCACCATCTCTCTTCACATTGTTCAGTGCATCACTCCCAGGGGGGATTTGTTGATATATTTAGGTAGTGATGTATGTGAACACACTAGGACCACCGGGGCACTTTTTTCCCTCTTTAGGAGGTTTTTTTCCCTCGGCTTGTATATATGCTTATTGCCCTAATAGGCTACTCATCTTTGTACATTCTCTAGTAATACATTCAATATTTTGTGTTGTGCTCCAAGCTTCTTCTTCTTGTGCTATTCATGTGCTTTCGCAGACGTCTAACTCCAACAGAAGTTCACTTTGCCTCAAGCATTGTTGGAGTTGTGATTGATATTTGCATCAAGAGATTGGAGTTGCCTTAAGTCGTTGATTTGAGTGTCTGTGCATGCATGAATTTATGCACCTATGTGTGTTCTTGCCTCTTGCTTGTTGCAGGTGTGTGTACTTCCATCTTGCCGAATACAATATTCATACCACTGATTGGTCATTTTAAGGATTTCAACAATTCTTTATTGTGTTTCAACAATAATTTTACAATAGTTATAATGATATCGAAATGACCATCGGTATTGGCTAGCATGGTTTTTCTCAACATTTCCAATGATCATATCGACACCAAGATATGATTCTTGGTATGGCTAGCATTGGTATGAGACTCATATGTTGTAGTGCTGCAGTGAAAGTTCATGCTTCACTCATGACGGACAAGAAGAATTTGTTCAGCATTTGGAGGTCTGCAAATTCTCCTTCGTTTTTCGCTTCAAAATTATGTGCATGTCTTGGCGCCAGTGTATCACTTTGCCTCAAGCATTAATGGAGTTGTGATTGATATTTGCATGAGGAGATTGGAGTTGCCTTCAGTCGTTGATTTCTTTTACATTCTGACAAAGAGTTTGATGTATAATAGCATGTGAAGAAAACATACCAAATGATCCTCAAGTCGGAGGCAAAAGATGCACTTTTCACTTCTTCTTTAATAAATGGCTTGATACCAAACAAACTCCATGAACTCTTCTGTCTCCCTCTAAAGAAAAACCTACGTCAACACAAACAC
>CM035430.1:34033953-34041453 GCA_020310875.1 Ceratopteris richardii
AGGATATGTTATCAAGCATTTAGCCTTGGAGTAATTGGACCAACAACTCCCCCTCAAGCCTAACATGCTTTGGCTTCAACTTTCTTTAATCTCCTAGAATCCAATCATCATCTTGAACTTGTTCAATTTAGTTACATCCAAAGAATTAGTTAGCATATCTACACATTGCAAGTTTGTTGATACATAGGACAATATGTCCTTGCTAAGTATCTTCTCTCTCACATAATGATAATGCACTTCAATGTGCTTAGTCCTTTCATAATATACATGATTAGCAGCCAAATGTAAAGAGCTAGTATTATCTCCAAAAATCATTGGAGTTTATGTATGTATCCCCAAGTCTAAGTAGAGTACCTTTAACCACATTGCCTCTTGTGTTGCATTTGAAAGACCCCTATATTCAGCTTCAGTTGATGATAATGCCACAGTTGGTTGTTTCTTTGATGACCATGAAATCAACTTAGATCCTACAAAAGATAAATAGCCAGAGGTGCTCCTCCTATCATCTTTTGAGCCAGCCCAATCTGCATCAGAGTATAGCTTGATATACCAAGTCAGATGTAAATGGATAAAATAGACCTTCATTTATGTTACCCTTCAATTTTGTATTTTCCATGAGTGTGCCTGCAATTTTGTATTTTCCATTTTGAACTTAACTAGTATATCATGGATATACTTCCTCTGATTAATGAAAACACTAGAATCTATATAAACAATCTCTAAACCAAGAAAATATGTAAGCAATCCAAGATCATTGATCTTGAACTCCTCCTTCATCTGGGTTTTAATCTTCTTGATGCCATTGGCATCGTTTACTGCAATGATAATGTCATCCACATAAACACATAGATACATAAGCTCTGAATTAGTCTTCTTAATGAAGATTGAAGAATCTTCCTTGCTTGTAGTTGCTTGCAATAAAACCTTGTCTTGCAAGTATGTGACCAGCCTATGGTTCCAAGCTCTAGGAGCTTGCTTTAAACCATACAGTGCCTTCCTTAATTTACATACATAATCAGGTTTGTCTTTGTCTTCATATCCTCGTGGTTGAGCCATGTGGACCTCTTCAGAGATCCACCCATTAAGGAATACATTTTTAACATCTAGTTGGTACATGTTCCAATTCTTTGAAGCAACAATACTTACTAAAACTCTAATAGTTGGCATCTTGGCTACAGGTGAGAAGGTCTCCTCATAATCTACTCCATGGGTTTGAACAAATCCCTTTGCTACTAGCCTTGCTTTATACTTGTTTATTGTGCCATCTGAATTCTTTTTCACTTTATAAATCTACCTGGATCCTATTACCTTCATGAATGGTTTTTTGGGAACCAAATCCCAAGTGTTATTCTCTTGAAGTGCTTCAATTTCCTCCTACATAGCTTCTATCCATTCTTCTTTCATGTTGGCTTCCTCAAATGAAGATGGTTCCTTTGAAATAAGGTCTTTAGCTATGTATATAGAATGCTTGGTGACTAGTAATATGTCATAGCCATACCTTATAGGTTTCTTGCTTTCCCTTTGAGATCTTCTAAGTGCTTGATTGGATGAATCTAGAATGTCTTCCAATTTTTCGAGCTTTCCTTTGCTCTTGGACTTCTAATCTTTGATTTCTTCAAAATCAATTTGTTCTTCATCTTTTGAGTTGACATCCTCTGATGTATGTGGTTCTTCTTTGATCAGATTTGGAAAATCATTCTCCAAATCATAGGCTAGCTTTATTTTCCTACAAACATCCTCAAACCAAGAGGTATTTTCATCTAATACCATATCCCTACTAACTTTGAATCCTTTGTTAGTGGGATTATATAATCTATATCCTTTCTGATTCTAATCATAGCCAATAAATATGCATCTTTCAACTTTTGGATCAACCTTTCCCCTAATCAGTGAGGGTATGTGTGCATAAACAATGCATCCAAAAATCTTACAATGATCTAAAGAAGGTTGCCTACCATTCCATGCCCCAAAAGGTTTCATCCCATCTAGGAATCCTATTGATTAGGTAAGTGGTTGTGGAAACAACCTCTGCCCATAGATAATTAATGAGTTTTTTCTCATTCAACATTCATCTTGCAGCCTCTACTATTAATCTATTTCTTCTCTCTGCCACTCCATTCTGCTCAGGAGTGTACCTTGTTGTAGTCTCTCTCTTCATACCTCTCTCTTATAAGAAGGAGTCAAACTCATGTGAGAAATACTCACCACCTCCATCATATCTAAGCCTCTTTAAACTTTTACCTATTTGATTCTCAACCAATGCCAAATACTTCTTGAAACAAGTGAAGACTTCATCTTTATGCTTCATAAAAGAAAGTATTGTCCACCTACTATAGTCATCTATGAATGAAACATAATACCTTGACCCTAAAATTGATGGTTCTTTGTTGGGAACCCACACATCTATGTGTACAAGCTCCAAATAGTCTTCAAACACGTATCCTCTTTTGTTGAATGGTTGCCTACGTGACTTTCCAAATTGACATGCTCCATATTTGTAAATCATGTGTTGTTTGGACACATTTGGGCTGCCAAGCACACTTTAATCCCTACATATTTGCTTCAATGTCCTTTCACCTATATGTCCTAGTCTCTTATGCAATATCTCCAATTGAGATAGGGTTTGGTCCTTATACTTGAAGAGATCAATATTTCTTGTATCTTCAACTTCAAAGGTAAAACGTCTACCAGAGTTCTCACCTTTTGCAATCCTCTTGAAGCCTTGTTGAGGGTCCTGCACATCTGTCCAACACTAATTAGATTCTTGGTTATTGTTGGCACATACAATACCCGACTTAGAAGATTCATGTTACCATCAGCTGCTTTAACATTTCCAATCTTCTTTATTGAGTGCCTAGTGTCATCACTTATCTGAACTTCATGCTTTGCTTTGGGTTATTCAAGGTCAGAGAATAATGCTACATTTCCTGCTACATGATTGGAGCAACCAAAATCAATGTAGGATAGGTACTCATCATCTTTACCTTGCTTGGCTGTCATGTTCATGAGTAATAGGGAGTCCCCTTGATCGTCTGTGTAATTGTTGTAGTATCTCCTTCTTCTGAAGCCTCCTTGATAGTTGTTGTTGTAGCCTTGGTTGTAAATGTGATGGTAGTTGTTTCCTCTATTATTGAATCTTTTGCTTGATTGTCCATAGCCTCCTTTGTGGAAGCCTCTTCCTCTTTGATTCTTTGTGTTCCTGAAGCATTCAGTTGTGGTATGATTCTTCAAGCCACAAATATTGCAAGGTGAAGAATTGTGTGGTCTCCCCCTACCATGCTTTCCTCCTTTGCCTCTTCCTCTAGTACCTCTTCCTCTACCTGTGAAATTCACTTGAGAGGTACTGGCATCTTCTTCATTCTTCTTATCTTTGCCTTTATCTTTACTCTTATTTTTATCTATGTAAAGGGAAAAATATTGATTAACTCTAGATGTATCGCCATTCTTGTTGAGCTTTGTCACGTGTGGAGTTTCCCCATCAATGTATGATTTCAGGTATCTCCATGTCCATATATAAGTCCATTGTTGTTTAAAAGACTCCCATTTTTCATTGGCCTTGATACCATTTATGATCTACCTTACTATCTGCTCCTCTTTTATTTCTTCTCTAATACTCCCAAGTTGATCAGCTACATCCTTCACCTTGGTCACATAGCCAGGTAGACTTTGTTTTGGTTGCTTCTTCAAGATTGTGAACTCCATCCAAAGCTGGTTTTTTTGGCCCTTGTATTTGATGGAATGTAAGGTTGCATTTGTCGAGGTCTATGTTGTGGTCAATAATTCTTTTTTTTTTATGTACACGATGTGAAAATCCAACTTCAAATTCCACATTCTATTGTCAATTTTTGTATTTGCTTTGCTCCCTTTCCTCCTCTTGTTGTATCTGGCCTTCTCCTTGTAGAAGTGTCTTGCCTCCATGTGTTACCCTATGGCTCGTTGGAATGTGCATCTCATTCCATGGTGGTTGGGTATAATTTTCTCCATTAGTTGTTGGTTTTGGATCCGAATTTCTAACTAATATAACCCTTCTTCTTACCACCTATTTGGGCCCTCCTTGATGGGTTTCCTTTGTGCTAGCTCACTGATCAGACTTTGCATTTGAATATCCTTGAGACCAATCCTTTTGTTGATTTTTCACTTCATGTTCTCGCAATGGATTGCTGCTAGAGCATGTGCTATGATGTGAGACATGCCTAGAAGTGGTGTGGGAACCAGTTCGAGGTCTCTTGTGGGATTGCAACCATGGTGGGTGTTGAGTTCCTTGAACATGGCTAGCATAGATCACGTGGTTTTTCCTTGTAGTTTTCTTGGTGCCTGTCATTCTCTCAAGTTGTAAAGTGTGAAATGGAGTGAGTTCTCTCTATTTATAAATTTATTTTAAAAACTTTTTGTTCACACTAGAATGCACAAAAAACTAGTTTAGGAACATACAAATTATGCTAATACAAAGAATAACACATTAAAACCAAGATTATATATAACCCTATGATTTATCACATAATGGAATATAATGAATTTTCTTTACTTCCAAGTTGAACCCTCTCTTGATCTGTTAGCACACCACTAAGCATGATGTAGAGGTCCTAATGATGACTTCCATTTTTCACTAGCAATGGTGTGTTGTATCCTTTTCACAACTTTTGCCAACTGTGACTCCCTATCTCATTCCATAGCAAACTTTCTTGAGAATGTAGTGTGGTAGAACCAAGTAAACATGTCTTCCATATAGCTGGATTGCATTGGACCACCACCATCTTGCTTGTTTTTTATGTACACACCTCTAGAATTGTATTTTGACTTCTTCATTCCTCTGGTACTGAAAACCTCCAATGACCCATTTTGATGCATGAAAAATTCTCCATGTGCACATAAATATGCTAAAAATTGTTAAGTACATTAGAAAAAAATAAGTGCACTAAACAATTTGAAATATCAAGTAGACTTAAAATGTAGTGTGTAATATTGCTCTCTCCCCAAGATTGGATGAAACACTGCATGAAATCCACTAATGTATCTTGAAACAATTGATGTTGAATATCACTAGAGCTAGTGAGACCCATTAAACTAACCAACTTATCTAAGCATGACCAAACCTTATTTCTCTTATTACAAAGATCAACTTAAGAATCATTGTCTATTGTGATCATGCAAAGGTCTTTCCAGAGCTCATAATGTTCATTATCTTGAGTGTTGATACCTCTTTAAAAAAAAATTCTTTCCTTATTCCTTGTCATTGACACTTGTTGTAAACTACATTGAGATTCCCCAAATTTATGAACAACTAGGGTTAAGTTTCCACCATGACAACCAATTGAACTAATGAGCTCCTCTAGGTTTTTCATAGCTTGTACAAATTTATCAATTGACCTCATGGCAAATGCATATTCTATATGGAGCTTCAATAGTCTATCAAAAGATCAATATTCTTCTCTAGGCGCATGTTGTTCATTTTGAGAATATTTGTCATTGCTATCTCTAGTTGCTGGTGCAAATCCTATTGGAACAAGAACATGTACATTGTTGAATGAGGAGCATGTGTAGGTGCTAGTTTCATGTTTCTAATACATGTGAGCACCATGATGCTCAAAAACTTGAGCACCATAATAGAAAGAAGCACACAGATAGCTAGAATGGATTGTATAGTAGTTGTATTGCAAGAAAAAAGTGTGTTTTGGTATGTGGACATGTCAAAATGACTTTATCCAATGTTTATGAGTGAACACAAGTTTTTTTCAAAAACTCATATTTTGGGGCAACCAAAGTTACGAGTTTGATGATGTGGCATAACTTTTGGAGGGATTTTCAAAAGTATGTTTTTTAAAAGTGTTTTTATTAAAAAAAGGACTAAAAAAGTAACTTTTAACATATGCAGAAATGTATTGAGCATTTCGAATAAAGAATAGCTAAAAAAGGAGAGTTTTTCAAAAAATTCATTTTTCTATTCACATAGATGGACAGATTTGATGTTGTGGAAAGTGAGTTTTACCTCTCTCTCTCTCTCTTTGTGCAAAAGAGAGGGATGATCCTAGCTCAGCCTTTAAAAGATCCTACTTCAATCTACTAAAAAGTGCTCTATAAAATGCACGTTGTTCCCTTAACAAAGTATAGGATTAAGCTTAATCCCTAAAAATTAGGAATCCTTACAAGGCCCATGCAAGGTTCATTTTCTCCCCTAATGGGATGTATGAATAGATAGATAGATAGATAGATAGATAGATAGATAGATAGATAGATAGATAGATAGATAGATAGATAGATAGATAGATAGATAGATAGATAGATAGACAGACAGACAGACAGACAGACAGACAGACAGACAGACAGATAGATAGATAGATAGATAGATAGATAGATAGATAGATAGATGGATA
The DNA here is from genome assembly GCA_020310875.1 of Ceratopteris richardii. Lineage (NCBI taxonomy): Eukaryota > Viridiplantae > Streptophyta > Polypodiopsida > Polypodiales > Pteridaceae > Ceratopteris > Ceratopteris richardii. The sequence goes on from CM035430.1 coordinate 34,040,325, forward strand.
GATAGATAGATAGATAGAAAGATAGATAGATAGATAGATAGATAGATAGATAGATAGATAGATAGATAGATAGATAGATAGATAGATAGATAGATATATAGATAAATAGAGAGTTAGTTAGTAAGATAGATAGATATATAGATAGATAGATAAATAGATAGATAGATAGATAGATAGATAGATAGATAGATAGATAGATAGATAGATAGATAGATAGATAGATAGATAGATAGATAGATAGATAGATAGATAGATAGATAGATAGATAGATAGATAGACAGACAGACAGACAGACAGACAGATAGATAGACAGACAGACAGACAGACAGATAGATAGATAGATAGATAGATAGATAGGTAGGTAGGTAGGTAGGTATGTATGTATGTATCTATATATATATATATATATATATATATATATATATATATATATATATATATATATATATATATATATATAGATAGATAGATAGATAGATAGATAGATACATAGATACATAGATACAAAGTGTACACAGAAAAATGTGGGCTTATGGAAAACATACTTCTTTACACAAAATAGTGGATTCTAGCACTATTTCTTCTTTCAAGCACTTATCATGTGCTAGGTCAAAAGATATGAACCTTATAGAAAGTGAACTTGTTTACATAGGGACCATTGTGGTATCTAAAAAATATCTTTTTGTATCTTTGAACAAGTAAAAAAAGATTATATTTTTTTATAATAAGTTCTATTATTATTTTAAGCACATAATAATGAAGTTTTGCTTTTTATATTCAGATAGGTTATTTTGAAGGCTGATTGGTTTTGAGCCAAGTATAGAGGTAATAATTCACATTGCGAAGGTAATTATCTAGGCTTTGGGAAATTGATTCTTTGAAGATAATGTGATGTATGAAAGAGCCATATATTCTTTCTAGGCATATTGAACAAGCAATTTTTTACAAAATCCTTAATGCTCATCCTTAGTGGTAAGTAATTCACATTCAACTTAGAGGTTGATCATTGTTGACATTTACTGTTAGAGAGATCAAAGAACATCATGTTGATGGTTCATCATCAAATATTGACATATCTAAGAGAGGAATTAGAATCATTCTATATGACAACAATGATAATCGACATGAT
>CM035430.1:34046453-34081453 GCA_020310875.1 Ceratopteris richardii
GTACGTGTATGTGTATGTGTATGTGTATGTGTATGTGTATGTGTATGTGTATGTGTATGTGTATGTGTATGTGTATGCATATGTGTATATGTATGTGTATGTGTATGTCTTTGTGTATGTGTATGTGTATGTATATGTGCATGTGTATGTGTATGTGTATGTGTATGCATATGTGTATGTGTAGGTGTTTGTGTATGTGTATGTGTATGTGTATGTGTATGTGCATGTGTATGTGTATGTGTATATGTCTGTGTATTTGTATGTGTATGTGTATGTGTATGTGTATGTGTATGTGTATGTTTATGTGTATGTGTATGTGTATGCGTATGTTTATGTATATGTGTATGTGTATGTGTATGTATATGTGTATGTGTATGTGTATGTGTATGTGTATGTGTATGTGTATGTGTATGTGTATGTGTATGCGTATGTGTATGTGTATGCATATGCCTATGTGTATGTGTATGCGTATGCCTATGTGTATGTGTATGTGTATGCCTGTGTATGTGTATGTGTATGTGTATGTGTATGTGTATTTGTATGGCTATGCGTATGCATATGCGTGTGCGTATGCGTATGCGTATGCGTATGCGTATGCATATGGGTATGCATATGCGTATGTATGTGTATGTGTATGTGTATGTGTATGTGTATGTGTATGTGTATGTGTATGTGTATGTGTATGTGTATGTGTATGTGTATGTGTAGGTGTCTGTGTCTCTATGTTTGTGTCTCTGTGTCTATGTGTGTATGTGTATGTGTATGTGTTTATGTATGTGTACGTGTACGTGTACATGTACGTGTATGCGTACGTGTATGTGTACGTGTATGTGTACGTGTACGTGCACGTGTATGTGTATGTGTATGTGTATGTGTATGTGTACGTGTACGTGTGTGTATGTGTATGTGTATGTGTATGTGTATGCATATGCATATCGAATGAATAGTTTCTATCCAGGCATCCTTTAGAATCAAATGGAAGTGAAGTGCAGGTATTAGGTCGACTGGAAAGTGGGAGAAACAAATATTTTCGAAGATTCTAAAAGTGGGTGGACAAAAAGTGTTCATTCAATGCACTTAGGCATTACTTTCATAACATGTGAATGTATGTGTATGCATTCATGCGTATGTGTATGTGTGTTATATATATATATATATATATATATATATATATATAATTAAAAAGTATACCTTAATAGTATCGAACAGATACATTACTCCATCCAAAATTATTTTGAAGATTGAGAATAAGTAAGCTTGCACTCAGTCGTTTCAAGCAACTTCCTTCATATATATGCTTTAGACATTCTTCTCGAAGATATTTCTCTATTTTAGAAATATCAATGCTTTCGCTATCATTTTGATACCAATCCTAATAAAATCTTACATGATATCATCTTCATCATTATCACAAAAATCTTGTACTTTATCTTCTTTTGAATAAATGTCTTTAATCTTGCATATTTGGTAGGATCACTTTTGCATAGCGTCCTCATGGAAGCTTCTAATAAATGAGGTCTTGCTTGCAACTCTGAATGGTCTGGTGGAAGATCATCAATATCATACATTGGAATCTACACACATTGATAAAAATCATTAGTATTCCATAAGTGAATGAAAAGTAAACTTTAAACATAAATTTCAATATGTAAGTTAATTTGAAAATAGTTTCAATCAATTAGAGTTTTCAATGCAACACATGATAGCTGGATAGAAAGTTTTCATTGCTCTCTAGTTAAAAGGTGCTCATGGAGGTCTATGCCATCCATAGTTCACTAATAATTCATCACCAGCATGTAATGAAGTAATAGAATTGACAACTATGTATCTTATTACATTTCTACTCATGTATGGTGATTCATGACTATTTCCATGCTCCTCAAATGTGCAATTAGTCATTGAACTATTATATCCTCAACTACTATTTATTAAATGTGCTATATTTCCATGCATTCAAGATCTTGCATCAATATATAATCTCTCATTTTCTCCATGTATAATCCCTCTACTAGCAAGAGATAAGTACTCATGCTTTGAACATAACATGTAAGTCAATGCCAATCTCCCCATCCATATATAAGACCAGAAAATGACATAAAAGTGACTTCAGAGTTCGGAGGCACATACAAATCCTCTACAATAGAGACCATGACCAGCACCAGTAATAGTGGATGGATCAATCAAATAGCGATTAACCCAAAATTTAAAAACCTCTCCATCTAAAGGAAGTGTTCATCTATTCCATCCTCCATATCTTCTTCTATCATATGTTTGTACCAGATTATGATCACGAGTTGGCAATGGATAATCTTCAACCATTTGAGTCTATAAACCAGGAGGTAGAGGATTTCAAGAAACCTTTATGACATGTAAGTGGTATATTAACATTATTAGTAGCAGAATTATCATTGTCATCGAGCAAATATTCTTGTATATTAAGTATAATTTATTTTTGTATATGATTTTCAAATAAAATAATGACATTAATTTATAGAATCAATACATACCCAAACATTATCACATTGATAAGGTGGTGGTGCATGCTCAAAACTACCATAATCTAACTCATGTTTAATACATTCCAATCATGGACTTCAATATGTGCCATAGCAAAAATTACACCAACATATAATATGCTTTTGATAGTAAAAATTATCAATATAATTCTTATCCGAGGATGCATTTGAAGTCAATGCATGGGTAGGAGGTGGTAGAGTAGCCTCTTATTGATCAAATCTAATTATATTATAACAATAAAAAAACATATATAAGTCATGTACATATCTATAAAATTTTAGAATTAAAACTTTGATATACTTACAATAAGTAGTCCTTGCACGATTAGGAGACGGTGGTTGAGTTCCCTCTGATTGATCAAAATCTGATTGTGTATCAAATAAAGGTACTAGATATTGATAATCTAATTATTTACATACATACACATTCACATGTACACATTTACACCTCTGATTGATCAAAATCTAATTTTATAGCAAATAAAGGTACTAGATATTGATAATCTAATTATTTACATACATACACATTCACATGTACACATTTACACATACATACACATTCACATGTACACACATACACACATATTCACATATACACAAATACACATTCTCACATATAAATACACATACAAAACTATAAATGTATGACATGTGTATGTATGTATGTATATGTGGGTGTATATGTGTGTATGTGTATGTGTGCATGTATTTATTATGTATGTGTGTGTATCTATATGTGTGGGTATGTGTATGCGTGTGTATATGTATGCATGTTTATAAATATGTATGTATCTATTAGCTATATGTCTGTATGCATGTAGTATGTGTAAGTGTATGCATGTATGTGTAAGTGTACATATGTGTGTCTATATGTGTATGTGTATGTTTTTGTGTTATGTATGTGTGTATGCATGTGTCTAGGAGTATGTGTATTTGTGTGTATCTGTGTATGTGTGTATGTGTGCATGTGTGCATGTATTAAGTATGTATGTGTGTGTATGTATATGTGTGGGTATGTGTATGTAATTGTATGTATGTATGTGTAAGTGTATGTATGTATGTGTAAGTGTATGTATATGTGTATGTATATGCATGTATGTGTGTCTGTATGTATGTGTATGTGTGGGTATGTCTATATGTGTAAGTGTATGTATATGTGTATGTGTATGGATGTATGTATGTGTATGTATATGTAAGTGTATGTATGTATGCATAAGTGTATGTATATGTGTATGTATATGCATTTGTGTGTGTGTGGGTATGTTTATGTGTGTATGTATGTATGTGTAAATGTAGTACATTTGTATGTGTAAGTGTATGTGTATTTGTGTGCATGTGTGTATGTGTGTTGGTGTAATTCACAAGCCTACACATTTGGCTTGATGGATACATTGAAGTCCATACACATATGGAGAAGCATAGGAACTATTGCTAGTGGTTAATTACCACTTTACCTCTATGTAAAAGTCAAATTGACTTGGAATTGTTGTAAACACCTACCAAAAGGATTCGTGGAAAAAAGTTAGCTTTTGATTGAAGGAATATCTCCTAGGATATAGGAGCTTGATCATAGGGAGCCAAAAGTTTGAATTTGAATTCAAAATTTTTACTCACTCACTATAAAAGTGGTCATGGAAAAGCCGCGGGTAAGACTCATCTTTCTCGAGCTCATTACTGTCAATTCTGAGTGTGTGTGAGGCCTACACTCTAGCCCACACCTATATACACCATTAGGCAATGATCTTCATGCCAATGGATTTGTATACAAGTGTTCATTAATACATACATCTTCATTGTTCCTTTCTGAGTTCTCTATTATACTACCTCAAAGTCTGTCAACTTGTGGTGTGCATATCTCAGTCATTTCTCCACCAAATTCAAAGATCTAAAGCTTGTTGGAACCAAATCAAAGTTTTCTACATGCTACCAAAATTTGAAGGGATTCTATTTAGCCATTTCAGAGAAAAGCTCGTCGAGGTGATCACTGGTCATTGACTGCAATAGTCCTAAAAAATCGAGGGTAAAGGTTTACTTGCTAAATTGATTTCTCTTAGCATAGTTTATATTTTTACATCATTCCACTTGTAATAGTTATCTTACTAAGCTAATTAGATACCCATAAAAGGAATTTTTCCAATTCCTAATGTGCTGCTTATACTGAGCAAAAAACCTAGCAGGTGTCAAGACTAAAATAGAAAGTTTTCTTGAGATATTGAAGTCCAAAGTTATCTGTTTTGATTCAATCTTAACACACCATTTCCAAAGTACATAGGAAATTTTATGGTGTCATTGGAAAGCTAAGGAGGTCCACTTATCAACTCTGAAGCATCAAAGGGCTGGTACAAAGCAAGTTTTGGTAGTACCTACTCAATCTCTTGGAGTGTCCATCCATCTTTCCAAACAATGGTATCAGAGCAAGTTAAGGTAAAATGGGAGATGGTTTTCCTTCATTTATTGATAAATTGGATAGGAACAACTATCAAGCATGGTCTCTAAGGATGAAGACATACCTACAAGGAAGGAGTCTTTATGGATACATCTCAGGAGATGAGGAATTGCCCTCATTCAGAACAAGAGGATTACCAACAAAGGAAGAACATGAAAAGCTCAACACATGGTGTGCTAAGGATGCATTGGCAAGGTCTTATTTACTCAACTACATCTCTGATTTTCTTTTGCCACATATTAGAAATTGTAAGACATCCCAAGAGACTTGGGAAACCTTGTCATCTTATTTCTCTTCCAACACAAGGGCTAGAAAAAATCAGTTGTGGATTGAATTCACCACATTAAGGAAGCAACCTAAGCAAGCTGTTTCAGAGTTTGTGACCAAGATTAAAGATGTAGCTGATCAGTTAGCAAGCATAAGAGAAGAGATTGAAGAAGAGGAGATTGTAAGGAAAGTGATCAATGGGATCAAGGCTGATGACAAATGGGAAAGCTTCACCACTGCCATGGACCTTTACATGGACATGCAGATTCCAGACCTTACCACTCTCATGGGACAATTGTTCACTCATGAAGCCAAGCTCAACAAGAATAGAGATACATACAAAGGTAATAGTTCCTTTGTTCTATATACTGATAAAAAGTCTAAAGATAAAGGCAAGAATAAGAAGGTAGAAGATGAAGGCTCTACCTCCCAAGCAAACTATGCAGGGAGAGGTAGATCATCAAGAGGAAGGGGCAGAGGAGGTAAGCAAGGTAGGGGGAGACCCTATAACTCCTCTCCATGCAACATTTGTGGTTTATCAAATCATATTACAGATGAGTGTTTCAGGAATTACAAGAATCAGAGAGGAAGAGGATACCAAAGAGGTGGATACTCACAGTCAAGAGGTAGATTCAACCATCACCAAGGGTACAACAACAACTACAACAACAATTACAACAACAACTACAATGGCAACTACCAAGGAGGATTCAAATCCAGAAAGGACTATAACAACTATACAGAAGAGAAAGATGACTCTCTTCTGATCATGAACATGACTTCAAAACCAGGTACAAATGATGACCACCTATTCTACATTGACTCAGGATGCTCAAATCATGTGGCTGGTAATGTAGCACTACTCTATGATCTTGAGGAACCAAAACGTAAGCACCAAGTACAAACAGGTGATGACACCAAGCACTCAGTAGTTAAATTTGGAAATGTTAAGACTTGTGATGGAAATCAGAACTTGTTGAGTAGGGTACTCTATGTACCAACCATTACCAAAAATCTGATGAGTGTTGGATAAATTGTGGAGAAAGGGTTGCAGGTTAGATTCAACCAATTTGGAGCATTTGTGGAGGATCCTAAGTAGGGGTTCAAGAGGATTGCTTAAGGAGAAAAATCAGGTAGACTTTTCACTTTTGAGCTAGAAGATACAAAGAATATTGCACTATACAGTTACAAAGATCAAACACTTTTAGAGCTTGAGATTTGGCACAAAAGATTATGACATATAAGAGAAAAAACCTTGAAGCAGATATGCAGGGACCAATGTGTGCTTGGAATACCTAATGTATCCAAGCAACATATGATTTATAAGTGTGGTGCTTGTCAATTTGGGAAGTCTCACAGGTTACCTTTCTCAAGGAAAGGCTACATGCATGAGGACTACCTAGAACTTGTACACACAGATGTATGGGGACCAAGCAAAGACCCCGCAATCTCAGGATTAAGGTACTATGTATCTTTTATTACTGATTATACTAGGTGGACTATATTGTACTTCATGAAGCACAAGGATGAAGTATTTAATTGCTTTAAAAAATATCTTGCACTTGTTGAAAGTCAGACAGGGAAGATTTTGAAGAGGCTAAGGTCAGATGGAGTAGGTGAGTACTTCTCCAATGAGTTTGAAAACTTCTTGTAGGATAGAGGCATTAAAAGAGAAATCACCACAAGGTATACTCTTGAACAGAATGGGGTAGCTGAGAGAAGAAATAGGTTGATTGTTGAGACAGCTAGGTCTATGTTGAATGAAAAAAAGTTACCTAACTATCTATGGGCAGAGAGTGTTTCTACTTCCACGTATCTCATAAGCAGGTTACCATCTAAGTCCCTTGATGGGATGACACCCTATGAAGCATGGCATGGGAAGAGACCCTCACTTGACCATTGCAAGATATTTGGATGTGTAGCATATGTACACATTCCTTCTCAGATAAGAGGTAAGCTAGACCCTAAGGCTGAGAAGTGCATCTTTATTGGATATGATCTAAATCAAAAAGGGCACAGGTTTTACAACCCTTCCAATAAGGGATTCATGGTTAGTAGAGATGTTGTCTTTGATGAAAATGATTCTTGGTATGAGAATGAATGCAGGAAGTTTAAACTACCCTATGACTTGGAAGAGGAGTTTCCAAGTCTTGCAAAGGAGGAACCTACTCAGAATGAAGATTCAAATTCAGATGATGAAAATTTTATCAACCTTGAAGAGTTCAAGGCATGGAAGTCCAAGGGCAAAATGAAGATGAAGAAGCTTGAAGACATACCTAAATCTTCAACTCAATAAATTAGAAGATCACAAAGAGAAAGCAAAAAACCTATCAGATATGGGTATGATACATCTCTTGTTACTAAACACTCTGTTTATCTTGCCAAAGATTTGTCAATTGAAGAACTAGGATCATATGAAGAAGCCATAACCAAGATAGAATGGAAAGAAGCTATGGATGATGAGATTGAAGCACTCAAGGAAAGTGACACATGGGAACTAGTACCAAAGAAGGACTCCATGAAGGTAATAGGATCCAGATGTATCTATAAACTTAAAAGAAATTCTGATGGGTCAATCAACATGTATAAAGCCAGATTGGTAGCCAAGGGTTTTGCACAAACCCAAGGCATTGACTATGAAGAGACATTCTCTCCTGTGGCCAAGATGCCAACCATCAGAGTGTTGGTAAGTGTGGCTGCATCAAAAAATTGGAAGATGTACCAATCAGATGTCATGATTTCTTGAATGGATGGATTTCAGAGGAGATATATATGTCACAACCTCCTGGATATGAGGACCCTAAAAAGGTAACATATGTTTGCAAATTGAAAAAGGCTTTATATGGATTGAAGCAGGCACCTAGGGCATGGAATTATAGGTTAACTACATACCTTCAAGACCAAGGTTTTGTCATTGGCAAGGCAGACACTTCTCTATTCATTAAGAGAAGTAATTCAGAGGTAATATACCTATGTGTTTATGTTGATGACATAATACTTACAGGTAATGATGTCAAAATGGAATGAGACAAATCAAGAGCCAGATGATGAAGGAGTTCAAGATCAATGATCTTGGTATATTGAAGTATTTTCTTGGGCTTGAGTTAGTTTATACTAACTCTGGAATATTCATTACTCATAAAAATACATACAGGATATGTTGAAGAAATTTCATTTGCAGGATGCCAAAGTTGCAAGTTCTCCAATGGAGGTAAATCTCAAACTAAGTGCCCATGAAGGTGATGAACTTAATGACATTACAGGTTATCAAAGCATGGTTGGTAGCTTGAACTATGCTACCTTAACTAGGATAGACATTGCATATGGAGTTAGTGTGCTAAATCAGTTTATGCACAAGCCAAGGATACCTCACTTAGAGGCTGCCAAGAGAATCTTGAAGTATCTCAAGGGTACACAAAATCATGGTTTGTATTTTCCTTACACTTCAGACATTGATATCAAGATCTATTCAGATGCAGATTGGGCAGGATGCAAGGATGATAGGAGGAGCACTTCTGGATACATTTCATTTGCAGGTGATAAGCCAATATCATGGTCTTCAAAGAAGCAATCTACCGTTGCTTTGTCTTCTACAGAAGTAGAGTATAGAGGACTGGCTAATGCCACACAAGAAGCTATATGGATGAAGCTTTTGTATACAGAATTGGGTTTATATACTAGGCCACCAATAATCTTTGGAGATAATACAAGCTCACTTCACCTTGCAGCTAATCCTATCTATCATGCTAGGACCAAACACATAGAGTTCCATTACCAGTATGTGAGAGAGAAGTTGTTAAGCAAGGACATTCAACTAACCTATGTATCAACCAACATGCAATGTGCAGATTTGTTGACTAAAGCTTTGGATGGAACCAAACTTTGCAGATTCAAAGCAATGATTGGATTGCAGGATATACATGAAGATTGAAGATGAAGTCCAAGCGAAAATGTTTGGCTTGAGGGGGACCTGTTGGTGTAATTCACAAGCCTACATATTTTGCTTGATGGATACATTGAAGTCCATACACATATGGAGAAGCATAGGAACTATTGCTAGTGGTTAATTACCACTTTACCTCTATGTAAATGTCAAATTGACTTGGAATCTTTGTAAACACCTACCAAAAGGATTCGTGGAAAAAAGTTAGCTTTTGAGCGAAGGAATATCTCCTAGGATATACGGGCTTGATTATAGGGAGCCAAAAGTTTGAATTTGAATTCAAATTTTTACTCACTCACTATAAAAGTGGTCATGGAAAAATCGCGGGTAAGACTCATCTTTCTCGAGCTCATTACTGTCAATTCTGAGTGTGTGTGAGGCCTACACTCTAGCCCACACCTATCTACACCATTAGGCAATGATCTTCATGCCAATGGATTTGTATACAAGTGTTCATTAATACATACATCTTCATTGCTCATTTCTGAGTTCTCTGTTATACTACCTGAAAGTCTGTCAACTTGTGGAGTGCATATCTCAGTCATTTCTCCACCAAATTCAAATATCTAAAGCTTTTTGGAACCAGCCCAAAGTTTTCTATATTCTAGCAAAATTTGAAGAGATTCTATTCAGCCCTTTCAGAGAAAAGCTCGTCGAGGTGATCACTGGTCATTGACTGCAACAGTCCTGAAAATCGGGGGTAAAGGTTTACTTGTTAAATTGATTTCTCTTAGCATAGTTTATCTTTTTACATCATTCCACTTGGAATAGTTAGCTTACTAAGCTAATTAGATACCCCTACAAGGAAGTTTTCCAGTTCCTACTATGCTGGTTATACTGAGCAAAAAACCCAGCAGGTGTCAAGACTAAAATAGAAGGTTTTCTTGAGATATTGAAGTCCAAAGTTATCTGTTTTGATTCAATCTTTGCACACATCATTTCCAAAGTACATAGGCCATTTTATGGTGTCATTGGAAAGCTAAGGCGGTCCACTTATCAACTCTGAAGCATCAAAGGGCTGGTACTGAGCAGGTTTTGGCATACCTACTCAATCTCTTGGAGTGTCCATCCATCTTTCCCAACAATGTGTACATGTGCATGTATTTAGTATGTATGTGTGTGTATGTATATGTGTGATTATGTGTTTGTGTGCGTATGTAGGTATGTGTAAGTGTATGTATATGTTTATCTATATGCATGTATGTGTGTGGGTATGTGTATGTGTGTGTATATATGTATGTGTAAGTGTATGTATATATGTATGGTGCATGTATTTAGTATGTATGTGTTGGTATGTATATGTGTGGGTATGTGTATGTATGTATGTTTAAGTGTATGTATGTGTAAGTGTATGTATATGTGTATGTCTATGCATGTATGTCTGTGTGTATGTATGTGTATGTGTTTGGAATTTCATCGAAAATAGCTGTGCATAGACACACCAGGTATGTGTTCATACTCCACCATGTTTTTACTTCTCATCTCATCCGCCCATGGGTAAGCCCGCCCATAAACATGGCCAACATGGAGAAGATGGAGAGCGCACAAGCTCTCTCTCTTTTCTCTTGAGATACATGAGTAGTTTGGGACCATAGCACATTATATAGGCATTGTGTTGCACATTTCTATGATATGTGAGATCAAAAGAGCTGTCGGGCATGCTTGTTCTTGAAGGAGGTTGATTGGGCAAGAGATAGAGACATGTAAAGCTTCATATCCTCTGATTTGACCACCAAATTCACTACCTACACTCACTAATCTGGCCATAACTTGAGCTAGGAGTGTCCAAATTCGGAAATTTGGAATGCTATAGATTCCTCACTTCAAGAGCTTTCGAGATGGTGGATTTTCTACGTTTTGTTAAGATATGATTATTTTTAAAGAGCTTGAAGTTGACTGAGTGGAATTGTGAGAAACCCTTGAGGCTTGAATTGTTTTCTTATCTTCTCATAGATGCTTAGGGATGTGATTTTATCTCATTAGACCTAATTTTACTTACATTTTGTTATTTAGAATCATAAATATCACTAAATATCTAAAATTCTCGTACAAAATGAATTAAAAAAAGGGAAAAGTGGTTATTGATAGCTAGTGTATTATGATAAATTAGACTTTGAATTTCTTCTTTTATTGCTTTTATTGAATAGATTTGTTGATAGATTAATAAATGAGTGTTTATGCATTTATTTGCACATGGAAATTCAATTATGAATTCATAATTTTTTTTCTTCAAAGATATATTTGTAGAGATTCGAAGATACACAATATTATGATTGGTTGATTATGATAGGACAAATGCATGTATGTGTTGATAAGAATGAGTTAATTTATTTTTGGGCATGAAAGTACATGAATTCATTTATGAATGTGTAATAATAATAAAAATACATTCAAATGATTGTTTTATTGCGTCAAGCATCTAGTATTTTTTATGTGTGTTTTGACATTACTAGAAGCAATACATGATTTGATTTTACAAGCAAATATCCTCTTCATTGATGATATATTGCAAATTAATGACTTGATTACTTATGAACCCATATATTTATGCATACCAAGACATTAAATGTTTTAATTATAGTCAAAAGGTAGTTCAAATGCATAGAAAGGATCATGCTAGTACATTGAACTTATTTTCTTGCAACATGAAAGGTATTGTTGCATGTTGTTATATTCATAAATTTAAATAACAAGATCCAATTAGCATGAAAATTTTCACGCAATGAGATGATTACGTTCTTAACATCCTTACCAATTTTCATATCTTTTGAATTTTGTGTGATAGGTCAAATGGTCCAAATGATTCAGACCTATTGTATAAGGGTCTCCTTTTGAAAGGTGTAGAGAGATAGCTTTGCAGGCACATATCTCCTCATGGGAGAGTCAAATCGATGCATCCTTTTTTGGATTTGAAAGCCTATAAGCTTTTGTTTGCGGCTTCTAAATTTCATGAAATCTATCTTGAGTAAAGATAAAATTAAAAATCTCTCTAGTCATTGTGCAGGGAAGTTTCTAATGTAATTTGTTGTAGGTGTGCAGAAACTTGGGTGTTTCTCTTTATTGCATTGTCCAAATGATATGAATTTTTGATATGTGTTGCTAAATGTTTTTATCATGGATATTTTTAAATTCCATATGGTTTGGATAATTTTTAGAGCTTATAATGTCTATTTTTGTTCTTTGCTACCTCTATAAAGGACTCACTAGAGTAATGCATAGAGGTCTGTCGATTATCCCCTTTCTATTTTTTGCAATGTCCAATTAGGCTAAATCCTTTTGGAAAACTTTTTAGGCTATTTCATCCTATCACCCACCAAATTTGAATTGAATTGGATTTACTTTAAGGAGTCTATCAATGTAATATTTCCTTTGGTCTAGTTTCTAAGTCATGCAAAATGTGCAGGTGTTGAATACACTATTTTGTTTGTTTGTCTCATATAGAGAATGATCTTGCAATGAACTTTAATGTATAAATCTTAGCAAAGCTTTCCAATGAGCCAAATGTCACTAAATTTGGAGTTCATTTGGTCAGTCTACTTAGTGGCTCTTGGGAGCTATGTATCACTCTCAAGATCTCCTACACATAGGTATATGTTTGCAGAGATTTGGACATAAAAGCATATTTATAGATCCAATTAACTTGACCTCACTTGGAGGTGAACGAAAACTTCTAGGCCTATGTGGAAACCGAAAATAATTATTTTTGGAGATTCTTAGGTGCTTCTAATTTTCTAGTCGTTTCATAGGTGGTACACTTTTTGACATAAGAAGTTAGGGGAAGTCATCAAAGACCTTGAATTGTAAATTTTTAGGGAAAATCACTTGGAGATAGATTTTACTAAACTTGTAGTTAGTATATGCTCATTTATAATCATTTTTGAAAATGTATAAGGCTTGTATAGCTTGTTCATGGCACTTATCATCAGATGTATTTTAAGATTTGCCATAACTTGTATAGTTATCATGTAAACTTGTATAGGACCTATGGATTGAGTGAGGTTTATCTTGTGAGGATATATGGGATTAAGAGAGCATTTAGAATACATCTTTTTAATTCATGTTTTGCATTAATGAATCATTAACTAGGATTATTGTTAGTTAGGTATTGCATTTTGCATTTAAATGACTTATCAGCTATGTTGCTTGTCTAGAATGAACCGGGACGAGATTGTAACTCCCATGGATGAGGTCGAGCTTGAACATCCTTACACTATGGAGATTATAGCTCTCAATACCAATGTTAGAGGCATGGAGGATACCCTTCAGATGATCCTCAAAGCAATTAAGAAACGAGAGATGCCGTTAGTTGGTTCACCAATGTAGATGGAAGTTCCATCTATAGAACCATCTAGTTCACAGGTACCACTTACAAATGTAGGGGCATCTACTAGTAGAGACGTCAAGTGGCAAGTAAAGGACTTGAATGCATCAAAGTACCATGGATAGGTTAGTTCAAGGATGGCAGATGCGGTAGAGCCATGGATAATTAAGTGGGAGCAATGATTTTGCCTTTGCACCATTGAGGATGAGGAACAGAAGATCAAGCATGCCACTTATAGTTTGATAGATGTTTCTCATCGATGGTGGAGGAAACTAGCACAAGACAATATAGAACCTTCCACTTGGCCAGATTTCAAGGTCATATTTTACAATAAGTTTGTTCCTCCATACGAGCGTACCAGGGCTCTAGATGCCTAGTTTTTCCTCCAATAGAGATAGCTTACAGTGTAGGAATATGCAGATAAGTATAGGGAAATCTTATTGAAGATTCTAGATTACGTGCATGTAGCTCAGTGACGAGTAGCACCTCCTTTAATGTCAATCCGGGAAGACGTGAGGATGGTATGAAGACCTCGAGCAAGTGAAGGCACAAGTGCGTGAGTGAGAAGCACACAAACATGCACACACATACACACACGCGCGCACACACAGCAAGACAAAGAGTGAGGAGCAATGGAGTTCTTAGATTACTTTCAGAAAGTTCATACAGGTTCAAAACTATTACAAGCTAACCTTCAAAATGAGCTCTCTAGCTCCTTTTATAGTTTTTGACTAGCTTTGGCCCTGTCCAGACCTAGTGTCCGGCCTAGTTAAAAATTAGGTTCCAGGGCTTATTTGAGGGCTCAAACGAGATCTAAAAAATACGAAAATTGGCAGGTAGATACTTCTAAAGCTCCTCAAGCTCAAGGACTCCTTGGCTTGCACAAAATGGAGCTACAAAAATATGAAATGGTATTTACAATGGTGTTTAGTGATTAAAATCACTATTTGTGTAGGGATTTTCTCTGTTGATTTGTCATACACATCTTTGAGCTCCCTACTTGCTCTTTCTTCTTGTGTGCTCAACTCCTTGATGTCTGAAAATTTAGATGGCCTACTTGCCAGATCTTCTTTGGCTATTATGTCTGCTTGTGCTATCTCTTCGTTCCGACCCTCTTTGTCTTGTGGCTCCTTCGGTTCCTTGACTGCTGCCAACACCCCCCCCCACTCTCGCGTCTGTCGCCCCTGACAGACCCTTGTCTAGATGTTTGTTGAACGTAATATTGGACAACGTCGGAAGCAAGGTCATGTTCTTCTAATCTGAGCCCACGTGCTAGATCTGTTAATAATGCATCCCAATTCACTGGTCCTGGTACGTCCGGATGTGGCACCCGCAGTTGTTCTGAATGGATGGTTCTCTCCACAGCGAATAAGTGGGGGAGATGTGAGGGCCTAGGTACAAATATTTCTGAGTGATATTCCCAGAATCCTGTTATGAACATCTCCTCGAATGTCTGTTTATAACAAGCTGGGAGGTACTTTATTCTGGCGTGCCAAGCATATATTACCTCTATGGATGGGGTTGTGCTCATGTCGTATACCAGATCTTGGTTTCCTGTAAGAAATCCGACACCTGAGAAGTAGGGGTCTTTAATATTCTTGAACGTCCTGAAGGTGATTAGCATTAGTTCAAAGATTTTCATACACATTTGTGCCATCACATCGGGGGTATTCCGTAGTCGAGTGCTCCAATCTCTGATGGTAGAAATCATGTAATTTACAGTGGGAGGGCCTTGTGGCAGTGCTAGATAAACATAATTTAACCACTTTGTGCAAGCCTTGACGTTCTTGACAGCAATTGTAAATTCTGGCCAAGTGCGCCGGCGGAATACTGGAACATAACAAGGATTGTATTTAATAAAAAGGGGCATGTTAGTCCAGGTACGAACCATTTTCGGGTAGGTTTCAAGAAGATGGATTCTCCAGGCTGGTTGATGAATGGAGCCTTTCTTCGCACTTTCTGGGATATCTTCCGGCCCAAATTGTGTGGCAAAAGTTGGAGGTTTGCCACAACTGCGTTGAATCTCTGCATTGTAATCCGCAAGGAGCACACAATATGGCACATATTGATCATCGTTGGTGCCGATCCATCTATGATGAGACATGCTTTGAAAGTATTCAGACTTGATGATGGTGTCTTCTAACTTTGCCATAGATTGGATTTGAATGGCCACTCTATCTTCATGAGTTGTTGCTGTCTTCTCTAGTGTTTGGAGCCATTCAGGTACTTCAACTTCTAATGTGTCCATTCCTTCTGAGGTCTGTGCACCACCTGGCATCAGCATAGGAACGTATGGTTCCTCATATGTTTCATCCACCTCAAAGGGTACTAAGTCCTCCGGTTCAGGTTCTACAACTGGGGAGGGCTACCTTTCATATTCTAGTAACTTTTTCTGGAGCTCAGCTACCTGCTCTGTCAATGCCTTTACTTCCTCTGAAGTCGAGGCCGTTTCTATTACCTTGGTTGGAGCCTCCTATTCCCTGAGCTGGCTACGTAGCTCATCTCGTTCCCTTTCCAAATCATCATGTGCTTCTAATAAATCCGCATAACTTTCCAAGATGGTTTTCATTGTTTCTGTGGGAACCGCTTTGAACTGTTCTGGATCGATCTCATGGGGGGAACCTTCCATGGCTGCTTCCAGGTTTTCTTCATTTTGTTTCTGCAACCGTTTATTTTCTTCAAGTGCTGTAGCCATATGCTTTCGAAGTAGAGTTAAATTACGCCGGACTCTCAGGTTATCTGTTTGGTACACCTCCAGCAAGGCTTCGAGTTGTTTGACACCAGGTTCTGCTGATGGTTGGGGTGCCTCCAAGAGTGTTTGATGGGCTTGCTCGAGAGTGGTGTGGCGTTGGTTGAGTTCCGCATTTTCTTCTTCTAGCGTTGTGAGTCGTCTTTGTAGGTGTTGATGATTCGTTGTCAACTGTTGATGGCGGCCTTCTAGATCCCTGTACTCACGCTGAAGTTGATATACACAATGATGTAATGACAGGAATATACTATTTACATTAAAAGATGCAGGTAAAGATGAAGATGCAGGGGGAATAGGGAAGGGGAAGGGAGTTGTGAATGCTGTGGAATCAAGTGGTGAAGTAGGTGGAGGGGGTATGGGAGATTGAGGTTGTGTGGGGGGTGGGGGTGGTACTGTGGTGGATGATGTCTCCATTGTGTCAAATGTGGGTGTGACAGTAAAGAGGGGGACCGTGGGTGGGGTGGAAGTGATATTTGTGAAGAGTGTCGTGAAGGTGGGCATGGGAACTCCTCCAAATTGGATGCCGGGAGAGAGAGGAATTCCCATGACGACTGTGGTAGCAGTAGAAAAGGGCGTGGTGGTGCCGGGTGGTGAGGTGAAGTGTGTAGTGAGAGGTGAGGTGGGTGGGGAGAGTTGTTCCTCCTGATGTTCTTCTGTTGGTGTGCGGCCTCCCGATTGTGACACATTGATGTGTATTTGTTTTCCAGATCGCATGGGTCGGGCAGGCACACGTTTCTCGAATCGATTAATGTATGTCATGGCTGCATGTATGGCTTCATCTAAGCCGACCGCCTCTGCATGTAGGTTCATGGATTCGATAAACATATCGTCCACGCCTTCCTCTGCCAATAGTTGGCTCATGAGCACCTTGCCTGATTCAAGTGACATTTTGTGTTGTTCCTGAACTCGCTTCATGGTTTGGTACAATCTTTTTATTTGTGCCGAATATGCTGGGGCACTTGCTAGCTCTGAGAGTTCATCATATTCTTGATGTTGTTCTTTGTCGGCTTCTTCTTCTCCTCCTCCTGCCTCTTGTTCATCTCCTTCGACTTCTACGACGACTGGTTGTGTCGGGGCAGGTGTTGTTGTGGTGGGGTGTGGTTCCTGGGTCTGGTCTGCTTCTGTTTCAAGATTAGATCCGTAGATCAGCCTGGCAACTTCTTCATCCGTGAGGTCATTGAGAGTAAATCCCTGTGGAAATTCCAAGTCTGATGGAATGGGGGGAAACACCAAGTTGGGTCCTTCTGTACTTGGTCTAGGAAGACGAATGGTGAATGGCCGAACACGCCTAGTTTGAGGAGGAGTCACCTCAGGTGTGGTAGTGGCTCCCCTTGGTTGAGCACATGGTAATTGGATGCCCCCTCTCATATTCTTCAATGGAGGACCCGCTGTTGATAGTCGCCTTTGGAATTCTTGGGCCCTGGACCACACTAGTGCTCTTTGAATGGGCACGTCATATGCTAGGCACCTGTAAATTATTCTTGTTAGGGCACAATAGCCATGAAGTACATTTTTCTGCTTCTTATTCCAGCGCTGGTGGGCTAGGTGTATCTGATCGATGACCCAGTGCGGTATGTTGAGGGTGAGGTTCTCTGTTTCTGCCAAGTATAAGCTGAACCATATTTTCTTAGGGGGCATAGTGAATTGTTCTTGTGCGGGAAAAGCAAAATGTTGCATAACAGTTCGTAAGTGGAGAGCAATGGTAGGCGTCATTGCCACCATGTCCTTCAATTTATTGAGATCCTTATGCTTCATCCTACCCGGGACCATTGTTTCTTTCTCAGTGGGAATATGCATTCCTTGCATGTTCAATGCTTCCCGTACCAGATTGAGGGTCAGTTTGAATCTCTTGAGTTCGTGTCCTGGCAACAATGATGGTAGTACAAAAGTACTATCGCCTCCCTTGACCCTGCTAGGAGTTATGGACTTATGAAATAGGAGCAGCGTAGAAAATCAGGTTTAGGTAAGTGTGCCCTGAAATATCTATCCAGGCCTGCCTTGGTCCAAACTGATCGCATTACCTCTGCATTCTGATAGTTCTCGAATTCCCGAGTGAAAAAGTGGTAGCGTCCCCATTTGCCATTAAATTCAATTTCTGCTTCCCAGAAGTAGGTGCCGTCACCCAATGGCCCTGCTACATCACTAAACCAATGAGCATGTTTCCCCACTTGAGAAGTGTGTCCCTGAGGAGGGTCCTGGATAGGAAGGACATGCACGGCTTGAAGTTCTTGAGGCCTTTCGGTGAGTGGCAGTTCCAGAAGAATGGTTTCAATATCCACAATCTGTGCGCTAGACCCTGCTTGGGAACTGGTGCCTCCAACTTCTGCCATCATTATTGCTTGCTAGCTGGTTCTGTCGAGAATATAGAGCATGCGTTAATATTGTAATGGACAAGATAGAACACGTTTTGCCCCCGTTACAATATTATTGTGAGGTGAGTAAAGGGTTAGTGGGTTAGTGAGTGCACGATGACAGTCTGTGTAGTTAATGAATGGATAGTCCTAGGAGCTAGATGGAAAGATGCAGTGTCTGACTGGTGCAGTTAGTAGGTGGAGATGAATTTACAAATTGGGGTCGAAGGGTTTATTACACATCTTAGGTTGCCAAACGCAATGGATGGCTCTTGGTTTTGGTTTTGTGGAGACTCTGGAGGGGTGATGCGTCTTTGAGACCCATTTACGAGTGAGTCTGTGCGTGCTTCTAAGTGACTGTGTGTTCGAGTGTATCAGACAAGAGTGGGTGGCGGCTCCTTGAGTGAGTGAACTCAGTCGTGTATGATGTGAATCGTGTGGGACCAGTTGAGCCCGCAAGCAAGCCTTAGGCACCCAAATTTTTCTTGATTGTGGGTCAGCCTTCATCGACTTCTTGGGCACCCAGATAGATTTCACTTTCTCAACAGAGGTTTTAGGAGTCCTCTTATTAGAATCATGTCGTTGATTATTAATAGGAAGTTGAGACAGTTGTCGGGACTTGGCGACAATCGGGAGCTCGCCTTTTTGCACCCACATTTGTTTCACTGGATGAGTTGTTCTACTTCGCACGTTCTCTTGGTCTCCCGCATAGATAGTCTTCAATAATTGATCTGCCCTTAGTTGCTGCCTCCTTCTGACCTTTGGAAAAGAAGGGAGTTCCACCGACGCCTTGAATTTTCGATTGAGATCTCCATTCCTCTGCATCACATAGCTTTGGACAAGAACAACATGGTCAACTTCATGTGTACCCCTGGGGGGACCAGGAGTCTGTGCCTTTCCTAGTTCCTGGAGTGCTCCATTATCTAACTCAACTGTAATTCTACTCTGATTCACCCATACCTGAAGAAGTCCACTTCTTAGGTTTAAGTTGACTGCTTGGTCATAGATCCAGTCTTGACCCAAGACAAGAGGTTCAGTGAGGTCCTCATCTTGACATACTAGTACTTTGACTATCATTGCCTCGTCATGAATATAGAGGGGAAGTTCCACCTCGCCCATGCAAGGGGTTTCCACGCCTCCCAATCCTATGAGATATGCTTCTATAGGAATGACAGTTAATTTCAACTCTTGACAGTAAGACAATTTAACAGCACTAGTGGCTGCACCTGAGTCAATCAAGGCTCTTACAGTCCTTGCACTTTTTCCTTGTCATATGCCTAAGGTTATAAAAGGACGTCGATCAATTATCCTTTGAGAGCGGATACATGAAACTTCACACATAGCCATATGATATCCCTGATTTGCATGTGCATCTAGCCTAGGTTGCTCTCTACCTTGTCTCCTTAATTTCATTCTCCGTATGCGCTCTAAAGCTTCTTCTTGGGCTTCTTCTCGAATTCGCTTTTCTTCTTCTTTGCGTTTCTTAGCAGTATTGAGTCGACTTAGCATTTCCTCTGTGACAGGTTCCTGATACAACTTGACTCTGCATCCACTAATGTAGCTTGGGAGAACATCACCTTCTAAGGTGGCTAGCTGTACTGCGCCACTCGTTGAGATCCTATTAATGATCATGGGTCCATAGCCACGTTTCTCTAATTTCCTTGCCTGTTGTTTCAAAGTGTAGACTAGTACCAGATCTCCTGCTTTCAAGCCTTTATCCTTAATATGCGCATCAAAATATGCCTTCTATCGTTTCTTAGCTGCATATATCCCTGCAGTTGCCCTCAGTCTTGTTTCTCCTAATCGTTCAAGGTCAAAAAGTCTAGAGGATAGTTCATGACCTGTCCATTCGTGCTCTTGTGCTACTTTCAATGTAGGTATTAAGAAGTCCAACGGTAGCACAGTGTTTTGGCCAAATACCATCTGAAAGGGGGTGGCTTGGAGTACCGTTTTGTAGGCGACTCGGTATGCCCAAACAGCATGGTGTAGCTGTTTGTCCCAATCAGAGCGTCTATTGTTCACTAGTTTGGTCAACACATTGCACATAATCTTGTTTGTGCTTTCGGCTTGCCCATTAGCTTGTGGGTGGTAGGGGGCAGACTTCTTATGAACTACCAAGAATTCTTGGAGTAGATTTTCAATTACTTCATTCAAGAAGTGAGTGCCTCTATCACTTACTAACTCTATAGGTAGCCGGTATCTTGTGAATACATTCTCAAACAAGAATTTAGCAGTTGTTTGAGCGTCGTTCTTCGTCGTAGCTTTTACCTCTACCCATTTTGTGAGATAGTCGGTGGCAACAATGATGTATTCAGCATGTGAACCCTTAGCTGGAGGATTAATAGGACCTACAAAGTCTATTCCCCACTTAGAGAATGCATGTCCACCCATCATAGGTTTTAGTGGCATTTCATCTTTGCGTATAGGATACTGAGTTCGCTGACAGACATCACACCTCTTCACATAGGTATGTGCATCCATGTGGAGGGTCCGCCACCAGAAGCCCGCAAAATAGTATCGCTTTGATCACCTGATTTGGTCCAAAGTGTCCTCCCGCTACACCTTGGTGAGCAGTTTCCAAGATCTTGAGATATTCACTTTCATGGACACACAGTCTCAGGTAACCATCCTTACCACACTTGTATAGATTATCACCAATGAGTGAGTAATCCTGAGCTTCTTGTTCTAAACTCCTTTTCCTAACCAAAGTCATTTCTGGAGGGAATGTTTTCGTCCTCAGGAAGGATACTAGTGGTTCACTCCAATCTGGCACTATGGACACTTGATAAAGAGTGGCATGTTCCACAGGTGGTTTAGTGCAACAGATTGGGCATTCCTTGCACAACTTTTGGACATTAGCTTCCATAGTAGGCCAATGCACTCCTAGTCTCCTCAAGGTCTGTAGGGTTCGTTGCTTTGAGTAGTGTTGCTCTAATGCACCTACATGTGCCAATTGCAACCATTTAGCGTACTCATCCTCTTCCACACAACACGCCAAGATCCCTTGATCTGTGTGCTTGTACATACTTCCTGCCATGATGTGGTACTTTTGGGCTTTTACTACCTCTCTATCTTGAGTGTTTATGACTGGGTGGTTTGGCCCATATGTCAATACTGGCACTAATGGTTTAGCCCACTACGGCGCAACTTCCAAATTAAACAAGTAACCATCAGGAAGATCATCCGATACTCCTTGTGGGGCTTCTCCAGAGGTGAGCCTAGAGAGATGGTCTGCTCTCAAGTGAGTCTTCCCTTTCCTTACCACAACCTCGAAATCATATTCCATTAGTAAGAGAAACCATCTTACTAATCTTCCTGTATTGCATGGCTTGTTTACCAAGTACAACAATGCTTGATGATCAGTAAAAAATTTAAACTTATTTGCAAGCAGATAATGTCTAAACTTTATAACCGCATATACCATGCCTAGTCCTTCTCTCTCAGTAGTGGTATAATTTCGTTCAGCTACATTCAATTGTCTACTAGCATAGGCAATTGGAAGATCCATATTACCTTCACCCGTAGGTTGTGCGAGTACACACCCAATAGCATAATTGGATGCATCCACGTGAACATGGAATGGCTTGTTCCAATCTGGGGTGTTCAAGATTGGTGCTGAACACAATCGTCGTTTGAGCTCATTGAAGGAGTTCTCACATTCGTCAGTCCACTCAAAGTTAGTCAAGAGTCCGTACATGGGCTTTGCAATGACAGCATACATGTGGATGAAACGTCGGTAATAGCCACAATGCCCCATGAAAGCTTGCACTTCCTTGACATTCTTTGGCCTAGGTAACTCGGCTATGGCTCTCACTTTCTCTTCATCAGTGGATATGCCATTCTTTGACACTATGTGTCCTAGAATCTTGCCTTGCCTGACCATGAAAACACACTTCTCTGGGTTCAAGCAGACTTGATATTCTCTGCATTTGTCAAAGATTTGTTTGAGTTCTGGTATATGGGTTTGTCTAATGTTGGAATGAGCACAGAGGTCATCAACATAGACTTCTAAGTTCTTCCTCAAGAACTCTTTAAATACATGGCACATCAGCCTCTGGAAGGTAGCTGGTGCGTTGGTAAGCCCAAATGGCATTACTCTAAAGGCAAAAATGCCCCATTCAGTGGCAAATGCCGTCTTATGCTGATCTTCTGGAGCTATGGCTACTTGATTGTAGCCCGAAAATCCATCAAGGAAGCTGTACACTTCCTTGCCTGCCACTCTTTCTAAAAGATGCTCTGTGATAGGAAGTGGATAGTTATCTCGAATTGTGGCTGCATCGACCTTCTTCAAGTTAATGCATACACGCAGCTTTCCATTTTTCTTGGGCACCACAACAATGGGGGATACCCATTCAGTGTGCTCAATTTCATAGATAAATCCAGCTTCAACCAGTCTATCTATCTCCTCTTTGATCTTGGCAGCGTAATTATCATTATATGTATATGGCTTTTGCTTAGAGGGTTTGGCATCTGAGGTCATGGGGATGGTGTGTGAGCATATGTCAGGGTCCATGCCTTTCAAGCCCTTGTAACTCCAAGCGAATACATCTCTGTATTCTCTTAGCAAGGCTATCAATTCTTGCTCTTCTTCTTCCGTCAGGTCATGTCCTATGTAAGTGCATCTCTCTTCTCCTTCCTCTATGGCTACCACTATTTTCTTGGTGGTTTCTTTGTTATCATAGGCCTCCCCTGATTGCGCTTCTCGTTTAGGCATTCTGATCATGACTCTCCTGTCATCTATCTCATACTTTTTAAAGTTTTCAGGGACCTCAAACAAAGATTCTTCCTCTTCTGGTGTGACTTCTCTCTTCTTTCTTTTCTTTCCTTCTTCCTTCGGGGTCACATGTGTGGCTAGCCTTACATCGTTTGTAAGCTCTCCGTGCCTCTGGGTTTGAAATTCTACTTCATAGAAGTATTCTTCATCTGATGCAAAAGGTGGGTCCATAATGATTGACTCTAGATCGGAGTCACTTGCATCCTCAAATGCATCAGGGTTAGGTTCACACTCTTCTAACACTGCCTCTCCCATGATTGGCTCTATGGAGAAGACTGAAATGTCATAGCCATCTTCATCACAGTGAGGTGTCCATTGTTCTTCATTGATGGCTACATCCATTGTTGCTAGGATTTCTGCCCAGCCATGGGGTTCAAATTCTTCGTCAGGAAAGACTACAGGTGCATAGGCTGGGTCTTGAATTGATCTATGTGTTTCTTTTGCACCTATCTCTCTGGCTTCTTCTCTCTTCTCCTCCTCTACTACTACTTTGCACATCCATAAGTGGGTGTCTTCATGCATCCATGAGGATCCTGATCCTATGGAATGCACCGATTCCGTATCATCTTTAGCTCTATGGATGGGATTGCATTGGATAGGAGGGACATCTCTATGAGAGTAATCTTTGAGATTTACTTTGGTCGTGACACCTAAGTGCTACAGGTACAAAGAATTGGTTCCCCAATCCTGTACCACTTGCATTTGTCGCATAAAAGGTCGTCCCAAGATCATTTCATAGGCATGGTTCTTGCTAAAATCACATATAGCAAATGTATGCTCGAACTCGACACCACAGGTGGTGAGAGTTATTCCTTCTAGCAATCCTAAGGGCCTCTCAATATGACCATCGGCCATCTGCAATTTCATTCTCGTTGGCCTGAGTGCTGGCTTGCCCCAACGCTTCCATAGGGAAGTGGTGGCAATTGCAACTCCTGCACCTGAGTCCAAAATTGCCTTGGTGGTGTACCCCTGGTAGGTAATGGGAAGATAGGTTTTCCCTTCTTCACCTTCACACATGTCTCCTATCTTATCCAAGGGTATCTCTGGCACTGTCCTATGTGATCCTACCTGGGAATGAGGTTTCACTATCGCTGGTACTTGTTTGGCGACATGTTTCCATAATTCAGGTCTAACCTTGAGTAGCTCTTCTAACTTGAGATTGCACTGCACTTTAGTGTTTTTCACTACCTCTGTGTTCCTAGGTAAGACTGAGTCCTCATTTCGTACCATGACCGTGGGTGCTCTCATACAAGTAGACTTAGCTTCCCATGGGCCTGTGAAGTGGGGTAATTCTTGTAGAGAGTTAGACTCAAAGTCTAGTCTTTCCTGAGAGTGGGTGCTCTCCTGGTCCTCATAAATGGATGGGATGTCTTGTGGGAATTGGTCGTGTGCATCATCCACCAGTTCAATGGGAGGAGGTACTTCACTTTCTTTAGCTCATTTGTCTTCTTGAATCTCTCGTAGGAATTCTGGTGTGAATCGATTCATAGAAGATGATGTGTCTGGCTCCGTAGAGTTAGGCACATAGGCTTCAGGCACATAGGCTTTCTGGGCAGGAAGACCTGCTCTTTCACTTGCCTTGTCCTTAGGTTGAGAAGCGGGTTCCTTTTCTGATTGTGCAATTAGTCTCTCTATTCTTTCTAGTAATCCATCAAAGTGTAACTGTGTCTTGGCTGAACTAGAGATGTTAAATAGGCGACTGGCTTCAAACATGGTCTGAGCCAATTCCACCATTTTGGCACAAATTTTGGTTCGTTCTAACTCTAGCTCTGCTCTAGGATAACACTTTTCATTATCAGTTACATTTGGCCCTTCTTGGATTCTGGCCTGATATGCTTTAAGCATCATATTAAGGTCCTCAGGAGTGGGATCTGCTAGGACTGATCCTACTCTAGGGGGTGGTGGGATTAGGTGAGGCGGGTTGGAAGGTGGCGGTTCGGATGGAGTTGGGAATGGTGAAGGTGGGGTAGTGTGAGAAGGAGTTTGAGATGTGAGTTCAGTTATCCTAGCCTTTGTTTCTCTGAGGCTTTCCTCGAGTTCACTCATCTTTTTTGCCCATTGCCTCTTCATTCTTTCACGACTATCTCTCCAAGCTCTAGTCCTTTTCTTTGTCATGCTCTCTGTTTCACTAACATCTGGGCTCTTTTCCTGGCCTACCCCTTGGTTTTGCTGCAATGCTTGAGCTCTAGTGACTACCTGTACAGTTGCAGTGGAAGTGACACTTCCTGTGGAATCTACCACTAACCCAATAACGTTAATAGGAGTGATTTTTGGCATATTATTAGGATTCTTAGGGCAGTCTCGTAAGAGATGCTCCTTTCCACACTCTTGGCGAAAGCCCTGGATCGTCACTGATTGGGTTTGGGTAGGTGCAGGCATGGGGCAATCACGAATGAGGTGATCTCCCTGACATCTGTAGCACGGTCCTCTTGGAAATGGAGGTCTTACCTGCCTAGGTTGGGGTCTTGAGTTAGGGTTTGTATACATTACATTTGTGTACTCTGGTTCCCAACTAGGTTCATTTGGCTCTTCACTATAGTAGGACTCACCATGTTCAGGAGACTGCATGTAGTAAGCCTGGGGGCTATCAACATGTGTAGAATCAAAGCTATGATCGCTCGGGTCACTTTTTGAAAGCAGTGGTGTTACTGGCACTATAGCTCTATTCAAATTTTCCTCAGTTGTTGTATACTTTACAGGAATCACATTAGCTGGGTTTGGAGGTAGTTGAGCTAGTACTGGCTGGGGTCTCAGTTGGGCCTGATATTGCGGTTGGTAATTTTGTTGAGGCCTAGTATACTGTTGTGGTGGATATTCACTTTGATATCTGCCTTGTTGAGGGTATGGCTGAGGGTAGGTTTGCCTAACTGCTTGCTTATTGTATGGACAATCTTGTGCTGTGTGATTTGTGTATCTCCGTTCTATGGTACAGTATTGGCTACTCGGATTTACTTGGGGTTGAGCCGTAATGGGACAGACATTCGCCATATGGTCGCCTCCACAAGTATAGCACCTTTTGACTGGGGCGAATCTAGGAATTTGCTTACTAGAGACACCTAGTTTTTGAGCTACTTTCTCCGCAAGTTCCTCAATTGATGTGGATTGCGTGGAAGAGAGGCTAGAGGCACTATCTGAGTCCTTGTAGATTTTGGAAAGCTCTAGTTCTTCCCCTAGGTTATCCTCGATGTCAATGCACATGCGTACACACTCTTCTATGGTCCTAGGGTCCTTCAAGTACACATATGATCTTAATTTGGTACTTAGCAATCCGTCCAAGAATAAAGCCACTTGCTTAGCTGGTGTGGGGAGCTCTGTAACAGGGCATCTTTCAAGATATTGCCTAAATCTTCTTCCTGCAAGTCTCACGGTCTCTTGCGGGGTCTGCTTGAAACTGTGAATCAATGAGGAGGTATTATGTCTTATGCCACTCTTAGAGAATTCAATAATGAAAGCCTCTAGGAGTTGGTCTATGCTCCTGAACTGTCTCTCATTCAATGGTTGAAACCACGTAAGGGCTGTGTTCCTAAGGGTTAGACCAAAGGCATTATATTGCGTGAATAAATCCTCCACTTGTTCAGCTCTCAAGACTTGCCTGAACTCGGCCACATGATCGTATGGATCTCCAGTGCCATCGAAGTAATTCTTCATGGACTTGACTAACTGAGTTGGTCTCAAAGTCCTTGTGTGCTCTCTAGGTCGTGGTAGAGGGAACTCATCCGCATTTCTTTGATTCCTATGAGCTCTAAATACCTCAGGCTCCACTCTATTTGTTTCTGTCCTCGTTCTTTCTCTGCCCCCTGGGTTGGCAAAGCTTACTTCTGGCCTATCTCTACTTTGGTCTCTTTGAGTTCCATGAGCTTGGGATGTTCCCGCTCCATGGTGACCATAGGACACATTAGATCTTGGTTGGGGGAAAATAAATTCACCCTTCCAAGTGTAAGCATGCCTATCATTTTCTGTCACCACAAAGATCCTCTCTGAAGCGAGATCTAAGTAGGTCACTCTGCCTGGGCTATCAGGATCCTTAAACTCATAGATCATGATTGTTCCTATATCGATTGGCCGATCAGATTTATACCTCCAAAAGGCTTCGTCCGCTTCTCGGTTCAGAAGCAGATCTATGCTCTTGTTGTCCTGGGGAACCCATTCTGGTGTGATAATCCTAGTGAGAACAGATTTGCCTCGGGGGGTCCTCGGTTCTACACCCATGTTTCCTTGCTCTAGGTCACCTAAGTCCGATTCTAGAACTACATTCCCAAATTCATCAGTCCTTTCTGGATGACTGGTGACTACATATATTGTCCCTTCCTTATCTAAGTACGCTCCGTTTTCAAACTTGACAGCTGGGCGCTCTAGTCCAATGGATTGATCAAGATTCTTAATCTGTACCACAGATCGTCCTAGGCCGTCCTCATAGATGCTAGCACCCAATCGGTTGGTCCTAAGGTATTCCAACTGCGTTTTGTAAGGGCCTTCTACCCTGTGCAAGTATGGCACTCCTGAACTTCCCGTAGGTCTGTCCATGCCTTGAGACATCTCTGATTCACTAGTCTCAGAACTAGGGTAGTATGAGTGGTGGCTCTGCTGGGCCCAAGACCTAGCAGTGTGGTTGACACTGGCCTCTGAAGACCTAAGGCTTTGTCTATCTCTCCCTAAATGTCGCCCTGATCTAAGGTTCATAAGCCTAATTGAATAACCCAAATTTGCCCAAGTACAACCTCGTTGCGGAGTCTTTTTGTATCAGTTACTTGATTCTTTTTAGTTGATTACCGTGTTAACATTCTTGTCTGATATCACGTCGTAAGGTATATTTGAGTGTAGTTCCGCACTTAAAGTTGATCGTTCCACGTTAAGTTCTTTTCCTTTAAAGTTCTCGACAGTACAAAGATTATGTCCTTAGCTTGAACTTGAAAGTTTAGGTATTCTTCAACTTGATAATTGCCTATCGTCACCCTGACTTACTCCTACCTCTAGTCGTTCTTAGCCTAAGCTAGGAATTGACGAAGGAGAGTTGAGAATATTCCGACCTTTCTTGCTGATCCTTGTTCTTTAGTGCTCGAGAAGTTGATTCTCAAGCTTGCACAAAGCCCTTGCTTGGATGCTCTCAATTGCTTCTCAATAGACCTGCATCAGTCCCAAGATTAGCTCCAGACTTAAATTCAAATGACAGACTAGACCACTTTCATGCATGTAACTCACAGACCAAATTATCCCTTGCCTTTATGAAAAACAATCCCAAGGATCCCTCAGTTTTCCTACCTCGGGTATGGTTAACTTCAAAAAAAAACCCTATCTAATAATCCTGATCTTAATTTTCACATAACCAGTGGAAGTTTTGGTTGTACTTCCCACGAGCTTTCTAACAAAACAAGAATCACAGCAATTGGATTTTGTATGAGGAAGTTATGTCCGATCAGGGTTTAGGTGCTAAAACAGGGTTCAAAATAGTTTACTCAGGCAGACAGGAATTCTTGAATTACTTGGGTTGCGGCCTCACCATGCAATGCTAAACCCTTAAAAGTTCCCCAAAAATTACACCACTATTTTTTTTGCCCTTAAAAATTGGCCAAATTTGCCCTTCTATCACGTTCGCAAGTTCTGTCCGTCACGATTGACAGGTCAATCGTGATTGATGTGTCGATCGCGATTGACAGGTCCGTCATGGCTGTGAGTCGCGATTGATAGGTCAATCGCGATTGACACGTGGCTCGATAAGTCAATCAATCGTGGTCAAAGGGTCGTTGACTC
Organism: Ceratopteris richardii; assembly: GCA_020310875.1. Classification (NCBI taxonomy): domain Eukaryota; kingdom Viridiplantae; phylum Streptophyta; class Polypodiopsida; order Polypodiales; family Pteridaceae; genus Ceratopteris; species Ceratopteris richardii. The sequence continues at coordinate 34,075,569 of CM035430.1, forward strand.
TGTCAGTCGCGATTGATGGGTCGATCGCGATTGACAGGTCGGTCGCGAGGGTCTGTCCGTCGCGGTCAGACAATCGTTGACTGTGTCGGTCGCGATTGACAGAGCCGTCGTGGGCTGTCAGTTGCGATTGATGGGTCGATCGCGATTGATGACTCGATCGCGATTGACACGTGTCACGCGTATGATCTGTCCGTCGTGGTCAATCGGTCGTTGACTCTGTCGGTCGCGATTGACAGGTCTGTCCGTCGTGGGCTGTCAGTCGCGATTGACTGGTCGGTCACGATTGACAAGTCTGTCCATCGTGGTTCGTCAATCGCGATTGACAGAGCGATCGCGATTAACAGAAATCTGATGAATTTCAAAAATCTAAACACAGTTTGGGAAGCTCTAGGCCTGTAGATCATGGTTTTGTACTTTGTTTGGCAAATGGAACATTTTTTCTGTCGGTCGCGATTGACAGAGGTCGGCGACACAGAGACAGTTCCGTGACGTTTTTTACCTGCACGGAGTGCTGGAGAAGATGATGCAGCATGTACCTGCAAGACAACTCAAGAAACATGCAAAAACTGCATACACAATATCGCTCTCTCGCTCTCTCTCACAAGTGAAATGAGGGAAGTGAAAGGAGGAAGGAAATATAGTCAAAAAACTGAAATTTTTGCGATGATGGAGATGGAGGTGGGAGATGGTGATGATGATGATGGTGATGAAGAAAACAAAAGGAAATAGATAAAAGTAAAGAAAATACCTATAACTCCAACGCTTCAACTCTATGTCTTACCATCACACGCTCGTCCTCAAAGCTCGATCCCCGGCAACGGCGCCAAAATTTGGTGTAGCTCAGTGACGAGTAGCACCTCCTTTAATGTCAATCCGGGAAGACGTGAGGATGGTATGAAGACCTCGAGCAAGTGAAGGCACAAGTGCGTGAGTGAGAAGCACACAAACATGCACACACATACACACACACGCGCACACACAGCAAGACAAAGAGTGAGGAGCAATGGAGTTCTTAGATTACTTTCAGAAAGTTCATACAGGTTCAAAACTATTACAAGCTAACCTTCAAAATGAGCTCTCTAGCTCCTTTTATAGTTTTTGACTAACTTTGGCCCTGTCCAGACCTAGTGTCTGGCCTAGTTAAAAATTAGGTTCCAGGGCTTATTTGAGGGCTCAAACGAGATCTAAAAAATACGAAAATTGGCAGGTAGATACTTCTAAAGCTCCTCAAGCTCAAGGACTCCTTGGCTTGCACAAAATGGAGCTACAAAAATACGAAATGGTATTTACAATGGTGTTTAGTGATTAAAATCACTATTTGTGTAGGGATTTTCTCTGTTGATTTGTCATACACATCTTTGAGCTCCCTACTTGCTCTTTCTTCTTGTGTGCTCAACTCCTTGATGTCTAAAAAATTTAGATGGCCTACTTGCCAGATCTTCTTTGGCTACTGTGTCTGCTTGTGCTATCTCTTCGTTCCGACCCTCTTTGTCTTGTGGCTCCTTCGGTTCCCTGACTGCTGCCAACAGTGCATAATTTTCTTCAAGTGCATAAGTTCGTGCTTGGGCTTAGGGAGACATTGCATCCACTTGTGCACAAGGAGCACTACCACATCTTAAATGAGGTAGTAGAACTTGCCTTTGCTGGAGGATGGGCAATGCTCTCGATTGCAACCTTCAAGACAAAAGGATACTTCAACAAGATTTAGGAAGCCCATAGCTTCAATTCTAGCACCTATTAGACAAATGAATGTCATTCAAACTTTGAGCCGTGGGGAGAAAAATTTAAGTGCATCCATGGTAGATAGAGCTTTTCAAAAATTCGATCTGATACAGCAACAAAAAAGAAAAGGCTCACCATAAGGGCCTCTGTTATGAATGCCCACATCAACATGCTTATGGGATGTGTCCTAAGAAGAAGAAGAAGAAGAAGATATCTACAATGATGGTGGTGGAGAGGCAGCAATCCTCATTGTCCACTCCATCATCTCCTTTAGATTTTGATCTTCTAGCTATAGACACTGAGATAAATCCTCCATCTAGAAATAAACAACCCGTCTTAAATATAATAGTCACTAATAAGGTTAAGAATGTTCCAAATATGGTGTTATCCCTAGTTGCTCAGAGAGGGTATCAATTTTTGAACACCAAGCTAGTTTTCATGAGTGGGAAAGTTAATGGCCATCTCATTAAAGTTTAATTTGACAGAGGATTGACACATAATGTTATTAATTTCTTCTCTGGTGAAGAAACTAAAGCTGAATACTAATCCATCTGAATACACCTACAAAGTAGAGTTGGCAAATGGGAAGGGATCTAAGACGTAAGATTGGTGAGTGTCATATTACTAGTCCAAATTTGGGCTTATGAAGATGAGCTAGATTTTGAGATTGCCAAGTTGGCTAGATTTGATCTCGTTCTAAATAAACAGTGGCATGCAAGAAAGAAGCTGACTATTGATTTTTGGACTCATATATATGAATTCAGTCATAATGTTCCCCGCATCATCATCCATGGAGAGCCGGATGTTAAGATGAACAGAAGAGCATCTACCTTTGCAATGGTAAAAGTAGAGTGTAAGTATCTTTTTTTCCTTATATTTTGAGCATAAAGAGTTGTTAAGTCTACAAATTCAAACTAGTTTGGAAGCTTAGCTAGCTCCTAGAATGAAAGTTGAATTTCAACACTTATTTCTTTCAGAATTACTTTCAGGTCGTCTGCCTCGTACAAAAGTGGAGCATAGGATTGAGCTAGTACGAGGAGCTCATCCATTAGCGAGATAGCCGTATCAAGTGTGCAAGAGGAGGCAGAAGTACGTCATACAGTCGAGGAGTATCTCAACAAAGGACTCATCAGATCCAATTATTCACCTTTTGTAGCCCCAATGCTTTTGGTTTGCAAAAAAGATGGATCTTTCAGAATGTGTATAGATATTAGAGCATTAAATAAAGTTACAATAAGGCATAGATATCTGATGTCTCGCATTAACGATATTTTGGATGCACTTGGAGGTGCTACTATATATAGTAAAATAGACTTAAAAAGTGGTTATCATCAAATAAGAGTTAAGGACGATGATGTACATAAAACAAATTTTTGTACTAGATTTGGTCATTATGAGTATCTTGTAATGCCTTTTGGTTTAACTAACACTCCAAATACTTTTATGATGCTTATGAATGATATTTTTTCATCCCTTTTTTGGTGATTTTGTGGTTGATTTTGTAGATGATCAGTTGGTTTACAATAAGAGTTTGAAAGAACATGAATGTCACTTGCATATAGTTTTTCAAATGTTAGATGAGAATATCTTGTATCTCAACCCAAAGAAGACACAACTATGTTTATTTGAGGTTGAGTACTTACGACATATAATTTTTGCAGATGGAATTAGAATGGACATGGAAAGCTTTTGTAATCCTCAATTGGCCGATTCCTTAGAATGAGTGCCAATTGCAGTCATTCTTAGGATCATCGGGCTTCTATAGCAAATTCATTGCCAGCTATTCACACATAGTTATGCCATTGATGGATCTATTATAGAATAATCAAAAGTTTATGTGGACTAGTGCACAACAGTAAGCTTTTGATACATTGAAACACACAATTTCAAATGCCCTAATTTTAATAGTGGTAGATCCCCAAAAACCTTTTGAAATAGAAACATATGCCAGTGGCATCACAATGGGTGCTAGTAGCTTTTGAAAGTAAGAAACTTTCTCAAGCTGAGAGAAAGTGGTATGTCCATGAACAAGAATTAGATGCAATAGTTCATGCTTTGAAGATTTGGAGACACTATTTATATGGTTCAAGTTTTAAAGCATACACAGATCATCACACATTGAAGCATTTTTGTTCCTAACCTCATCTTTGGGGGAGACATGCTAGATGGGCTGAGTTGATGCAAGAATTTCACATGGAAATTCTATATAGAAAAGGAAAAATGAATACACTTGCAGATGCATTCTCATATTTTGCATCAGATTAGCTTCATAGTTCTTGATAGTGATTAATCCAAGAGATCAAAGATTTCACATGGAAATTCTATATAGAAAAGGAAAAATGAATACACTTGCAGATGCATTCTCATATTTTGCATCAGATTAGCTTCATAGTTCTTGATAGTGATTAATCCAAGAGATCAAAGATTTAGATTGAAGATGATTATTATCAGTCTATAATTGAAAAGTTGTCAAAAAGTAATCAGGATAGGGCATTTTCTAATTTTCAAGTGGACCAAGGTTTACTCAAAAGAAAAGGAAAGATTTGTGTTCCTAATTCCCAAGAAGGGAAGTTTAAAAAAGAAATTATTTTTGAGAACCATGATCTACCTTGTGCAAGACATCTTGGTATATGAGAAAACTTTGCAGTTGATTAGACCCACTTTTTGGTGGCCAAAGATGGTCAGAGATGTAAACAATTATGTAAGTCAGTGTTTTGAATGTCAAGTAAATAAAGTAGAGAGGATTAGTCCTCCAGGTCTGCTACAACCATTGGAAATACCACAATATTGTCGGGATAGTATTTCCATTGACTTCATAATGGGTTTACCTAGGACACCATGACAGAAGAATGTTATTCTTTTCGTGCTTGATCGTTTGAGCAAAATGGCACACTTCATCCCCACAAAGGAATTAGTGGATGCTTTGCAAGTTGTGAAACTATTTATCTAGAATATGTTTAGACTACATGGTCTACCTGAGTCAACGGATCATAGAGTTACACAAAATTTTTGGAAACACGTGTTCAATAAGCTTCAAGTTCAACTCAAGATGAGTAGTGGAGAGAATCCATAGATAGATGGTCATACCAAAAGAGTTAATTCAGATACTAGAAGATATTCTATGGGCATATGTTTTAGAAAAGCACATGGATTGGGATAGTTTCCTCCCATTAGTCTAGATTGCTTATAATAGTTGGAAGCACAAGACTACTAAGCTGACACCTTTTGAGGTGATTTATGGATTTATTCCCCATAGTCAAGCTACCATTGGGTTACCTAGGAAATCTCAGAGTGCTTCACAATTTCTAACAGATATGCAAGCTAACTTGAAAATTGCTCAGTTCAATCTACAACAAGTTGTTCAAAGGGATGAAAGCATATGTAGATCGACCTTGCACACCTAGAATGATTCAAGAGGGTGATCGTGTGTTTTTTTGGGAACTACCATTGGTCTACCTACATTTGTTCAAGGACCCTATATAGGTCAGGGACCAGAGCTTGGGGGAGCCAAGGCTCTAGCACGAGTCTTCGAGGTTATTCCATCTGCTCAGAGTGGCCATATGAGGAGTGTTTGGACCTTAGAGAAGATTCTATATATGCCAAGGGCAAGGGCTATTTAAGGTTGGGAGGAGAGTGTCAGGTAGCTAATGGGGATCTTTGAGTATGTATGTATGTATACATGTATGCATATGTGTATATGTATGCATGTATGTGAGTGCGTATGTATGTATGTGTAAGTGTATGTATATATGTGTAAGTATATGTATATGTGTATGTGTATGCATGTATATGTGTGTGTATATGTATGTGTGTGGGTATGTATTTAGTATGTATCTATGTGTATGTGTGTATGTATATGTCTGGGTATGTGTAAGTATGTATGTGTAAGTGTAAGTATGTGTGTCTGCGTATGCAATTTATAAATTTAAAGTTTTTTTCTAATCTTGATCCTTTTTTTAAGATTAAAATATCAAGAGATATTGTATGGTAGAAAAAAATAAGAGAAGACCTAACATACCACCTGAGATGTGGCAATTCTTTCGCAGATAGCTAGATCTTCAAGAACAAAGCACTAAGAGCTGAGAAGTTGAAGAACTTTCGGGAGATCCTTGGATTACAAGATATGGCATTGAGCTTGAGGGGGATTGTTGAGATATCAAGCT
>CM035430.1:34091453-34178953 GCA_020310875.1 Ceratopteris richardii
GCATGTTCCAACCATAAATGGAAAGTTTCATGAACTAGCTCATGCAAAGTAATTTATTTTGGATCAATTATTTCTAAATGAATTTCCAAATACTAGGCTATTTTATTGCATTAACTTGAAGCTTATGAGTTGATGTAAAGAATCCAATAGTAAAAGGGTAGGTTCTTGTGCTAGTTAGTTGAACCAAACTTCATGTTCAACATCAGCTTTCTACGAAATTCTCTTGCTTGAGAAATTTTAGTGGTATCAAAGCTACATCAAGGTGGGGATAGTTTTCCCTCCATGATTGAGAAGCTTGATAGGAACAACTATGTTGATTAGCAAATTAGAATGGAAGCTTACTTACAAGGTAGAAATATTTATGGAATTGTACCAAGTGATGAAGTTATGCCTACTCCAAGATCCAAAGGAGGACCTACACAAGAAGAGACTAAGAAAATCACATTATGGTGTGAAAGAGATCTCAAACAAGGTCTTATATCTTAAAATCTATCTCTATTTTCTTGGTTCCATATATTAGAAGTTTCAAACATCACAAGAAACTTAGGATGCACTTGAGACATTTATCTTTGCTAGCATCAAAGCTAAGAAGAATCACTATGGAATGATTTGAACCAAATGAAGAAGACAACAAAGCAAACACTCATAGAGTTTTTCACTAAATTCAAGGAGGTTATTGATCCATTAGCTTCAACTGAAAAATTTGATTGAAGAAGAAGCTATCATGAGGCAAATAGTAAATCGTGTTAGGGGTGACAAGCAATGGCAATCATTTACAATGTTTATGACCTTATCATGGATGTCTAGACACCTAGCTTCAACATATTTCTTGGACAAATCTTCAATCAAGAGGCCAAAAACAACTTGAGGAAAGTCTATTCTTATGAAGGAACTCTACAAGTGGTCTTTATGCAGATAAGAAGGATAAGAAAAATAAAGGAAAGAAGAAGGAGGATGATGATTAAAAAATTTCCCAAGCCAATTATGTAGGCAAGAGCAAATGAAAAAGAAAGAATAAAGGATCAAAACACGACAAGAGAGTTGAATTTCTACCATCTGTAACAAGACCAACCGCACCACTCAAAATTGTTGCTTCAATGGAAGAACATAGAAAGGAGGAGGTAGAAGTGGATTTGGCAACACAAGAGGCAAAGGTAGACAAAATTAAATTAAGAATTTAAAAAATAATTAAATAAGGGATTAAAGAAACTATGAGAGGATCAATCACATGAAGATTTCTAATGAATCTGAGTCATAAAAAAGCTAAAGAAGATGATCATTTGTTCTACATAGATTTTGGTTGTTCAAACCCTATTGCAAGCAATGTTGCTCTTCTAACATACTTGGAGAAACCCAAACATAAGCATGACATATAAATAGGGTATGATACCAAACACAATGTGGAAAGGATTGACAATGTCAAAGCCCCCAATGGTAGAGCAAACATTTTGAATAAGGTTCTCTATGTACCCACTATTACTAAAAACCTAATAAATGTAGCCCAAATAGTTGAAAAGGGCTTGCAAGTTAGGCTCACTCAACATGGATTTTATGTGGAAGATCCATTTCAAGGATCCAACAAGATAGCCAAAGGTGAGAAGCATGGTAGACTCTTCACATTTGAAGTTGGAAAAACCAAAAATATAGCTCTATTCAGCTTTCGGTCACAAACCATAGGTGAGCTAGAAGTGTGACATAAGAGACTTGCTAATGTGAATGAAAGAACTTTGAAGGATATATGTAGTGATCAAAGTTTCCTAGGGTTGCCAAACATCACAAAGCAATACAAGATCAATAGGTTTGATGCTTATCAAATTGGGAAGGTAGAAAGGCAAACTTTCCACCACAAGGGATACATCCACAAAAATCTCTTGGACTTAGAACACATAGATGTGTGGGGACCAAGTCAAGAACTTTCATTACTAGGCTCAAGGTATTATGTATCTTTTTTGATGCTCACACTAGATGGAAAATTATGTACTTTATAAAAAATAAGTGGAGTTTTTTATTTCTTCAAGGTATTTAGCATGTGGAAAAATATATAGGTAGATCATTAAAGAAGCTCGGATCTGATGGAGTAGGACAATACCTCTCCAAATATTTTGATGAATACTTGCAAGATAAAGGCATCAGAAGGGAAGTCACCAGTAGGTAATCTCTTCAACAAAATGGTTTTTTGGAAAGAAGGAACAAGACCCTATTTGGAACAGTAAGAACTATGATTGTAGAAAAGAAGCTACCACATTATCTTTGGGCAGAAGCTATATCTACTGCATTGTATCTTGTCAATGGATACTTGTCCAAATTTCTTAAAGTTACGACTCCTTATGAATCTTGGAATGGTAGAACACCAAGTCTAGGTCATTGCAAAGTTTTTGGTTTTTTAGCACATATACATGTACCTTCACAAATCAGAGGGAAATTGAATTAAAGGGCAACCAAGGTTGTGCTCATTGGCTATGAATCAACACAAATGGGCTATAGATTCTACAATCCAACCACATAAAAATTCACAACAAGCAGTGATGTTGTATTTGAAGAACACAATTCTTGGTAAGAAGAGAATAAAGCAAGGTAAAACTACCCTATAATCTTGAATCATATTTTCATCCATTAGATAGCATGCATGATGCACATGTGCAAGAATCTAGAAGTGAATCAAAAAATTATTAAGATGAGAAGGAAAGAGACTACAATCTCTAGAGGGAAGGCCGAAATGAAAGAGTTTAAAGAATGTTCCAAACACACTCCTAGAATTTCATCAAGAGAAAGAAGGAAACCTCAAAGTTATGGTTATGACTCTAGTTTTGTAACTAAGCATACCATCTAGTTGGTCAAATATTCAGTTTCAGAGGAACCCTCAACATATGAAGAAGCAAAATGTAATCGTAATTGGGGGAAGCCCTGAGGAAAGAAGTTGAACCTCTCAAAGAGATGGATAAATGGGAGTTGGTTCCTATGCAAACCAACACAAAGGTAACATGTTGTTGATGGGTCTAGAAATTTAAAGAAATTTAGATGGATCAATTTGCAAGTACAAATCTAGGTTGGTTGCTAGAGGATGTGCTCAAATGCAGGGCATAGATTATGAAGAAACTTTCTCAAGAGTTGCCAAGATTACCACCATTAGGACCTTGTTCAGTATTGTAGCTGCAAGGAATTGGAAGCTACTTCAACTTGATTTAAAGAATGCTTTCCTCAATTGATGGATTAGTGAGGAGTTATATATGTCACAACCCCTAATATTTGAAGATCCTAATTATCCTACTCATGTATGTAGAGTTAAGAAAGCACTGTATGGTTTAAAACAAGCCCATAGAACTTGGAGCTATAGATTCTTGACTTATTTACAAGATCAAGGATTCAAATCAAGCAATGAATATCCTTCATTGTTCATGAAGAAGGTTCATAATGAAGTTATCTATTTATGTGTTTATGTAGATGACATAATTATGACAAGTGATGATGTAAATGGAGTTGAAAGGATCAAAAAACATGTGCAGGAGGAATTTAAGATCAATGAGCTTGGAGAACTCACATTCTTCTTATGTATGAATGCATTAAAATTAGAATGATTAGAATGGAGGTTGCCCATTTTACATGCAGACAATCTTTTAGCCAAAAGCAAAAAGTGTTTGAAGCACATAAATACGTTTTATTTTTCTTTCAATGGATATACCCATGCATGCCTAGAAAAATCAACAATGAAATTCATGAAGTAAAGGTAGTTCCCAAAAGAAGGTGTTTGCATAGGACCACAAATACCACTGTGAACAAGCTGCAATTTTTGAGTAGCTTGTACTAAACCATCTTTTGGGAACGAGGAATGCTGCATTTTATTTACTAGGTGCCTCAAGTTTGGGCAGAGAGGACACTATTTCAAATTTTTGCAGGCGTATCAAACTAGCGAAATTCAGATGATCTAAGCATGCATCCCAAAGCATTACATCTAACATAGCATGAGACTCTGGAACTGCACATGCTAAATCATTCACAGATTTTGCATAGTTTATGATCTTATATAGCCCATGATATAAAATGCCAAAATCCATAATGATGTCACCATTTGATAGATCATGAATTCTACATCTCTCATCAACAAATTTCACAACCAAGAAAATCTTTGCTAATGTTGAAACTGATAATATATTTTTCTTGATCTGTGGCACAAATAAAGCATCAGACAATGTAAAAAGAACTACCATCAAGATTAGTCAGAATGATCTTACCAACTCCCATGATAGGATAAGAGGAGTTGTAGGTGCATGTGATAGTATTCCCTTTAGGAGCAAGCTCAATTGATGTGAAGAAAATGCACTATAAGGTAATATGTTTGGTCACCCCACTATCAAAGTACCAAAAATTCGAGTTTACGGCAAACACACATTGATCATGAGAAGATAGTTCATAACTCCAAACAGTAGTAAATGCCCATTCTTCATTATGCACAAGATTTGCTAACTCTGATTTGGGTGTAGAGGTCTCTACAACAACCATTCCAGCCTCTTTTTTCTTTGCCTTGCACCCAATTTCAGAAAACTCTGTATGACATGATCATTATCCTTTACAATATTTGCAAAATATTTTTTGCTTTTCTGTTTCTTCTCATATTTTTCATCCTTCATTGGTTGTGCACAATTAGCAGATTTTTGCATACTAGTAGATGAGCTCCATTTACCTTTGCCCTTCTGACTAACCAAGAAATCTTGATCTACAACATGCATAATGGACATGTTTTTCCTAGACTCATGCTCTTGCAACACAGCAAAAACTAAATCCTCAAATGTTAGGCATTTGGATTTCCTTTCATCATCAATTGAAGAGTAGAAGAAAAAATCTGATATGAATTTGGAAGTTCAGAACAGTTTGCTGGTAGGACTTCATGAGTAAAAATCAATTGCTCCTTCAAATCTTTGATCTTTGTCAAAAAACTTTCCATGGAATCTCCTTCATTCATGTGCTCACTCTCCAATTTTTTTTCGGAGGCAAGCATCACAAGCCTCATTCCTTGCCCGATAAAGTGGTAAGTGTATCCCAAGCATCCTTTGTTGTTTTACAAGAGCGAATGTGAGGAATAATGGAATGTTTGATAGACAAGGCTATAAATGCATATGTCTAAGCATCTCTACCATCCCAATGAACTTGCTCTACAATAGGTGCAGTATGTTGGTGTAAATCACAAGCCTAAACACTTGGCTTGAAAGATATCTTGAAGACCCTACATATGTGAAGAAGCATAGGAACTAGTACTAGTGGTGAATTACCACTTTATCTCATTGTAAAAGTCAAATTGACTTGGAATCTTTTGTAATCACCTACTAAAAGGATTCGTGGAAAAAGGTAGAGCTTTGATTGAAGGAATATCTCCTAGGATATAGGAGATTGATCATAGGGAGCCAAAAGTTTGAATTTGAATTCAAATTCTTACTCATTCTCTATAAAAATGAACATGGAAAAGTCACGGGCAGAACTCATCACTCCCGAGCTTCTCATTACTTATTTTGAGTGTGTGTGAGGCCTACACTATAGCCCACACCTATCTACACCATTAGGCAATGATTTTCATGCCAATGGATTTGTATACAAGTGTTCATTAATACATACATTCACATTGTTCATTTCTGAGTTCTCTGTCATACTACTCAAAAGTCTGTTAACTTGTGGAGTGCATACCTCAGTCATTTCTCCATCAAATTCAGTGATTCAAAGCTTATTGGATTCAACTTGAAGTTTTCTACATACTATCAAATTTTGAAGAGATTCTATTTAGCCATTTCAGAGAAATACACATCGAGGTGATCACTAGTCAATATCTGCTACAGTCCTAAAAAATCGGGGGTATAGCTTAACTTGCTAAATTGATTTCTCTTAGCATAGTTTATCTTTTTACATCATTCCACTTGGAATAGTTAGGTTAGTAAGCTAATTAGATACCTCTAAAAGGAATTTTTCCAATTCCTACTGTGCTGGTTATACTGAGCAAAATACTCAGCAGGTGTCAAGACATAAATAGAAGGTTTTCTTGAGTTTGTGAGTTTCAAAGTTATCTGTTTTGATTCAATCATTGCACACATCACTTGCAAAGTACATAGGCCATTTTATGGTGTCATTGGAAAGCTAAGGAGGTCTACTTATCAAACCTAAAGCAAAAGAGGGCTGGTACAAAGCACGTTTTGGCAGTACCTACTCAGTCTCTTGGAGCATCCATCCATCTTTCCAACACAGTAGAAACCATAGCACAAATAGGAACTTGAAGATCACCATCTCCGATGCCATCCGCAACACCTTCAGTAACTATATTTGCAGCTATAGTAAGACGTTTTTGAACACCCTACACAATATTCCATAGTCCTTTTGCAACCGATACATGATGCATCATATATGCCCATAATGGGTAATTGCTACCATCCAAGTTATCCTCAATAACCAACATATGAATACATCACTACTTTCGGCCATGGCCCTCCATATAGGATGAGGTTTTTCTTTGCCACATAGCTCAATTTTCTTTGATTGGGTTTTGTTCCATCAATGTGTCAAGATGTTCTTCCTCATATTTCGCATTTTCCATGAATTTCCTGCACATGTTCCTAGTGTTGTGTGTAGGAGCACTTTGAATATCAATTTTTTCTTCCTTTCTTTGCATTCACTATGTGGAAATTTCATGAATTGAAAAAGAAGGTTCTTCTCTAGGTTTCTTTACCTTGTAACCAAATTCCTTCTCAACATTTGAATTAGCTTCATCTATGTTGCGCTTGAGAGGCAGTTTCTTCCCTCTCCTATAACCTATCACAAGATCACCCATCCAACACCTAGTATGGTCTCTTCTCCTTCCTCAAACCCTTTTGCATTTGTCACATCTAGAGAAATTCCATAGCACGAAAATGAGTTACTTGTTTCAACCACATTAAAATGTATTCTTCCTCTTTGATATCCAATCATGGGCTTACCACCATATCTTGTTCCATACTAATGTCAATTGTTGTCATGCTAATTTGTCCATGGTTGTCTGGACCTTATGATAAATTGTTTCTTTTAGATCCTCCCTTTCATGCCTAACCCGCATTATGTCCTTACGCTAGTCATGCAAAACACTTGCATGTGTCAACTAGGGCCTCCTAATTTATAGGTGGAAGCTCCCATCCACCTATGGTAGACTCTGTACAACAAATTCCTGAGTAAAGATATTATCATGTATCAAAATCTGAACTCAAGGAACCACTCCCAAAGGCTTTACCCTACTTTGGTCCACCAATGTTACTATGAAATTCTCTGGTCTTGAGGATTGAATCCCAAGCTTTTCCATAGTGTACTCTAGCATTAGTTTTATTCCTGAGCCACCATCCAGTATCACTATGTGTAGTGTGTGTCCTCTTATACTATTACAGTGAGCCGTGGAACCTTATAACCAATAAGGGGGGCTTCCCCGTCCACCTTTCTTTCTTATAGAGTATTAGCCCTTGCAACCAAAGTGGATATGGACACATGTAATCTACAAAACCTCTTACCTGAATCTTGCATCCATTTTTAAGAGATAAAAAATACTAAACTTCTTTTGTGTTGATTTTGACAGCCTTGAAGCTTCTGATTCCTTAGGGTTCTAGGCAATGTGGAGGTCCTCTAGCTCTGTTTGATCCATGTTGTATGCTTTTCTAGTTGCTTCATTTACCTTTACAAGATCCTCTTTTGATTGGATATCTTATACGGGAGTAAGATTGCCTCTAACTATTTCTTTTTCTAGAGTGGACTCTTGACAAGGTTCTTCCTAAGGGAGCTTTCTCTTGCTTCTTGTCTTCATTAACAAACATTCAATTTATTCTAAACATACTACTCTAGTAGATGGTGATGGCACAGTGGTTTCCTTTGTACTATCTTCTATGTCCACAAAGATCATCTGTATATGGGGTCTTGATGTGGATGCTTTACTTTTGGGGCAACACATGGTGTAATGATCTCTAGCCTCTCAAAAAGTTTTATGTGGAGGAGTCTAGTAGAGCACATTTGCTCTAATACTGCCCATATTCTCCACACCTAATATAGATAATTGATCTCGTTGGCCCATTTCCAAATTTTCCCCAAGGACATGTGTTTTGAGTATTACCTTGAGTTGGAGTTGTAACCATTAAAATGGGTGGTGGAAAAGGCCCTCTTTGGGCTGTTCCTTGTCCTCAATATGCTTGTGTAGCAATCCCTCACGAGTGGCACTCTTGGGCTTCATGGGGAGGCCTCTTGGATAACTAGAAAGTTACATTTAAGAGAGGACACTCACTTACCACATGTCCTTGTTTTTTACACATTGTACACCATAGTCCACTATTGAATCCACTCCTTGCATGAAGCTCTTGTGTCTCTTGATGGAGTTGTGCCATCTCTTTTGTCTAGGTGTTGTGCAAGAGAACGAGAATTACGACCACCACGTGCTAGAGAGATGACTCTCCTCCCAACCAAATGCCTCTATATATAGCTCTCTTCAGGGAACTGCCTTCTTGGGTAGGTGGATACTAATCATCCATGTGTCGGCCGTGTAACTACATGTGCGCCAAGTGTCCCAGTTAACTCGAGTTAACTCGAGTGCATACTTCTAGAAGGCTCTAGATCTCTTTGGGGAAAATACTCTCCCCATGTCCCCCATGGGGATTGAACCCAAGACCTCCTCCTTCACATCCTTGAGACTTAACCACTAAGTTAACGGGATCACTTGTTCACAAGAGCACAAGACCTCCTAGTAAGTCTAAACTCAAGATCTTTGGTCATACACACGGATGACCAAACAGTGTCTGATTTTAGATCCATCTGAACAGGACGGACCCCTAGATCATAGACTTACTTTATTACATTCTTCCCTCCTTGGAAAATATTTTCATCCTCGAAAATAGAGCTATATACATATTGTAGGCAACCCCCGAGCATTATGTTCTAAAACTAGAAGAACATGGTCATGTTCTAGTACTGGAAGAACATGTCTCATCTCTGTGGTGGCATCCCTGCCTAAATGATTCAAAACACTGTCTCGCTTTGCACTTTGATAAATTGGTCAAAGTACAAAGTAGTGAATGAATAATAAGGGTGGATCTAAAAACATTCCTGGCCAATTCATAGTTTTTTCTAGGTGCAATCTAGGCACAAACATGTGAACTGAGTGAATTCAAATTACTAGTCCATTTCTAGGCATGACTAGTGCATGGACTTAGTAATGAAGGTGGGATTTTCATCCCTCGTAAGACTTTGAGAACTCTTGATTCACTTGAATTTGGGTTTGGAGAAATTAAAGTTTGGTTGTCCCAAACATCTAACTTGGATGTTTGTACAATGGTTTACTCCTCTCAACAATAAATTGATTTTTTATACCTAATTAGAGGACTACTTTGTCCTAACGAGTTTAAAAATCCCATGTAAACTGTAGGAGAAAGTTTACCATTTTCTTTGAGTCAACCATACTATAACTTGACCAATTCAAATTCAAAATGAAAATTGAACAACTTAAGACACTTTTCTCAAAGACTTGAGTGAAAAGTTCTTGGGAATTGTCAATCTGATGAGCAATTCCTAAATTTTCTATTCTAGAGCATACTAGACCCTAAAAAATCATTTATGCTATAACTTGAAGCAAACTCTAATGAATAAGTCAATCTTGGAGTTACATCTTTTGATGTTTGAAAAGGTTCTTGTACAATACATCTATCTAGGATGTTTAATTTAGTTACCTGATTCTATCTGGCTAACCTTTGACTTTTATGAAAAGAATTAGATACCATATCTGAGTCAAATCCAAAAGATTCAGAAATAAAAAAGAAAGAACTAAAACTCTATTCTACCAATTCAAACTTTTAAGATACGTAAACTTGCTATCAGTCAAATTCTAGATGACTTAGGACTCTTTAACTTCCCAAAGATCTATCTCAACAAGGTATTGAAGCATTGGTCTATCTTTAAGAGAAGTAAGTTGGATTCTCAAAACGATTCAAAGCAAATCAAAAATATCATCCAACCATAAGACACTAGTGTGGTAACCAACATCAGTGTGCTGACCTACTCATGTTTTGTTGATGATTTTTGTATTCAAATAATGCTTCACTTGAGACTAAGTTCACGTCATATTTAGTCTTTTTGATTCCTTATTGGCAATGCAATTCTTGTGCATTTCTTTGAGTCAAAAGAGTGAATTTACCAAGTTACACTAGGAACTTGATGCTTGACTTAGTGAATCAAATCCTTGGTTGAAAAGATCAACTCAAAATCAAAGTCCAACTTTTCTAGAAATTTATGAAATATTTTTGAATTAACAACACTTTATCTTGACGTGTTTCAAGAAGACCTTTGAAGTTACTTACTTCATATCTTCTGTTTCCTTGATCTTGAAGTTATCTTGAAATACCTTGAGATACTACTTTTATCCTCCTTGAATTTAAACTCATTCTTTGAAGTTTTAATTCCAATGAGGATCAAACCTAACTTCAAGATCCAATCTATTACTAAAAGATAATCATCATCTCACAATCCGATGTCCCATACCATCTTTCCTACATCAATTCGAGTATAAAATTTGGTGTCTCGTACCACCCTATTTTATACTCACATTGGCGTGTGAGTGAATTTCATCCTAAAGTCTAAACATATCTTGATAGAGTACCTTTTTACTTTAACTCTTTATGAGAATTTTGAAGTTTCAGGTATTACCTCTAATTTGATATTTTGGGTTCTGATTCCTTCACATGATTGTCTCACAATCACGTACTTTGCTTTTGGAAACTTGAAAACCTTTAATAGATTATCCCTATTCTTGTTGCTATGGTTTTTCAAATGAAAACCAATTCGAATTCCAAGTACTTGAATTTTCACAGATTCAAGTTCAATTGGTTTATTCTTGACCAATTTGTAGTGACAAGAGCTTTTGACTTCTTGTTTTTCGATTCCTTCTTTGCTGATGCTTTAGGTACCTCGAGACTTTACAGGAATCTCCTTATTGCTTAAGTCTAAGCATCTGCTCATGCTCTGATACCAATGCAAGAGAATGAGAATTATGACCACCAGGTGCTAGAGAGATGACTCTCTTCCCAAACAAATGCCTCTATATATAGCTCTCTCTAGGGGACTGCCTTCTTCGGCAGGTGGATACTAACCATCCATGTGTCAACCATGTAACTGCATGTGCGCCAAGTGTCAAAGTTAATTCGAGTTGACTCAAGTGGATGCTTGTAGAAGGCTCTAGATCTCTCTTTGGGCAAAATACTCTCCCCATGTCCCCCATGGGGATTGAACCCAAGACCTCCTCCTTCACATCCTTGAGACTTAACCATTAAGCTAAGTGGATCACTTGTTCATAAGAGCACAAAACCTCCTACTAAGTCTAAACTCAAGATCTTTGGTCATACACACGGATGAAAAAACGGTGTGCTATTTGAGATCCATCAAAACCAGGCAGACCCCTAGATCATAGACCTACTTTATTACATTCTTCCCACCTTGGAAAATATTTTTGTCCTCAAAAATTGAGCTATATATATATTGTAGGCAACCCCCGAGCATCATGTTCTAAAACTGGAAGAACATGGTCATGTTCTAGTACTCGAAGAACATGTCTCATCTCTATGGTGGCATCGCTACCTAAATGATTCAAACCACTGTCTCGCTTTGCACTTTGATAAACTAGTCAAAGTAAAAGGTAGTGAATGAATAATAAGTGTGGATCTAAAAACATTCTTGGCCAATTCATAGTTTTTCCTAGGTGTAATCTAGGCACAAACATGTGAATTGGGTGAATTCAAATGACTGGTCCATTTCTAGGCATGACTATGCATGGACTTAGTAATGAAGGTGGGATTCTTATCCCTCATAAGACTTTGAGAACTCTTGATTCACTTGAATTCGGGTTTGGAGAACTTGAAGTTTGGTTGTCCCAAACATCTAACTTGGATGTTTGTATAATGGTTTACTCCTATCCAACAATAAATTGATTTTTTTACCTGACTAGAGGACTACTTTATCCTAACGAGTTTAAAAATCCCATGTAAACTATAAGAGAAAGTTTACCATTTTCTTTGCGACCATATTATAACTTGACCAATTCAAATTCAAAATAAAAATTGTCTAATTTAAGACACTTTTCTCAAAGACTTGAGCAAAAAGTTCTTGGGAATTGTCAATCTGATGAGCAATTCCTAAATTTCCTATTCTAGAGTATACTTGAAGCAAACTCTAATGAATAAGTCAATCTTGGACTTATCATCTTTCTATGTTTGAAAAGGTTCTTGTACAATCTTGGACTTATCATTTATGCTATAACTTGAAGCAAACTCTAATGAATAAGTCAATCTTGGACTTATCATCTTTTGATGTTTGAAAAGGTTCTTGTACAAAACATCTATCTAGGATGTTTAATTTAGTTACTTGGTTCTATCCGGCTAATCTTCGACTTTTATGAAAAGAATCATATACCAAATCTGAGTCAAATCCAGAAGATTCGGAAAGCGGAAAGAAAGAACTAAAACTCTGTTCAACCAATTCAAACTTCGAAGATACGCAAACTTGCTATCAGTCAAAGTCTAGATGACTTAGGACTTTAACTTCCCAAAGATCTATCTCAACAAGGTATTGAAGCATTTGTCTATCTTTAAGAGAAGTAAGTTGGATTCTCAAAAAGATTCAAAGCAGAACGAAAACATCGTCCAACCACAAGACACTAGTGTGGTAACCAACATTATTTGTGTTGACCCACTCAGGTTTTGTTGATGAGTTTTGTATTCAAAGAATGCATCACTTGAGACTAAGTTCATGTCGTGTTCAGTCTTTTTGATTCCTTACTGGGAATGCAATTCTTCTGCATTTCTTTGAGTTAAAAGAGTGAATTTACCAAGTTAGACTAAGAACTTGATGCTTGACTTAGTCAATCAAATCCTTGGTTGAAAAGATAAAAAACAAATCAAAGTCCAACTTTTTCAAAAATTTATGAAATATTTCTAAATTAACAACACTTTATCTTGAAGTGTTTGAAGAAGACCTTGGAAGTTACTTACTTCATATCTTTTGTCTCCTTGATCTTGAAGTTATCTTGAAATAACTTGAGATACTACTTTTATCCTCCTTGAACTTAAAATCCTTCTTTGAAGTTTTAATTCCAATGAGGATCAAACCTAACTTCAAGATCCAATCTAAGACTAAAAGATAATCATCATCTCACAGTCTGATGTTCCAATATACCATCTTTCCTACATCAATCCGAGTATGAAATCTGGTGTCCTATACCACCCTATTTTATACTCACATTGGCGTGTGAGTGAATTTTATCCTAAAGTCTAAACATCTCTTGATAGAGTACCTTTTTACTTTAACTCTTTATGAGAATTTTGAAGTTTTAGATATTACCTCTAATTTGATATTCTAGGTTTTGATTCCTTCACATGATTGTCTCACAATCACATACTTTGCTTTTGGAAACTTGAAAACCTTTAATAGATTATCCCTATTCTTGTTGCTATGGTTTTTCAAATGAAAACCAATTCGAATGCCAAGTACCTGAATTTTCACAGATTCAAGTTCAATTGGTTTATTCTTGACCAATTTGTAGTGACAAGAGCTTTTGACTTCTTGTCTTTAGATTCCTTCTTTACTGATGCTTTAGGTACCTATCTCGACCGAGACTTTACATGAATCTCTCTATTGCTTAAGTCTAAGCATTCGCTCATGCTCTGATACCAATGCAAGAGAATGAGAATTACGACCACCACGTGCTAGAGAGATGACTCTCCTCCCAACCAAATGCCTTTATATATAGCTCTCTCCAGTGGACTGCCTTCTTGGGCAGGTGGATACTAACCATCCATGTGTCAGCCATGTAACTCCATATGTGCCAAGTCTCCTAGTTAACTCGAGTTAACTCAAGTGGATGCTTCTAGAAGGCTCTAGATCTCTTTGGCCAAAATACTCTCCCCATGTCCCCCACAGGGATTGAACCCAAGACCTCCTCCTTCACATCCTTGAGACTTAACCACTAAGCTAAGTGGATCACTTGTTCACAAGAGCACAAGACCTCCTAGTAAGTCTAAACTCAAGATCTTTGGTCATACACACAGATGACCAAACGGTGTCCGATTTCAGATCCATCTGAACCGACTAGACCCCTAGATCATAGACTTACTTTATTACATGTTCTCTTCTTTTTGAAGTTCTAAGGCTTCAATTTCATGTTGTATTAGGCTTTTGCTTTTTACGTAACTTTTTTACTTTTGATCGTGAATTCGTAAAAAATGCAAGGGAGGGTTCACCGGATCCTTCCACGCTCTTAAGAACCTTTCAAAACCTTCCAAAAAACCTTTTGAAACTTGCGAATATACTCAATCGTAGGATAGTTGTAAGAATACATATGTGCAATACATATGTATTCTTGCGAATATACTCAATCGTAGGATAGTTGTAAGAATACATATGTGCAATACTTTTGCACCCACTGTGTGATAACTTATTGGCCATATATGCACCACATGTGCGCCTCTTTGACAAGTAAGCACTACAACATTCTCAACAGGGCTAGAAATGAAGGTTGAAATGGCTCCAGAATAAAAACGCGAGCCAAAGGAGTTTCCTTAAAGAAATAACGATAAAAATAATTTGGTATTTTCAACATGCATACCAAATTTTGTAGCAATTTGAGATTATTTGTGAAGCGCATGTTCTCCACACCTCCTGAAGGAATCTTTGCTATTGACCTTCTTCACAAGCTCTCTATAATCACACCGGCTCTGATACCATGCAAGAGAAGGGATATAAGGAAGAGAGCTCTCTCACACACTCTCACACACCGAGAGAGGAACGCACACAAATTGAGGCAAAGAAGAATAATCTTCTTCTACTTCTTCTATTACATAATAAGAATGTACAAGAATGAACTAATACAACAATATCAATACAATAAAAGAACAATACATAAAGAAAACCCTAGTGTCCACGAATGAGTGAGTTGGCAAAAAAAAAATGTGTCATCACTCGATAAATAAATTTGGTGAAGCTCACTGAAAGTATCCTTGACATAGAACGACATAACCACTATACATGTAAGATAAGCAAACAGTGGTACATGTGATCTTTAATCATCACGTTTTAAGCTTGATATCTCAATGCAAGGGACTTCCTTATCCTCCATTACAAAGTTTGAAAGAGTTCATATCGTGCACAAAGACTAGAAGAGTTTGTATTAAGTTGATCAACAGGTTTTGCACTCAAATCTCTATTAAGCTGATCAATAGGTTTCGCACTCTAAATCTTCACTACACGACCCAAAGTGTGTTTCACATTCTAGCATGTTTTTTATTTTGCAAATTCAACATTTTGTTTTTTAAATAAAGGAAGTTCGGCCTTAGCCTAATCTCCCGGATTTTAATTATAATAGAGAGAAAAAGTCCCATGGGCGCTAGTCCCATTCACTTGTAACAAATTCAACATTAGAATCTACTCAGGGTGATACTTTTATTCTTGTGTCTATAATTTTTTTTAATATAAAGGAAGTTCGGCAATAGCCTACTCTCCCGGACTTGAATTAAATTAAGAAACAAAGGTACAAAAGAAGGGGACTAGCGCCCACGGGACCCCCCAAATCCCACAAAGCAGGGGAAACCTGTATGAGTTCTAGGTTGCATTACATAGAAGGTTGATCACCCTCTCATCGCCCTCATGCGGGGCCCACTTGGGTTTGAGCTTGTTGTTGATCAAAATGAGGACTTTATGGTGCCTGAAGGGGGGGGATTTCTTACAGTTAACAATCCTTTTGCCAAGGAGGAATAGTGATTTCTCAATCGACCATTCCTTGGGGGTATCGCCGAAGTTGAGAGCACACCGCTCCCGCCAGATTTTCCACAAGACTTCCCCTCTGATGGCGTTCCAGAGTGTCGCGGAGCAGCCGATCGCTTCTCCCAAAAGGACTTGTTTCCAACTAAGCTGTTTCAGAAGTCTGAGTTTCTTTCCCACCATCTGCCATATTTTGAGGGAGCTGGGGCAGGAGAGGAAGATATGTGGGATGTCTTCAATAGCCCGGTGACAGCGTTTGCACCAAGGAGGGACCCCGCAAATTTTACAAGCCTTGTGGTTAGTCCAAATGCCACGATGCAGAATTTGCCAAAGGAGGACAGACTTCTTAATCTCGATCAGGGGGTGCCAAATACTCATGAATTTCATGTCCCATCGAAGTCGCGTCCAAGCCAGGCACCACTTCTTGTTGAGACTGATCTGGAGGTCAGTCGTTTCTTTGATGTTCGGGATTTTGAGTATGTTATTTCCATTGTGCCATTTGAGACCAAGCGAGTTCGGAGCATCGTGTCCCATGAGAAGGCGAATCTTGTTCCGATCCCATGCGAGGCATCTGCTTTGCAAAGTGTTCCATTCTTCGTAGGAGATGTTTTTGGAAGGATCAATGTCCTCGAAATTGATCCAGCCGTTGGAGTCATGTTTCCAGAGGTGTTTCCATTTTTTGAATCCTTTGTGCCATAGTCTCTTGGCATTTCGAATGTTCCACGACTCCACACTCCGGATGCCATGTACCGGGAACCAGATAGAGTCGTTTTGTCTGATTCCGGCCGCCCACTTCCAGTCCTCACTAATTCTTGTGAAGCTTTTGACTTTGTTCCAGCCCTTCCAAAGGGAGCACACCAGATTGGAGCCTTTCGGGAAGACAGGGATCGGGGAGAATAGCAGGGTCATGATGTCGAGATTCTTCCAGCTTGGGAACCCCATGAGAGCCAACTCATTCTTGTTTCTGAAGATCAGCTTGGCCCACGAGGCCTCCCTGTTGCACCAAGCCTTAATCATCCATTTGGCAGCCAGTTTGTTGGCCATACACCCAATGTCCAGGATACCAAGCCCCCCGCTATCTCTGTGGCTGGTGCAGATGGCCCATTTGATCTTAGGCACCCCCCTTCTGTTATGATCACCCGTCCACAGAAAGTTCCTGCAGATGCTATTCAGCTTGGACAGGCCTTGCTCATTCGGTCTCCAACAAGAAAGGAAATAGATGGTGGACGAGAGGAGGAACGTGTTGATGACCATAGCGCATCCAGCGAGATTGATTTGCATGCCTCTCCAGTAGTTGAGCTTGTTTTCAAGTTTGGCCAGCACCCAGTTCCAACGCTGTTCCATAGGGACGTCAAACCCCAAGGGGATGCCAAGCAGCCGAAAGATTTGGCCCTGCGGAATGATTTGGCAACCATGATCAATGAGGAGGCCAGGTTGTTGTCCCACAATAGCCCTAAAGGCGGTCTTATTATGGTTGATTTTGGATCCAGAGGCCACACAAAAGGTATCAAGGCACCTCCAGAACGTCTCCAGACTGGTGTTGTTATTGTGAACGAACGCGTTCATATCATCGGCAAATAGTCTCATGATGATTTGGCTGTGGCCGTGAGGCAATCGGAGGCCTTTGATATTGCCAGCCTCCACATGATGTGCCACCAGTCTGCTCAGCCCCTCAGTGGCGATGGCAAAGAGGAGAGGGGCCAGAGGGCACCCTTGCCTAATAGATCTTTTAAGGTGGATCGCCTTCGAAAGTTTGTCGTTTACGTTAATTTGTGTCGTTGCGTTTCCGAGAAGGGTCGCGATCATCCTGGTGAATTCCCGACTACATCCGAGGTCTTGGAGCGACTGTAGAATATAGTCCCATTCAAGCCTATTGTAGGCTTTGTCAAAGTCGATCTTGAGGAAAACCACGTCTTGGTTG
Source organism: Ceratopteris richardii (assembly GCA_020310875.1). Lineage (NCBI taxonomy): Eukaryota > Viridiplantae > Streptophyta > Polypodiopsida > Polypodiales > Pteridaceae > Ceratopteris > Ceratopteris richardii. The sequence goes on from CM035430.1 coordinate 34,109,152, forward strand.
GACTCGATCTCAGGTGGCACGAAAGCCTGTTGGCGATGACTTTGGCGATGATCTTATATCCTGTTTGGAGCATCGTAATCGGCCGCCAGTTCTCGATTCTATTCTTTTCCCCCTTCTTGTGAATCAACTTGATAATTCCATTATTTAGACAAGAAGGAAGAGCACCAAACTTTAGCGCTTCTTGCCAGACCATCCGAAGAGGGGTGGCCACCACCAGCTTGAAGGATTTAAAGAACTCGTTAGTGAGTCCGTCGGGTCCCGGGCTTTTACCGCGGGGGAGGGCATCAATAACCTCGATGATTTCTGATTCCGAGATAGGGGCATGGAGCAGGGAGTGAAGGTTGGGTGGAATTCTCCGGGGGGAAACCCAAGAAATGGCAGCCATGCAGTCCCTTCTATGGTGGGAGAGGGGGTTCGAGGTTCCAAGGAGTCTCGTGAAGTGCCCTTCGATGACGCCAAAATTATCTTCTTCCGAATTGCATACATTGCCATGTGGATCAAGCAGTAGGGGGATCGACTCTCTGTTGTGTTTCCTTTTAAGGATACGGCACATCTCCTTAGTGGGTTTGTCGGCTTTGCCGGCCCACCACTCCTTGAAGAAGAATTGCAAGTTTTTCCTTTGTATTTCTTCCTCGTATCTCAACACTGCTCTGACTTTTCGGAGACCTTTCTGGGCTTGGAGTTTTCCTTTGTTCACTTCCTCCTCGAGCCGCCAGAGTCTGTGGTAAAGAGCTTCCCTACGAGCCCGTCTCACAGTCTCGATCATTTTCTTAGTTCTAATCATGATCTTACGAGACTTGTCGACCGCACTTCTCCAACACTTGGCTGGGGCCAAGCCAGAAGCGAACGCCACCTTCCACACATCCGCAATCTCTTGGTGGACGGAGGGGAGAGAGAAGGAGGACGCGTTGGCATGGAACCACGGGGCCTTGCGGATCTTGATTGAAGGTTGAAAAGTGATAATGATCGGGTAGTGGTCAGAGATGGTGAGGTCAGTGCGTTGCGTGATGGTAGGGTGGCCCCACTGATGAGTAAAGCCCTGAGAGATGTAGCATCTATCGAGCTTAGCTTTCCTCAAGTCCTCGCCCGCCTGGAGATTCGACCAAGAGAAGCCATTCAAGTCTTTGAATTCAGCCAAGTCCAAGTGGAGTTTGGTCATGTCCCACGTTTCCTTCTCCCGGCCCTCAATGATCCTACCCTTGCCCATCCATCTGTCCCTAGGGTCCTCCACCATGTTGAAGTCTCCACAAATAAGCACGTTGTGGGGAAGTGAGTCAAGTGAGGCCCAAGTGTTCAGTCGCTCCAGATCCCCGTTAGGAGCGTACAAGGAAACCATAGTAACAGAAAGAGGAGCACCAAAGGAAGCCGCAATCCAACGGTGACTTACATCAACGGAGTTCTCTAACTTTTCAAGCCAGAGGTGTTTAACGCCGATAGCCGTTCCTCCAGACCCCCTCTGGTGCTTCGTAGGGATCCACACATGGGCTGAGGAGACCTGTCTGAGGCGTTTCAGTAGGTCTTCTCCGTCAATTTTAATCTCTTGAATACATATAATGTCTGGGTTTAAACTAATGTCGCGCAGCCATTGACCAATGATGGTCGCTCTTGAGGGGTCCGTTAGCCCTCTAGCATTTAGCGAGATGACGATCATTTTGTGTTTATCCCTCTTTGCGGGAGGGAGCTTTGTCCTTTCTTCTCTTGGCTTCCTCTTTCTTTTTCGCTGGGATCTGATCCCGACTTAGAAATCGGTTCTTGTGGGGGCTTTTCCAAGGCAGCTCCATAGGCTGCTTTCCTTTGCGTGATACTCCTTGCTGGGGGGAACTGGGCCCCGTGCTCGGCACCGTTTCCGGGATCGTCGATCCAATGATGGAACTTTCACTATCCATGTTGTCCTCATTGCTAGTGGTGAATCCATCCTCTTTGCTTGTAGTATAACCCTCCTGGGGGGTTTCTTTGTTGTCAGGGATCTCTAGGGCATTGTCGTCGGTATCTACCTCGAGTGGTTTCCCACCTGGATAGTCAAGTTCGTTGATCTCCTTTCCGAGATTGCAATACAAATTGCTATGTGAGGTAAATGGCGGGTTGTTCCTCTCATCGTTGGCCCTCGGGCTTCTTTTCCTTCTTCTTCTAACTTCAGTAAAGCCATCGGCATCAGCTTGTGGATTGAGGAGGCCCTTATCTTCCCCTTTCTTGGTCAAGTGGGTCGAATCGTCAAAGTTGTCTTGAGCAGTTTTGGAGGCTTCTTGAAATCGCTTGTTGTTTTGCCTGAGAGGGCAGTCTTTGATCCTGTGACCTTGTTGGCCGCAACGAAAGCACGCATTGGGGAGGTTTTTGTAAGTGATATCCTGCTCCCAGACATCGCCTTCTCCCATGTCCACTTTGATCGTAGATGGAAGTGGCGAACTGAGATCGGCCTCGACGCAGATTTGTGGGTGCCATCTAGCATTGAACGAGTGTCTTGCACCCTCATAGATGAGACCACCAATGTCTTCTCGAGAAGCCAATGGCTTGCCGATGGGGGAGACAATGTCCCACACGAAGTTGTACAAGAAGTATGGGAGATTAGGGAGCTCAACCCAAAGAGGGTACCGGAGCAATTTCGATTTGTCGGGAGTAAAGTCCGGGGACCATCTGAAAAGACACAGGGTCGCCCGACCGAGTTGCTAGGTGCCAACGCTTAGGGCTTGGAACGCCATCTCTTCATTTTCAAAGACTAGCAGCATGTGGTTTGCTGGTAAGAACTGGCATTTGCTGACGATTAGTCCTCGAGGGAACCACTCTTTTCTTAGCCATTGTCGCACGATTTCGAGCGGGGGCCTAGGGCCAAACACTTGGCCGACGAGGCAAACTTTCTTGAGCTCCTCCTGAGCAGATAGAACTGCGGGTCTACTGAGGGACACGATGGGGGATTCAACACTTTCGGATGCCCCAGGGGCGGCACACGAACCCCCCTCCAACAGAGCGGCCAGTGTTCCGGTCTCCCCAGGGGGAGGGGCCCGATTACTTTTCACGAGAGAGGAAGAAGCCACATCCATGGCCAAAAGGAAGACTCCCCCCTCCGATCACATCGGGGCCAAACACTCCACTTTTCAGTGAAAAGTAATAAGGCCAGAAAATCCCACCAAAACGTGAAGCACACTTCTTCTTTCAAATCTTTATTATGGAATCGACAGAAAGGACAAAAAATCCCACAAAAACGGGTTGCGCGCTTCTTCTTTTCTCTCTTTTTCTCTTTTTTTTTCTTTTTCTTCTCTCCCTTTTCTTTTTTTTTTTCTTTTCCTTTCTCTTTTTTTTTTTTCTCTTCCTTTTTTCTCTTCCTTTTTTTTTCTTTTTTTTTTTTTCTCTTCTTCTTTTTTATAACAAGGTACTAACGCTGGAGGCTACGCTTAACATCTTTCTATTAGGCTTGCAGCCTATTTTCTCACAGCTGCTATTCTTGTAGAAGTCCCACGGTCATTTTGTCCATCTGCAGGTCGTCAGAGGAGACTAATTGTAGTGCTCTAGAAATGCGGGAGTTTGAAATCTGACTTCAATGCTGCGACAGTGACCGATACTTTGCAGTTTCAAAAACTACCCGTCGATCGCGATGGAGCACGCCATTCAAACGGTCGTTGACTAAAGTCCCGATGGACTGAAATCCACGCGGTATCGATCGTGAGATTCCCGCCGTCTATCAATCGCGATGCACACCAGATAGCACGTCAATCAATCGCGATGCACGCGGTATCAATCGCGCGATGCACACCAGAAAGCACGCGGTATCAATCGCGAGATTCCCGCCGTCTATCAATCGCGATGCACACCAGCGAGATTCCCGCCGTCTATCAATCGCGATGTAGCACGTCAATCGCGATGGATTGCGGGCACGATGGACAGGTGTGCTATCCGTCGCGATTGACGAGGACCGTGGCGATGGACTGGCGAGGGCTTTGTCCGTCGCCTTCTTCCGCAAGATGAACACCTTCGCACTAAGACGTCTGCAACAGACTCAGCACTCCCACAACGACAGATGCTAATACCTACCTTATGAAGTTGAAGTTAGCTCCGATGACCTGATTTAGGGGCGCATGCCACTGGACATGTCCTTGAGATCCTCGAGATCCTCAAGAAGGGTGCCTCTACCTTATGAAGTTTTGTGTCTATAATTTGATATATGTTTTGACAAAAAGCATCAATAAAAGCTGCAACAAAAGCGCACGCTCAGCTTTTCAGAGAAATCAAGATGTCAAACCGAGGTATGCACTATGCACAATGTACGAGTGACGGACGTGGCACATAATGACGTCACCAAACCTTTTATAATTGTCTGCAGGCTCATTGACGAATCACTGTGACCGCACTAACGTAACGCCCATATAGACAAATCAAAAGCTGTCATGAAGCCGATGCCTGCCGTGACCCGTCATCCACAACCGCGAATTAGTGATCCGACATCAGGACGCAGGAGGAGGACATGGCTGCGCGGCAAAAGATCCGCCGATGATCAACAGGCTCCAAAATCCAAAGCCGTCCCCACAGGCTACAGCTGCAGTTACAGGGTCGCAAAAGCAAGTCATTGCTGAGGCAGTGAGGTAACTCCTCCGCCGTGTTGAATCGCCATAGCAGCCGCCTTGGGCTCCACCGCCAGCTTCCAAGTTCCATCCCGCGATGGCCCATGCACTATGCAGACTTTGGTTCAAAAGCTGCCGAGTGTCTGCCCACTGCCCAGTCCCGACGATGACCATTGACAAATTTAACATCACAGACGCGGACATGCAGGGGGCGAGCCTCCAGCCTCCGCTCCGCTACTAGCAAGGCTGCGTGACGTGTTGTTTAGCGTCGCTGCGTCCCCCATGCATTGCGCCGTCAACTTGTATGTTTCGAACTTGGAACTTGGAACTTGGAATTTGGAAATTTCTCACCTTCTCCGCCTCGCGGCGCTGAATCGTCATATCGATCCGTCTGGGTTCCACCATAACCATTCAGTTTCTATGTAACTTCCAGCGTTTCAGGCTTTAGCCATGCATAGTCAATGAGTCATGCACTATCACTGACTATTGTGCTCTCAATTTGCACGTGCAGACGATGGCGTCACAATGGCGCACCTCTGCAGGTCCGGTCAGCGGCGCTTCCAACTTCCACCATTCCAAACTTCCTGGCTCCAGCTTACATGCCCTCGAGTGCCGATTCCCGACTCCCGGAGTCCCGACTCCCGAGTCCCGACTTCACCTTCCCAAGCCAGCAGGAGTCCAGCACCTGTCAAGACTTCGAAGTTCCGGCCCCATCGTCCAGTGCCCAGATCCTTCGAAATCTGCAAATGACGCTTCGAAATCTGCAAATGACGCTTCCATTTCCTCCAATGACTATTGGGCTTGTTTGATCAAAAGGAATATTAACAGGTTCTGTGTTAAGAATAATAAGAGTTCGGATAATTGTTCTCTTTGGGATGTGATCACTTCCCCTGTTGCTTTTGTTCCGAAGGGTAGCCAACTTATATGTAATTTTTGGAAGGCCTGGATGATAGTTAAATCCAACTATACTCTCCCTATCTGGTTTGCTAACAATTCTTCCTTCATTGAGCAGGATTCTATGTGGCTGGGATGGTCTGAAAGATCCACCCACCAGACCCTCCCTATCAGATGGAATAAATGCAGGAAAAAAGGCTTTGCTCATTGGAAGGACCTGATGACGGAAGGTGAAGTGGTAGCCAACAATTATATCCTTGATTCTGATGGTTTGTCTGTGCAGTGTAAACAGATTCTCCTGGGCAAGAAAGAGCAGCTGCTGGAAAAGATGGAGGCCAACTTTTGGAAGAAAGAGATCTCTCTCCATGTCTTGGCTGAGGATATGTTAAGCTCCTACAGGAGATGTGTCAGAAGCATAAAGGAGATCTCTGGAAAACTCAACAAGAAATGGGATCTTCAATGGTCCCACCTTCAATGGAAGTATAGGTTTCAGTGTGCTTGGGCCTTCCCTCTTTCCAACAAACAGTCCACTCTTAACTGGCTCATTCTTCACAAAGGTGTCTGGACTGGTTGTCATGCTAGGAAGTATAAAATTGATGCTGGTCTCTGTAAGCTCTCTGGAAAAGAAGAGGATCTGGATCATTTATTTATCAAGTGTAAATTTGCTGTCAAATACTGGGAGGGCATCTGGTCCTTTTGTCAGATTCAGGGGCTCAAAATTCCCAGTTGTAAAGATATTTTGATTGGTGAATCTTGTGGCATGGACATCCTTCTGTGGCAGATTATCAGAAACCACCTCTTTTGGTATATTTGGAAAAATAGGAATAATGCCATTTTTAGTAAGAGTTGTAAAGATCACTTTTACTCCTGTCTTATGGGGTTGAAGAAAATCCTTAGATACTACCGTACCTCTTGTCAGAATTCGCAAATGGTCCATATGTGCCCCTTTATGATTATGAAGAATAACCGGTACAATGTTTGGAAAGCCAAACTCCTCCTCATGTATTCAAAACCTAGGAGTGACATGATCACTTTCCTTGTTGATTATGTCAACCACTATCTCAAGTGAGGTCTCCCCCTCTCTCTTGAGTTGTGTTCCTCTGCTGTTGTAATTTTTTTCTAGCATCAATTTTATTCTTCCCGTTTTCTCAAAAAAAAAAAAAGAATCTGGTTTTTTTTTTTTTTGAGAAAAACGGGAAGAATAAAATTGATGCCAAAAAAGATTACAACAGCAGACGAACTTCTCTCAAGAGAGAGAGGGAGACCTCACTTGAGGTAGTAATTAACATAATCAAGAAGAAAAGTGATCATGTCTCTCCTAGGTTTTGAGTACATGAGGAGGAGTTTGGCTTTCCAGACATTGCAACGGTTATTCTTCATAATCATAAAGGGGCTCATAGGGACCATTTGAGGATCTTGACAAGAGGTAAGGTAAAAGTTGAGAATTTTCCTCAACCCCATAAGACAGGAGAAAAAGTGATCTTTACTCCTCTTACTAAAAATGGCATTATTCCTATTTTTCCAAATAGACCAAAAGAGGTGGTTTCTAATAATCTGCCACAGAAGGATGTCCATGCCACAAGATTCACCAATCAAAATATCTTTACAACTAGGAATTTTGAGCCCCTGAAACTGACAGAAGGACCAGATGCACTCCCAAAATCTGGCAGCAAATTTACACTTGATAAATAAATGATCCAAATCCTCTTCTTTACCACAGAGCTTGCAGAGACCAGCATCAATTTTATACTTCCTAGCATGGCTACCAGTCCAGACACCTTTGTGAAGTATGAGCCAGTTAAGACAGGACTGCTTGTTGGAGAGAGGGAAGGCCCAAGTACACTGAAACCTATACTTCCATTGCAGGTGGGACCATTGAAGATCCTATTTCTTGTTGAGTTTTCCCGAGATCTCTTTTATGCTTCTGACACACCTCCTGTAGGAGCTTATCATATCATCAGCCAAGACTTGGAGAGTGATCTCCTTCTTCCATAAGTTGGCCTCCAGCTTTTCCAGCAGCTGCTCTTTCTTGCCCAGGAGAATCTGTTTACACTGCACAGACAAGCCATCAGAATCTAGGATATAATTGTTGTCTACAACTTCACCTTCAGTCATCAAGTCCTTCCAATGAGCAAAGCCTTTTTTCCTGCATTTATTCCATCTGATAGGGAAGGACTGATGGGTGGATCTTTCAGACCAGCCCAGCCACATAGAATCCTGCTCAATGAAGGAAGAATTGTTAGCAAACCAAATAGGGAGGGTATAATTGGATTTAACTACCATCCAGGCCTTCCAAAAATTACATATAAGTTGGCTACCCTTAGGGACAAAAACAACAGGAGAAGTGATCACGTCCCAAAGAGAACAATTATCCCATCTCTTATTATTCTTAACACTGAACCTGTTAATATTTCTTTTGATCAAACAAGCCCAAAAGTCATTGGAGGAAATGGATCTAACAATCCACTTGGCTGCCATTTGTGTTGCCATCCTGGTAGGACAGATGAGGCCAAGGCCTCCTTCCATCTTCTTCATACAACAGATACTCTAGGCAACTTTGGGAATTTTTGAGCCACCCCATAAAAAATTTCTAGCCATAGAAATGGCCTGCCCCATCTGCTTTTTACTAGGCTGCCAGCAAGAAAGAAAATAAGTCAGAGAAGGGAGGATATAATGTTTCAGAATAAAAGTTCTTTGAGACAGACTATGATCCAAGTAAGCCCATTTATGAATTTTAGCTCTAAACTTATCAAGCATCCAATTCCATCTCTGCTCATTAGAGATGCCAAAACCCATAGGAATACCAAGCAGCCTGAAGATAGACCCTTTTTTAATAATATCACAACCAGTAGCCTCAACACAGTAAGGGATCTTATTATCAGTGGTATAAAAACTAGTTTTTTTATGATTGACCACAGAACCACTGGCAATACAGAACATCTCAAGGCATTTAAGGAATTGATTAGCAGAATTTTCGTCAGCATGCATTAACATGTTGGTGTCATCTGCAAACATCTGAAGACCCAGAGGAGAGAGGGCCTGGGGAATTACTAAACCTGTTATGGAACCTTTGGTAATGCTGTCCTTGACCAACCAGCCTAAAGCATCACTGGCTATAGCAAAAAGGAGGGGGGCCAAGGGGCAGCCTTGCTTGATGGACCTGCACAACTTGAAGGGGCTAGAAAGACTACCATTGACAGAAACTTTAGAAAAAGCATTACCAAAAAGGATACTAACATACTTAATGAAATTTTTCCCAAAGCCAATGTCATGCAAAGATTGAAGAATGAAATCCCACTCAATCCTATCATAAGCCTTATCAAAGTCAATTTTAAAGAAATAGGTATCAATATTGAGCTCATTGTAATACTCCAGCCCTTCCCAAATAGTAATAATATTGTCAAGAATAAATCTGCCTTTAATGAACCCTTTTTGCTCAGGGAGAATGATGCTATCCATAAGAGGACTCAACCTTCTGGCTAAGATGGAGGCAAAGATTTTATACAGAGAAGTCAGGCAGGAGATGGGTCTCCAGTTATTCAAATCATCTTTGGGCCCTTTTTTGTGGATTAATTTGATCACACCAGTGTTGATAAAAGGAGAAAGGGATCCCCTTCTAGAGGCTTCTTGCCAAATCTTTAGAATTATGGGCACCAACTCTTCCTTGAAAACCTGAAAAAACTCATAAGGCAAACCATCATGACCAAGAGATTTCCCAGGCTTCAATTTGCTAATGGATTCTCTGACCTCACCTTCAGAGAGGGGCATGTCAAGGAGGGAGTCCATTCCCTGAGGAACCAGCTTTTTCCTACAAAGGGCAATGGCAGCTCTTGCACTCCAAACAGAGTCCCCTCTCTTGGGAGGCTGGGAGAATACATTGGCAAAGAACCTATGAGCAACCTGAAGGTTATCCTTCATGCTAGAAGTAAGATTACCATCATTATTTTTCAGCAGGGGGATGAAGTCCCTGGCTTTTTTCTTTCTCAACAAATCAAACATATGTTTATTAGGTTTGTCCATTTTTCCTGCCCAGAATTCTCTAGAAGAGGCAAGGGCACCTCTAGCAAGGAGGTAGTCCACTTTCTTAACTTTTTCCTGAAGATCCAAAATTTTGGCTCTTTTGGCAACCAAATCAAGGTTAGACTTCTCTAGAAGATTCATCTCCTGAATAATCATCCTCCTCCTCTTGTATCTGATATCTTTGGCTTTATTCTTATAATACTTAACCAAATTCTGGATATCTCTAACAGCCCTCTCCCAGGCCACAAAAGGAGACAAATCCAAAGAAAAATTCAACCTAAGAATATCAGCGATTTTATCCTTCACAACAGGGATCTTAAACAGGGAAGAGTCCAAGTGAGGCCATCCAGACCTGTAGCTGGGGTTGTTATAGTAAAGATTAATAATCAGAGGCGAGTGATCAGACAGTAAAAAAGAATGATCAATAGAGCAACAGAAATTCCACAAGTCATGGCTCCTGGCAGCATGCATATAAAACCTGTCCAACCTAGCAGACAAATAGCAGCTCTGGTTCCTGTTATTCCAGGTGTGACCCGTGTTAACAGAAAGGTCCACCAGGTTATGCTTATTAATCAAATTAAACCAGCAATGCTTTTCACAACCAGAAATAACATTATCACAATTACCAATCCTGTCACCACTATTAGTGACCATATTAAAGTCACCAGTCAACCAGATATTCCCATTTATCCTAGATATTTCTTCCCAGCATATGGTTCTCTGAGACGCATGATTAGCAGCATAAACACACACAATAGTAACTTTGAGAGGCATTTTGCATTTAACTGCAATCCATTGATTAGTAGGACTGATCTGAACCTCCTCAATTAAATGACACAAACCATTAGCAACACCTATGGCCGCCCCTCCTTTACCCTTATGCTCTGTGTGAACCCAATGGTAGTTGTTAGCAATAGTTTTCAGGTTCATCATGAGAGGAGGCCCTCCTAACTTAATTTCCTGTAAGCAAATGAAGTCAGGAATAAGAGAAGCATCTTTGAGCCACTTATTTATCATTTTACCTCTGACCGGATCAGAAAGCCCTTTAGTATTAAGAGAAATCAGCTTAAGACTATCCATGGAAGACAAGAGTCAAAAGAAAAAACTTACTTTTTGGGGTTCTTACCCGGCTTCACAGCAGAGAACGAAGTCCTAGCCGTTTCCTTCCTCTTAGATTTGGACTTCATTTTTCCTTTAGGGCTAAGAGACCTAGCATTGGACATATTAACTTCTTGTTCAATGAGACAACCAGGGACATCTTGGTTAAAAGTATCCTCATCCAATTCATTAATTTGTTCCACAAACATATCATCACAACCATCTTCTTCAGAAGACACAGAAGCAGAAGTGGAACTTGAAGAGGGTCTACAGACGGGTTCTTTTTCTATTGTTTTGGTCATTTCACCATTGACCTGAGATTTCAGATTGGTGTTACTTACCTGAGTGCCACTGACCGAGGTACCTTCAGCATTTTTATTGGCCTGCCCATTTTGCTCCTCTGAGCCAACAGCACCCGGAACAAAGGAGCCATTGAGAGGGAGATCTTCAAGAACCTGAAAGGGATTGAAAACCCCCTTGACAAGGGGCTCCGATCTAGTCACCACATTAGGGTTTTTCTTTCTTTGTTTGAGGGGGATCTTTTTGAATCCTTGATCTTCTTTAGGTTGAGCCGAGAAGGTGGGAGCCGAGTCAGTGGTGGTCGCTTCACCCATGCCTGCTTCTTTTTCCAGCTTTTTGTCTAGCAGAGGACAGTCTTTAATTAAATGACCTTGTTTATAACAGTTATAGCAAGCATTAGGAAGGTTCCTGTAGACAACATTTTGAGTATGCAGCTTGCAGCCCTCAGAGTTCTTAATGAGAAGCTCCGTTTTGACATCTTTGGAGATATCAACCTCTATGAGCATCTGGGGTTCCCATTTAGGGTTAAATTCTTTCTTAGGTTTCTGACCAATCACTTTCCCAACTAAAGAACCTAATTTTTCAAGCCATGGGTAAAATTCCACCGGAAAGTCAGGAAATTCCACCCACACAGGCACTTTGGTAGGCTTGTTATTCCTAGGGTTAAACCCAGGATACCACTTATAAAAGGACAGAGGAGTATTTCTAATGGTCCAATGGCCCTCTGCTGTGACTTGGATAGCATTATTCACATCTTCAAAGAAGAAAAGAAAAAAGTTATTAGGAAGGTATTGCACATGCCTGGCATATAAACCCCTACTTTCCCAGTTCACTTTCATCCAATTCTTAAGGAGATCCTGAGCAGGACGAGGCCCGTGACAGTGAGCGATCACCACTTTATCTTCAAGGTGAATGTTCCAACTGTTAAGCGCAGAACTCTCAATAATGAGAGTGCAGTCGTCCTTATCTATCACTTCACTATCTAGGTTTAAAGAGTGATCCTTAACTTCTACAGGGGTAGAGTTGACTGCCCTATAATCTTGAGGAACCTTTCCTTTACCTTTGACATCATTACTAGTAGATTGAGGGAAAACCATACCTGACATATCCTGATTAGCAAACACCGAGTAGTAGTCATGCCGATGACTCTGAGCCACATTGGCATAAGAAGCACGTTCATTAGGGTTACCTCCAGGAAGAGCAGCAGAAGTTTTCACGGCCTCAACGGGACGGGGCGAGCTTATACTGCAATCGAACACAGGGTTAAACAACGACCTCGAGCCAGGCAGTCCATCACGCAGAGCTTCATGCAAGGCCATGTCGGGGAGCAAGGGCAGCGACACCTCTCACGACGAGAGGGAGGAGAAGAGCAGAGCCCCCCCTCACGACGAGGGGAGGAGAAGAGCACGAGGCTGCCCCCCTCACGACGAGGGAAGGAGAAGAGCACGAGGCGGCCCAAAACCCTAGGGAGCATGCAGACCTTCAATGCGCACGAGATATCCTTCTGGAATCTGGTTTATCACGTAGGTATCATGGACAATGATCAGAAAGGCGACAAAGGCGATACGGCAGTAACGGCACCACTGCAGAAGATGGGCACTGTATATTCTTTGTCCTGAGGCTCCGATCAGTTGGAACTTGGAAGTTGGCAGGCAGCTGAAAGCTCAGCCTCCGGCTCCCCAGTCCCCAGACTCCCCACTGTCCCCAGGCTACAACTCGAGGGACCCCAAGCTTCAGTGTCCACCATTCAACAGAATATACGTCACCACACAGACACATCGCCGGGCCGTCTATTCAGCTTCCGCAAAATGTCAAGGTTGCAAACTGGCAACTTGGCAAGCAATACTCCTTCCTTCATGTTGTTGTTTCCCTTCGAGGTCCCAGTGGCGTGGGGGAGGGGGTGCGCTTCGGAATCGGCCCCCCAGTTCAAGTAGCTTTTGCTCTCCACCATCGATGTCCTGCCATGCCCTTCATATGAAATGAAAATGTCAATAATTCACACTTCAGCAGATCCGACCAGCGCCGATTTTGCTATACTCTCCTCCCTTTTTTTTTTAATAAAAGCTTTTTTTAATAAAAGGAAGTTCGGCCTTAGCATATTCTTCCGGACTTTAATTAAAATAAAGAAAAGTTACAAGCGGATAAATCTATCATCACCCTCATGTGAGACCCATTTGGGTTTCAACTTGTTGTTTTCGAGGAGATAAATACTGATGGAGAGTGTTAATCTCCAAAAGAACAACCTATTCTTGTGATTAGAGCACCTCTATACCAAGAATAAGTCAAAACCTTTCACACATTTAGAGGATCAATTACTAACTATCAAAAAATTAACAATTCTGTGAAGAAGATGATACACAGAAAAGTCTGCTGCAGAATTTCTTCACATTGACTTATCAAATGTGTAAAGTTTTTGATGAAACTTTGTATGAATCATCTCCTAGAGATTGCGCATCACCTCCAAGTTGAATTACTTCATAAGCTTTAGTATAACTTGAGAAATTGTCTTCACAAGTTACCTATGTCTGAATCTGCACTTCTGAGAAGTCGATTTAGACACCCCTAACTTCTTAACTTTGGTTCTCACAATATCTAACCCGTTTTGCCAAATGCTTTTAGCCACAAGTAGATCACCTTCCAACTTAAAGATTAAGTGCTTGCTTGCACAAAACTTTAAACTATGGAGTGAGCACTGACCAAAAGATTAAACTCGAAATTTGCGCCTGTTTCAGAGAACTGTAGACACTCAACACATATGAATGTTCCTACTCACAATTCTCCTAGCCTGTTTACAATTGGACTCTGAAATTCAGGTCACAGGCTCATTAACTAACAACTTAGATATCCTCAAAAGGATTTCACAATTGATCAAACACAGAAGGAGCAGACACGAAAAGATCGGGCGCAATATTTCTTCATTAACTCAGAAAATTACAACTGAGTGATGAGAGCTAACTCAACTATCTTTTCTCTATCTCTTGATTCCTAACTTCCTCAATCTTGGTTTCTACATATGCTCTCATGTGCTCTCATACATGCCCCGACTTTTCTTAAAGTATTTATAGATAATTTGTACATGATTCTTACTGAACAAAAGATCTAAATCATCTATGACTATGCTAATGTACATATGTGTACACTTCCCTTGTCCTCTGAATGTAATCTTCTTCCACACTTTAGAAATTGATTCTTCCTTCAACATTTGATCTTCCAAGCCTTCAATTGGTGATTGGTCTGCACCAACAGCTCCCCCTCAATCATCAATTGAGGTTTTCTCTGTCTTCTTTATACTTGCCATGTCCTTGAACCTTTGTAACTTAGGTCCATCCAAGCTCTTTGTCATCATATCTGCCACTTGTTCTTTTGTTGGAGTGTACATCACTTCAATCTCTTTATCTAGTACCTTTTCCCTCAAGAAATGATACTGAATCTCTATATGCTTAGTCCTGGCATGAAAAACAGGGTTAGCTGCCAAATACAAAGAACTCATATTGTCTCCAAAAATTATTGGAGTACTATGATCAATCTCAAAACTTTTCATCAAGGTCTTCAACCATATGACTTCCTTTGCAGCTTCTACCATTCCCTTATACTCAGCTTCTGTGGATGATAAAGCAACTGTATGTTGCTTCTTTGAACACCAAGACACTAACTTGTCTCCAACATAACATAGATATCCATGAGTAGATCTTCTATCATCTGAGTCACCTGCCCAATCTGCATCACTAAACACTTTGATTCTTGTGTCAGAAGTGAAACCATAATACAGACCTTCACTTAGGGTTCCTTTGATATATCTGAGTACCCTTTGAGCTGCAATCCAATGAGTCTTCTTTGGACAATGCATGAATTGTGACAACACACCTACTGCATATGATAGATCTGGCCTTGTCAAGGTAGCATAGATTAAACTACCTACCAAACTCTGATATTTCTTCATGTCATTGAACTCTTCACCTCCATACCTGCTTAATTTATGATTTACCTCCAATGGTGTAGTTGAGGTCTTGCAATCTTCCATGTTAAACTTGACTAGAAGATTCTTCAAGTATCTCTCTTGTGAAACATATACTCCATGTTGAGTATACACAATCTGCATTCCTAGAAAATAAGATAAGTTTCCCAAGTCACTTATCTTAAACTCCTTCTCTATTTGCTTCTTGAGTTCATTGATTCCTTGAGCATCTGTTCCTGTAACAATAATATCATCAACATAAATGCACATGTAAATATATCCATTTTCACTTGCCTTCACTAGCAAGCTACTATCTGCCTTTGATGCTTGAAATCCACATTCATTCAAGAACTTGACCAATCTGTAATTCCAAGCTCTTGGAGCTTGCTTCAACCCATATAAAGCTCTCTTGAGCTTACACACATAATCTGATCCAATTGATTCCATGAAACCTTCTGGTTGCTCCATATATACTTCATCTGCAATGTAACCATTTAGAAATGCATTTTTTACATCCAATTGTGATAATTTCCATCCTTTGCAAGCAGCAATAGCAATCAATGTCCTAATTGTAGACATCTTAGCAACAGGACTAAAGGTTTCATCATAATCTACCCCATAAGTTTGGGCATAACCTTTGACCACAAGTCTAGCCTTATATCTAGACACTTTACCATCTGCAAACCTCTTTGTTTTATATACCCACTTGCATCCAATGACCTTCTGATTCTTTGGTCTTGGTACTAATTCCCAAGTTTCATTTTCAAGTAGAGCATCATACTCTTCTTGCATTGCCTTCTCCCAATTCTGTTTACCTTTGGCTTCTTCATAAGTAGTTGGATCTTCTTCTGTTTTCACAATGTAAGCATAATCTCTTATTGTTAGAAAAGATGTATCATAACTATACCTTATAGGCTCTTTCCTTTCTCTTGTAGATCTTCTAATTTCTGCACTTCTTGAAGTTTCAGCCTCATTTGATTCTGGATCAAATCTTGGCCCTTCTTCTACATGATCCTGCACTCTACATCTAGAGTCAACCTCATCAACAATTTCTTCACAAACTTTTACCTTTGCCTTTCCTTTTCTTTGAATTTCTTCAACACCTGTATACTCATTTGGTGATCCTGTATACCACATGTTTTGCTCATCAAATGTCACATCTTTAGTAACAAGAAATTGCTTTGTGGATGGACTCCACAACCTGTAACCCATCTGTCTATCATCATATCCAATAAACACATACTTCTCTGCTTTTGGTTCTAGCTTATGTCTTAATTGTGAAGGAACATAAGCATATGCAATACATCCAAATACTTTACAATGATCAAGACTAGGCTTCTTACCCCACCATGCTTCATAAGGGGTTCCTCCATCCAAAGCTTTGCAAGGCAACCTATTCACAAGGTATGTTGCAGTGTTAATAGCTTCTGCCCATAAGTAATTTGGACAATTCTTTTCCTTCATCATGGCTCTTGCAAACTCTACAAGAGTCCTATTCCTCCTTTCTGCTACTCCATTCTGTTGAGGGGAGTACCTGCAAGTCACTTCTCTTTTGATACCTGCATTCCACAAATAATCATCAAACTCTTTTGAGAAATACTCTCCCCCTCCATCTGATCTTAACCTCTTTAGCTTTTGTCCTGTGATCCTTTCTGCATAGACATGAAAATGTTTGAATGTCTTGAACACTTCTGATTTATCCTTGATTACATACAAAGTAATCCACCTGGTTGCATCATCAACAAACAACACATAATATCTGGATCCATTTATGCTATAGTCCCTTAAGGGTCCCCATACATCTGTATGAACCAATTCAAGCATATTTGAATACTTGTACCCTGATTTGTTATAAGAACCTTTATGTGCTTTACCTAATTGACAAGCTTCACACTTGTACACCATATGTTGCCCCTCAATGTTTGGCAATCCAAGCACCACCTGATTCTTTGACATCTCCTTTATAGCTCTCTCATTGAAATGACCTAGCCTTTTATGCCATAGGTCTAATTCAGATACCTTTTGACCTCCATAGGTAAACAATGCATGTCCCACATTACCTTGGACTTTGAGAGTGAACAATCTTCCTTCCTTTTTACCTGCAATTATGGTTCTATATCCCTGATTTGGATCTTGTACATAGACACCATCATTTGTGAATCTTACTTCATATCCTTTTTCCACAATTTGCCCTACACTTATCAAATTTTTAGGAATAGTAGGAACATAAAGTACCTTGCTCAGGAGTGTACTTCCACTCTTTGTCTTCACTGATCCAATGCTCTCCACTTTATGTTTGGTATTGTCACCTGTTTGAACTGTATGTCCATTCACCCTAGCTTCCATATCAGTCATCAAAGATAGATTCCCACTCAGATGGTTGCTACACCCTGAGTCAATATAAAACACTCTTTGATCTTCTCCCATTGATTCATGAGTTGCATTCAAGATAAGAGTCATATCATCCTTCTGATCTGATGCATAATTGTAATAATTATTGTTGTAGGACTGAGATTGGAAGTTTCTTCCACCTCCTCTACCATATGATGTCCTACCACCTCTTCCTCTGAAGTTGCCTCTTTGGTTTCTGCCTCCTCTACCTCTTTGACTATAATTCTGATTGTTGTAACCTCCATTTTGATTATTATACCAACAATCATTTGCCAAATGATTTGTTGTGCCACAAATCCAACAAGCTTTAGTATTATCTTTGTTCTTACCTCCTCTTCCTTTAACTCTGAAATTTGTCTTCCCTTTTGTGAAGTTAGCTTGATTTGAATTCCCTTCATCATCATTTGATTGCTTTCCCTTGCCATTCTTTTTCTTGTCTTTGGAGTACATAGCTTGACTTGTACTTCTATCATTGTCTCCTTTAAGATCCTGCTCAAAGGTTAGCATGTGTCCTAGCAATTGATTAAGGTCAGGAGTAAAGTGATCAAGTGACAACTCTATGGACAATATAAAAGGCTTCCACTTCTCATCTCCTCTTAGACCTGTAAGTATTTGTCTTACCAACTTTTCTTCTTCAATATCTTCATCCACTGCTCCCAAGCTATCTGCAATATCTTTCATCCTTGCCACATAATCTGAAATTGATTGTGAGCTCTTCTTCTTGAAGGTTGTGAACTCAGCCCATAGTGAGGACTTCCTTGACTTAGTTGTATTTTGGAAATGCTCTTCCAAGGCATTCCAAACATCTGTGGCACTTTCCAAACCTCTGATGTGAGGTAGAAGATAATCATTTACAGCCATGTAGATAATGCTCCTTGCTTGAGCATCCTTTCTCATCCAAGTCTTCAACATTGCAAGTTCTTCCCTAGTAGGAATGCTAGGATCTGCAAACTCTGGTTTTTCTTCATCTCCTTTACTTCGAATTAAACTCCTTTTGCCTTTCTTGATGTCAAATAGTCTTCTCCTCAAGCTTTGACTCCAAGCTTTCACTTCTTAGTCCTTCAAGTGTTGAATTTCTTGAATCTGCAGCAGTCGGGATCCTTCTTCCTTCAAATTGGTGTCTCCTGCTCTGATACCACTGATGGAGAGTGTTAATCTCCAAAAGAACAACCTATTCTTGTGATTAGAGCACCTCTATACCAAGAATAAGTCAAAACCTTTCACACATTTAGAGGATCAATTACTAACTATCAAAAAATTAACAATTCTGTGAAGAAGATGATACACAGAAAAGTCTGCTGCAGAATTTCTTCACATTGACTTATCAAATGTGTAAAGTTTTTTATGAAACTTTGTACGAATCATCTCCTAGAGATTGCGCATCACCTCCAAGTTGAATTACTTCATAAGCTTTAGTATAACTTGAGAAATTGTCTTCACAAGTTACCTATGTCTGAATCTGCACTTCTGAGAAGTCGATTTAGACACCCCTAACTTCTTAACTTTGGTTCTCACAATATCTAACCCGTTTTGCCAAATGCTTTTAGCCACAAGTAGATCACCTTCCAACTTAAAGTTTAAGTGCTTGCTTGCACAAAACTTTAAACTATGGAGTGAGCACTGACCAAAAGATTAAACTCGAAATTTGCGCCTGTTTCAGAGAACTGTAGACACTCAACACATATGAATGTTCCTACTCACAATTCTCCTAGCCTGTTTACAATTGGACTCTGAAATTCAGGTCACAGGCTCATTAACTAACAACTTAGATATCCTCAAAAGGATTTCACAATTGATCAAACACAGAAGGAGCAGACACGAAAAGATCGGGCGCAATATTTCTTCATTAACTCAGAAAATTACAACTGAGTGATGAGAGCTAACTCAACTAACTTTTCTCTATCTCTTGATTCCTAACTTCCTCAATCTTGGTTTCTACATATGCTCTCATGTGCTCTCATACATGCCCCGACTTTTCTTAAAGTATTTATAGATAATTTGTACATGATTCTTACTGAACAAAAGATCTAAATCATCTATGACTATGCTAATGTACATATGTGTACACTTCCCTTGTCCTCTGAATGTAATCTTCTTCCACACTTTAGAAATTGATTCTTCCTTCAACATTTGATCTTCCAAGCCTTCAATTGGTGATTGGTCTGCACCAACAAATACAGTGATGTCTAAACAGTGGAGACCTCTTATCTCGGGAGATTCTTTTACCTAGAAGAAACAATGATTTCTCGATCGACCATTCCTTAGGAGTTTGGCCAAAATTGATAGCACATCGCTCCCACCAAATCTTCCAAAGTGTCTCACCCCTGATGGCATTCCACAGCCTCGATGAGCAACCGATCGCCTCACCCAACAGCACCTGTTGCCAATTGATTTGGTGTGTGAGTCTCAAAACTTGTGTCACGTGATGCCAGACAACACGGGACTTGGGGCAATTGAAGAACAGGTGAGCTAAATCTTTGATGCATCAATGGCAACGCTTGCACCATGGCGGCACACCACATATTTTATTAGCCCTTGCATTGGACCAGATTCCCTTATGCAAGATTTGCCACATGAGAACAAACTTTTTGATCTCGATTAGGGGGTGCCAAATAGACATGAACTTTAGTTCCCATCGAAGTTTGGTCCAAGAAAGGCACCACCTCTTGTTAAGGGTGTGATGAACATCTAAGTTCTCTTTGAAGTTGGAGATTTTGGATACTTTCTTACCATTGCTCCATTTGAGGCCCTCTAGGCAAGGAAGATCCTTTCCGGAGAGAAGGCGGGTAGTTGAGCAGTCCCACGCCAAACATCTGCCTTGAAGAAGAGTCCATTCCTCAAGGGTAACTCTATGTCTCAGGTCTAAGTCTTCGAACCTAATCCACTGGTTGGTCTCTTGTTTCCAGAGTTGTTTCCACTATTTGAACCCCTTGTTCCATAACCGCTTTGCAGTTTGGAGGTTCCAAGGCTCCACTCCTCTAATGCCACTGATCGGGAACCAGATATAGTCATTTTGTCTTATCCCAGCCACCCACTTCCACTCATCACTGATTTTGATGAATTGTTTGGCCTTGTTCCAACTCTTCCATAAAGAACACAGGAATCTAGAGCCTTTAGGGGACACTGGGAGGGGGGAGAACAAAAGCGTGAGAATCCCTATGTCCTTCCAGCTAGGATGGCCAACAAAGGTAAGTTCTTTCAAGTTTCTGAATATCAATTTAGCCCAAGAGGACTCACTATTCCTTCAAGCCTTGATAAGCCACCCAACCGCTAGTTTGTCAGCCAACCCAACAATATCCAAAATACCCAAGCCCCCTGAGTCTTTCGAGCTAATGAAGGTTTCCCAATTCATTTTGGGAATCCCCCTCCTGTTGGGGTCCCCAATCCAAAGGAAGTTTCTGCAGATTCTTTCCACTTTGGCCAACTCTTTCTCCTTCGGTCTCCAACACGATATAAAGTAAATAGTCGTTGAAAGCATAAATGTGTTAACAACCATAGCACGCCCTGCCAAGTTGACTTGCATACCTTTCCAATGATTTAGTTTGCTATCCAGCTTGGCCAGCACCGAGTTCCATCATTGGTCCATTGTGATGTCGAAGCCCATCGGGATGTCGAGGAGATGGAAGACTTGACCTCTAGGGATAACTTGACACCCTTGATCTAACAACAATTGGGGTGGGGGTCCGCGGATTGCTATGAAAGCAGTTTTAGCATGGTTGATTTTTGAACCTGACACCACACAAAAGGTGTCAAGGCAACTCCAAAACACTTCAATGATGTTCATATCGTTATGCACAAAGGCATTCATATCATCGGCAAAGAGTCTAGCAATCATTTGGCCATGATTCAGTGGTAGGAAAAGTCCCATGAGATTGCCAGAGTCCATGTGATGCTTTAATAGGTGACTGAGGCCGTTCGAGGCAATAGCGAAGAGTAGAGGAGCCAAAGGGCAGCCTTGCCTGATAGATCTTTTTAAACGTATGGGCTCAGAGAGCTTACCATTGATATTTATTCTAGTTGAAGCGTTTGTGAGAAGAGTGGAAACCATTTTCGTGAACTTTTGGCTAAATCCAAGGTCTTTTCAGTGATTGGAGAATAAAGTCCCATTCTAATCTGTCATATGCTTTGTCGAAGTCAATCTTAATGAATACCAGATCTTGTGCAGACTCCTCAACAAATGTAAGGCCTTCCCAAATATCGACAATTGCTTCAAGAATAGATCTACCTTTGACAAAACCTTTCTGGTCCTCACAAAGCCATGACTTTAAATGACAAGAGATTCTGTTGGCGATAACTTTGGCAATTATCATGTAACCAGTTTGGACCATGGTAATCGGCTGCCACTTTTCAATTTTTTTCTTATCTCCCCTTTTGTGAATTAGCTTGATGACGCCATTATTAACACACTCAAGAAGGGCACCGAAAGAAAGAGCCTCAAGCCACACCAAACGTAGTGGGGTGGCCACCACATGCTTGAAGAACTTGAAAACCTCATTGACGATTACGACTACCGAGGCATTTCATCTTGAGCCCAACGATGACTGAGGAGAAACTGTCGGAAATAACCTCTTTTGTGATTTTGATTTTATAGGAGAAAGAAAAGGTGTATGTCGAGAAAGGTTCCATGATCCATCCATAGTTGATTTCCGACGGCCGTATTGCTTGTTTTTGCAATTTTAAACTACGAAATAAGACCATAAATTATTACAAACCCTCTGAAATTATACTTAAAATGTAAAATACAGATAGTATGTTAAAATATCCTTCAAAATTGAAGGGCATTGTAGACCGTCAAAATACAACCCTTATTCCATTGAACAACAATTGGACATAAGTAAATCTATGGTAAGAAGAGATATAGAAGAGAATTAAAGGGATCTTAAAAGAACAATGATTAACCTTTTGTTCCTTTCATGAAACATACACTGTCTTTTCAGCTTGTTATTATAAAAGAAAAGCAACCTGCAATGATTGAAGGTTAGATTCCTCTTAAAGTTTGTAAAAGGTAGTGTAGAGATTTCTCTATGGAGCAATCGTTGGAGAAGCCAATGAAGTTGATAGCATATTTTTCCTTCCAAAATCTCATCATAAGGAATATGCGAGCATAGCAATGATTAACGGAACACATTTTTTTCATTATGTGATCATGCATTTTGTCAGATCGGGCGTCGATCACACATCGTCGTCTAAATGATGTTAATCTCGATGTTACCTCAGATGTTGTTTCTGATGCTCATAGTGACATTCACAAAAGCGTCGCTAATTGAGCATCACTTATACGACTTATAAAAGAGTGTTGCATATGTGATGTTGACTTGCATCACTTATGCGATGAAGTAGAGTGTTGCTTATGCGATGCTTTGCATGATCGCATGCGTGATGCTTTTACATTGCTCATGTGACCGTGGTGTTTGATCAAAATAAAAAATGTTGGATCGCTCTTTAATCTTCATTTTATGTGCGTCTGATTGAAGAGATCTCCAATGTTCACATGTGCACTGCACTTAGGAGCTCTAGCAATCTCTTTGTGAACCTCTCTCTTATTCTCTCTCTTTCTCTCTCTCCTCCTTTCTACCTCTTTCTCTTTCAATTTCTCTCTCTCTCTATCTTTATTGTAGGTTATTCAAGAAGTTCACCGAGCATAAAATATGGCTAATTATTGTAAGTATAATTTACATTGTTTGTATATCATTTAAATTAATTTATTTTCATTAATTAGCATACTCACACTTACTCATTCATATGCACATATACATATACATGAACATGCATGCTGACACATATACACACACATGCACATACACACACATACATACACATTCACATACTGTAATAAATTATGTTTATGATCTAGGGGTCTCGCCGGTTTAGACAGATCTGAAATCGGACACCGTTTGGTCATCCATGTATATGACCAAAGATCTCGAGTTAAGACTTACTAGGAGGTCTTGTGCTCTTGTGAACAAGTGATCCACTTAGCTTAGTGGTTAAGTATCAAGGATGTGAAGGAGGAGGTCTTGGGTTCAAATCCCCATGAGGGACATGGGGAGAGTATTTTGCTCAAAGAGATCTAGAGCCTTCTAGAAGCAGCCACTTGAGTTAACTCGAGTTGATTGGGACACTTGGTGCACATGTTGTTACATGGCTGACACTTGGATGGTTAGTATCCACCTGCCTAGGAAGGTAGTCCCCTGGAGAGAGCTATATATAGAGGCATTTGGTTGGGAGGAGAGTCATCTCTCTAGCATGTGGTGGTCTTAATTCTTAGGTTGTTGCATTGGTATCAACGCATGTGTTGGAGGATCCATAGAGACCCTTGTGTTTCTCATAACTTTACTCATAGGACTTTGCATATGTATCTTGTTTATTGTCGTGCATTCGCTTGTCTTCTTTTGGGTCACGATTCACATATGGCAAAATAAATTAATTCTTGCACTTCGCATTGTGTACGTAGTGCTGATCTGGGTCAGCGCACAGGTTTCGAACTTATGACTTCATCAGCAGCAGGTGATGGTCTAAATCACGAGACCTCATCAGATGGAGGTTACTCTGGAATGACCTCATCAGATGGAGGCACTGCTCAATGGCCACTATTCAGAAGCACTTTCTTAGACCGCGCGAGAGACTGTGGCAGAAATCAAACTTATCATTTCTCAGTGTGTTGTAATCGTTGCATGCGCCATTAATTTACTCACTGTAATTATTGTGATGATTGCGCCAATAATCTAAAACAAAACCCGCTTATGCTGGAGTGAGGGTGTGAGCATTGATTGGTCTAGGAATTGAGCCCATCACACTCTGCGGATGAAGAACTCAAACCGGCAGGCTAAAGTGCATTGTGCATCCGACTGTATGGTGGAATTCTGTCTCTAAGAGGAACAAAAGAAGTTGCGTAGTGGTGAGGATTCAAGTTTGAATCCCATCTGATGGAATCACACTCAGTACCAACTGTTTCTGTGACGTTGCTTTAACCATAAGAGCATGCACTGCTACACATACAGTATCTTATTCGGTACTACTCATTCGCATATTGTTCATTATCAATCATTCTCAGCGAAAGGCACAAGATCATTGCTTGAATTGACAAGAGAATCAACCTCGAGACCACGCAAATGGGAAAGAAATTGTCACAGCCACGCTTCCCCATGGTTTCAGCTGGCGATGATTAATAGAAATTTTATTTCTACTTCTTCAAGCCAAATGGGAAACACAGCTGAAGTCGATTCTCAGATTTGGTCCGTCGCCCTCCGCACATGAGAAGAACACCAGCAGAGTAAAGACGGCATATAAATTTCTTTAGTTCATATACATTTGTATCTGTGAAAAGGGCTGTGCTTGTTCGTCTCTGCTGAAAGGATCAAAAGTGGATATGTCTCATCTTCGCAGATCATGAGACTCAAGCTTGTGACCTCATGGGGGGAATGTTCCACATTATCCATGATGTTTATTGACATCATATATACGAAGATATTTAGATCTAGAATTGATGGCCTGACTTTAGCATTAAGGGTGCTTCATCATATCCTTGAGACCAAGTTGTTTCCATGATGCTTTTGCTCACTTAAAAAATCTATAAGTCTTGGTAGCCTTGGGAATTGTCCTCATGACATCTTCTGTCATATGACATTTCCGATAGCTATCTCGCAAACAGCTTAGTTAGAGCAATGATGCTTGGAATATGCATATGTTCTGTATTTTTGTGAAGCAAAAGCAGTACCTGGATGGAAGATGGCTCTTCTTCAGAATCAGAGGATGGATGAAGCTATGATCAAAGCGAAGTATTTTCCAGTTTCTACTTGGCCTTAATGCGTGATTTATCTTATTTTCATTAGTCTACACTTAATCCTAGATGCACATTGAAATAGCCAAGATTTCAATCGATTAAGTCTAGATTAGGATAATGAAACAATCCACTTCTCATTTCAAGCATTAGTTTGCATTAAGGAAATACTTGATTCAAAAAAGGATCCTTGTGCATCAAAGAATGTATTTTGGTAGTTTAATTCCATATTTCTTTTCCATTGAGTAAGCTTTTTTGCACCATAAGGATATGTTTTTATATCATAGTGCATTAGGACAAAGGAAAGGATATACATGCATCAAGATTGCATGATATACATTCTTAGTACAAGGAAAAATCATGCATCAAGCTCATGATTGTTGCATTATTTTTTGGGTATGCAAAGAACATGCATGCATATGCATGTGAGCATATGGATTTGCATGTAGGCACATGCATTTGTATGATAGAACGGGATGCTGTTTGCAAGTAGATATGATAATGTACTCTCTTAGTACTTAGCTTACTTTATAAAGCTTGCGGCTTGACATTAGGGAAGATAGAGGACTAGTTAGTTGCAAAGACATGCTAGTTCTAGTTTGCAACTCAAGTAATTAGTCGATTCCTTCCCAAGTTGATACTCCGCTATCAAAAAAAAAAAACTTAATGACAATTAAGTATGTTTGATGTCTTACTAGGTATAAGTAGGCACTAGGAGAAAGTTAAGTATTAAATTTTCTTGATGATCAAGAAAACTTAATTAATTGCAAATCTTTTGCAATGTATGATGACTCTAAGTCCTAGATGTACTTAGGGAGTCATGAAGATAAGCTTATAATGATTACTCTAAGTATAAGTGATATTTAGAAACTCATATAGATAAGCTTTAGTGGAACTATTGAAGTTTTTTCTTTTCATTATGATGAGTGATAAACTTCAAAGAGATGAATAAACTTTAGCATCACTTGAACTTTAGTGTTCAATAGTTGGATGCTAGGTTCCATGACTGTATCTCTAGTCAAGATGCAAAGCTTTCAAAAAGCATGGAAACTTTATTAAGTACTTTTTTGAGGATGAGAAAAGTATGTTTGGTTTTGTTTAAGCTAATTGAAGCTTAAAAAAGAAACCTAAGTCAAAATAATCTCTAGGAATTAAGCTACTTCCTAAAGATAGACCAATGAAATAAAATAGTTTGATTAACTATTTCATTGGTTAAAAAGAAATATCTTTTGGACAAGAAATAAAGCCTTAAGTCTTGGTCTTGTCCAAAAGTCAAGAATTTCTTGGAAAGAAAAAGATTCCAAGATGAATCATTGGCTTAGTATTACTTGATTCCTTGGCAGGAAACTAAAAGTTCTAGAAAAAAAACTCTCCCTAGATGTGAGACTAGAATCTTTCAAGGAAAGTTTAATATCAAGTAGTTTCCAGTAGTTCCCTAACCTTTGGTATTGGTAATTAAGTCCAAATATTGATATAACCTAAAGGTATATCAAAGATTCTTAGCTTTGGAATCTGAGAGGCATCGAAGTATGTCTGGACTTGAGATGGGGAAAGATCTCTAAAAGCCCATGGGTAAGCGAAGAAGCTTTTTGTTAGTTTAAGAGATCTTAATAATAAAGAATAATACTTTATTCTAGTCACAAGATCAACCAGACTTGATCAAGCTTGGCCATGATTGCCCAAGAACATGCGATTGGAACTACTTTGTAGATTGCCCAAGCATTGGCAATGAAATTCCTTTTAGGAATTATTCACTCAAATTCCATTTATCCAATGGAAAATTGTGAAAAAAGTAAGCTGTTCCAAGTATGAACAGAGTGAAGGAATTCCAAAAATATATTCAGCAACCGTGAAAATGGTACTTAAGTTTGTGGAAGGTAAAACATAAATGTTTGCCTATCCTTAAAGGGATTTCGGTACAAATCTAGAAAGCATGAGCGGATGGTTCGACTTAGGTAGTAGAGAGATTCCTGTAAAGTCTCGCCCTGGGTAGGTACCTAAAGCATCAATATAGAAAGAAATCTAAAGACAAGAAGTCAAAAGATCTTGTGACTACAAATTGGTCAAGAATAAACCAATTGAACTTGAATCTATGAAAATTCAAGTACTTGGAATTCTAACTGGTTTTTATTTGAAACCCTAGTAAAGAGGAATAGATGTTCCGTCAAAAGGTTTTCAAGTTCCCAAAGGAAAGCACAAGATCGTGAAACGATCATGTGAAGGGATCAAAACCTAGAATATCAAGTTAGAGGTAATACCTAAAAGAGTTGAAGTGAAAAGGTCCTCTATCAAGATATGTTTAGACTTTAGGATAAAATTCACTCACACGTCACTGTGAGTATAAAATAGGGTGGTATGGGACACCAGATTTTATATTTAGATTGATCTAGGAAAGATGGTATGGGACATCCGATCGTGAGAGGATAATT
Source organism: Ceratopteris richardii (assembly GCA_020310875.1). NCBI lineage: Eukaryota > Viridiplantae > Streptophyta > Polypodiopsida > Polypodiales > Pteridaceae > Ceratopteris > Ceratopteris richardii. The sequence continues at coordinate 34,136,569 of CM035430.1, forward strand.
ATCTTTTAGTCCTAGTTTGGATCTTGAAGTTAAGTTTGATCCTCAAGAGAATTAAGACTTCAAAGAAGGAGTTTAATTCAAGGAGGATAAAAGTTATTGATATATTTAGGTAGGGATGTGTGTGAACACACTAGGACCGCCGGGGCACGTTTTTTCCTCTTTAGGAGGTTTTTTTCCCCCGGCTTGTATATACGCCTATTGCCCTAATGGGCTACTTATCTTTGTACATTCTCTAGTAATACATTCACTATTGTGTGTTTTGTGCTCCAAGCTTCTTCTTCTTCCTTGTGCTGTTCGCGTGCTTTTGTAGACATCTATCTCCAACAATTGGTATCAGAGCAGGTCGTCGCTTCATCTAGGGCGCCGTCGACACTCCTCCGTTTGTAGTCTCAGAATCGCACGAATTTTGGTGAGCATACTCAGCGTGTTTCCAAGATCAAAACCGCTTCGCTCTGTAGTGCCGAAATCGCGATCTGAGCTCGTTTCGGCCTCCGAACGCACTATCACAGTGCTTGTGTAGGCTATTTTATCTTTTTGTGCCAAAGGTATATACCAGTTTCTATTCGCCAGTTTAAGCGTCTCGAAGCCTGCTACAGGCCTAGCAGAACTCGTCTGGGTAGTTCTGTTCAACTTTTTGAGGTACAATCAATTTTCTGCATCAACGTATTTTAGTCACCTGCCATGGCTCAAGCAGTGATGTATTCCGTATGTTGCCTGTTGAGGATAAGTTGGATGGTACCAACTACCCATTATGGGCTTATATGATGCGACATGTTTTGGTTGCAAAAGGATTGTGGAATATTGTGCAGGGTGTTGAAAGACGTCCTGTTACACCTGTAACGACAGGTACTGCAAATACAGGTGCTGGAGCTGATGAAGATGGTGTCGAAGATGATATTCTGTAGATTCCTATTCGTGTTGATGTATCCGTTGCACCTACTATAGAGCAAACTCGTTGGGATGGCGAGATGCCCAGGCACATGCATTGATAGCTTTGTCTGTCAAACGTGTCATTATTCCTCATATTTGCTCTTGCAGAACAGCTAGGGATGCTTGGGATACACTTACCACATTGTTCCAAGCTAGGAATGAGGCTCGTGTTGCTTACCTCCGAAAACAGTTGGAGAGTGAGCACATGAATGAAGGTGATTCTATGGACAGTTTCCTAATGAAGATCAAAGATTTGAAGGAACAATTGATTTCTGCTGATGAGGTTATACCAGATAGCTCACTTGTGCAGACCGTTCTGAATGGTCTTCCTGATTCATATCAGAGTTTTGCTTCTACTCTTCGGTTGATGATGAAAGGCAATCCGAATGCCTTATCATTTGAGGAGTTAGTCTCTGTTCTGTTGCAGGAAGATCAGTCCAGGCAGAACAGGTCCATTATGCGTGTTGCAGATCAAGCTATCCTGGCTAGTCAGACGGGTAAAGGAAAATGGAGCTCTTCTACTAGTAAGCAGAAATCTGCAAATGCTGCACATTCGAAGAACCAGGATAAAGATGAGAAGAAATCAGAAAAGCAGAAATTATTTTGCAAGTATTGTAAAGGGAATGATCATATCATAAAGAACTATCCTAAACTGGTTGCAAAAGAGGCAAAGAAAAAGGAGGCTGAAATGGTTGTTGCAAAAGCCTCTACACCAAAAACAGATTCTGCTAATTTTGTGCAAGAAGAAGAATGGGCGTTTACTACTGTTTGCAGTTTTGACCCATCTTCTCATGAGTAGTGCATGTCTGCAGTGGACTCAGATGTTTGGTACTTTGACAGTGGGGCGACCAAACATATTACCTCGCAGCGCAGTTTCTTCTCTTCACTCGAGCCTGCCCCTACAGGGAATACTGTCACATCTGCCAACAACTCCTCTCATCTTGTTATGGGAGTTGGTAAGATCATTCTGACTACTGCTGATGGTAGTTCTTTCACCTTGTCAGATGCTTTATTTGTGCTAGGGATCAAGAAGAATCTGTTATCAGTTTCTGCATTAGCCAAGATTGGCTTGGTTGTGAAATTCGTTGATGACAGGTGTACAGTTCATGATCTATCAAATGGAGATGTGATTATTGCTTCTGAAATTTTGTGTCGTGGGCTATATAAGCTCATAGACCATGAAAGATCTGTGAATGATTTGGCATGTGCAGTTCATGATTCTCAGGCTATGTCAGATGCAAATCTTCGGCATGCACACTTTGGTCATTTGAATTTTGCTAGTTTGCTATGCCTGCAGAAATGTGATATGGTGTCTTCTTTGCCCAAGCTTGAGGCACCTAGAAAACATGTATGTGAAGGCTGTACTTTGGGAAAAATGCAGCATTCCTCCTTTCCAAAAGATGGTTCAGTTCGGGCTACGCAGAAATTGCAGCTTGTACATAGTGATGTCTGTGGTCCTATGCAGACACCCTCTTTTGGGAATTACCTTTACTTCGTTACTTTCATTGATGATTTTTCCAGGCATGCATGGGTATATCCACTCAAAGCAAAGTCTGAAGTGTTCATGTGCTTTAAACAGTTTTTGGTTCTGGCTGAAAATCTGTCAGCATGTAAAATGGGCACCCTCCATTCTGATCGAGGGGGGTAATATATGTCTTCTGATTTTAATGCATTTCTGGCTGAACGTGGGATAAAACACTAGTGTACAGTGCCGTATACACCTCAACAAAATGGAGTTGCTGAACGAAAGAACAGGTCACTCATGGAGATGGCGAGGTGCATGGTCAAGAGTCAGGCTTTACCACATAATTTCTGGCTTGAGGCTGTCATGTGTGCAGCATATGTACTGAACAGGTGTCCCACTAAAGCGCTGCACTCTATCACTCCATATGAGGCTTGGCATGACCGCAAGCCATCTGTTGCTCATCTGCGTGTTTTTGGTTGTTTGGCATATGCATTAGTGCCTGAAAAACATCGTAGAAAATTGGATGATAAAGCAGTAAAATGTATTTTTGTTGGGCACAATTCTGAAAGTAAAGGCTATCGTCTGTATCATCCACAGACTAAACACATTCTGGTTAGCCGTGATGTTGTCTTTGTGGAAGATGCTATTCAGCCATTGCTTTCATGTACTAAGGAGACATCTGTTAGCTCTAAAGACATATATGATACTTTGATGCCTCTTTTTACAGGTGGACAGTCTAGTGCTAGTCCTAATGAGGCAACTTCTCAGCCTTTACAGGTTTCATATGATAATGCAGGTCATTCCATTTCTGATGCAGATTTACATGATGCACTTGTTGATGAGAGAGCTGATATTGAGCATGCAAAAACTATGCCAAAATGGTTGGTGCAAACTTTGCGTGACAACAAATTAGATGTACCTTTATCATATCGTACTCATTCAGGCTCTCATAGTGCCTCCTTTGCATCAGATTGCTATGCTATGGCTGCGTCTAGTCTCTGTGATGAGAATGAGCCAGTTTCTTTTGATGAAGCACATAATTCAAAAAATTGGATGGCTGCCATGCAATCTGAATATGATGCTATAATGAAGAATGGTACATGGTTTTTATGTGACGCCTCCTGGCAAGAAGGCCATTGGCACTAAGTGGGTATACAAGCTGAAGCGTAAACCTGATGGTACAGTTGACAGGTATAAGGCTAGGCTTGTTGCAAAGGGTTATGCGCAGGAAAGAGGCATTGATTTTGATGAGACCTTTGCACCTACATGCCGTATGACTACTGTTCGGAGCATTTGTGCACTTGCAGCCCATCATGGTTGGAATGTACATCAGTTGGACATTAAAACAGCATTTCTGAATGGTGACTTGCATGAAAAAGTGTATGTTTTTCAGCCCCGTGGCTTTGTGCAGAAAGGGCATGAAAATCAGGTGTGCAGGTTAAAGAAGGCATTATATGGTTTAAAGCAAGCACCACGTGCTTGGTATGAGAAGATACATGCCTATCTAGTTGCACATGGTTTTGAGAACAATCCAACTGAAAGCACCTTATATGTTAAGCGTGCTAATGATGTGCTTCTAATCATTGTTGTCTATGTTGATGACATGCTACTCACTGGTCCTATTGAGAAGCATATTGCTGATTTCAAGGCTGATTTGCATGCCTCATTTGAGATGTCTGATTTGGGGCATTTGCATCACTAATTGGGCATTCAGTTTATGCAAGTTGATGGTGGAATGGCTTTGTGTCAGACGAAATATATTGACACATTATTGCAGCGTTTTGGCCTTGAAGACTGTAAGCCTATTGCCACTCCTATGGAGACAGGTTTACGATTGAGTCTTCATGATGCTGGAGATGCATTTGATGTTGTTCTCTATCAACAGGTTGTTGGATGCTTGATTTACTTATGCATTACTTGGCCAGATATTCAGTTTGCTGTCTCACAGATGAGCAGGTTTATGCATTGCCTAGGAGTCACGCATTGGAAGGCGGTTAAGCACATCTTTCACTACTTGAGTGGTACTCGGCTACTTGGGTTGTTTTATCCCAAGGGGGGATCACTACCGCCAGATTTGCATGCTTTTTCTGACTCAGATTGGGTTGGTTGCTATGACACTCGTGTGTCCACCAGTGGTTTTTGCTTCATGCTTGGTAGCTCATGTATATCTTGGTTGAGCAAGAAGCAGCCTACTGTGGCCACTTCCAATTGTGAGGCTGAGTATAGGGCAGCTTTCACAGCGACTGTTGAGTGTGTGTGGCTCAGATGCCTTATGGCTGATTTGGGTGTTGGCCAATCTTCTGCCACCACCATCTTCACTGACAGTCAGAGCGCATTGGCAGTTGCGAGGAACCCTGTGTTCCATGCTCGCACTAAGCACATTGAGGTGCATTATCACTATGTCAGGGAGAGGTTCTCTCCTGGGGAGATCAACTTGGCATATGTGCCCACACAGGAGAACATTGCAGACCTTTTCACGAAGGCTCTACCTAGGGAGAAGTTTGAAGCTTTCCGCAAAGCTTTGGGCTTACTTCCTTTTGTGTGATTTCCACATAGCTTGGCACTTCCTTATACATGAGTGCCAGCTACTTGTTCACCGCATCACTTTCAGGGGGGATTTGTTGATATATTTAGGTAGTGATGTGTGTGAACACACTAGGACCACTGGGGCACTTTTTTCCCTCTTTAAGAGGTTTTTTCCCCCGGCTTGTATATATGCCTATTGCCCTAATGGGCTACTTATCTTTGTACATTCTCTAGTAATACATTCACTATTGTTTGTTTTGTGCTTCAAGCTTCTTCTTCTTCTTGTGCTGTTCGCGTGCTTCAACAGACATCTATCTCCAACAAAAGTAGTATCTCAAGATACTACAGGATAACTTCAAGATAAAGAAAACAGAAGATATGAAGTAAGTAACTTCCAAGATCTTCTTGAAATACTTCAAGATAAAGTGTTGTTAATTAAAAAATATTTCATAAATTTCTGAAAAAAGTTGGACTCTGACTTTGAGTTGATCTTTTCAATCAAGGATTTGATTGACTAAGTCAAGCACCAAGTTCCTAGTGTAACTTGGTAAATTCACTCTTTTGACTCAAAGAAATGCACAAGAATTGAATTCCCAGTGAGGAGTCAGAAAGACTGAATATGAACTGAACTTAGTGACCTCAAGAGAAGCATTATTTGAATACAAAACTCATCAACAAAACCTCAGTGGGTCGACACACTGATGTTTGTTACCACACTAGTATCTTGTAGTTGAATGATGTTTTCAATTTTCTTTGAATCGTTTTGAGAATCCAACTTATTTCTCTTAAAAATATATAGAATGCTTCAATATCTTGTTGAAACAGATCTTTGAGAAGTTGAAGTCCTGAGTCATCTAGACTTTGAATCATAGCAAGTTTACATATTTTTGAAGTTTGAATTGATTATACATAGTTTTAGTTATTTATTTCCGCTTTCCAAATCTTTTGTAATTGGCTTAAATATGATATTTGATTCCTTTTGCAAAAGACCAAGGTTAGCCGGTTAGAACTAGATAACTAAATTGAACATCCTAGATAGATGTTATAGAACCTTTTCAATCTTCAAAAAGATAATAAGTTTAAGTGGACTTATTTATTCAGTTTACTTCAAGTTATAGCATAAATGATTTCTTAGAGTCTAGTATACTCTAGAATAGACAAGTTAGGAATTGCTCAATAGATTGACAATTCCCAAGAACTTTTAGCTAAAGTCTTTGAGAAAAGTATCCTAAGTTGGATAATTTTCATTTTGAATTTGAATTGGTCAAGTTGTAGTATGGTCAACTCAAAGAAAATGGTAAACTTTCTCTTGCAATTTACATAGGATTTTTAAACTCATTAGGACAAAGTAATCCTCTAATCGGGTAAAAAATCAAGTAACTATTGGACACGAGTAAACCATTGTAAAAAATCCAAGTTAGATGTTTGGGACAACCAAACTTCAAGTTTTTCAAATCAAATTGAAAGTGAATCAAGAGCTCTCAAAGTTTTGCAAGGGATAAGGAGCCCACCTTCCTTACTAAGTTCATGCATCAGTTATGCTCAGAAATAGACTAGTAATTTGAATCCACCTAGTTCACATGTTTGTGCCTAGATTGCACATCGAGAAACTATAAATTGGCCAGGGATGTTTTTAGATCCACCCTTATCATTCATTCACTACTTTGTACTTTATCAAAGTACAAAGTGAGATAGTGTTTTGAATCATTCGGACCGAGATGCCACCACAGAGACGAGGGTTGCCTACAGTAGATATATAGCTCTATTTTCAAGGATGAAAATATTTTTCCAACGAGGGAAGAATTTAATAAAGTAAGTTTATTATCTAGGGGTCTGACCGGTTCAGACAGATCTGAAATCGGACACCGTTTGGTCATCCGTGTATATGACCAAAGATCTCGAGTTTAGACTTACTAGGAGGTCTTGTGCTCTTGTGAACAAGTGATCCACTTAGCTTAGAGGTTAAGTCTCAAGGATGTGAAGGAGGAGGTCTTGGGTTCAATTCCCATGGGGTACATGGGGAGAGTATTTGGCCCAAAGAGATCTAGAGTCTTCTAGAAGCATCCACTTGAGTTAACTCGAGTTGACTGGGACACTTGGCGCACATGCAGTTACATGGATGACACTTGGATGGTTAGTATCCACCTGCCTAAGAAGGCAGTCCCCTGGAGAGAGCTATATATAGAGGCATTTGGTTGGGAGGAGAGTCATCTCTCTAGCATGTGTTGGTCGTAATTGTTAGGTTGTTAAGTAAGTTTATGATCTAGGGGTCTGGCCGGTTCAGACATAATTGAAATTGGACACCGTTTGGGCATCCGTGTATATGACCAAAGATCTCGAGTTTAGACTTACTAGGAGGTCTTGTGCTCTTGTGAACAAGTGATCCACTTAGCTTAGTGGTTAAGTCTCAACGATGTGAAGGAGGAGGTATTGGATTCAATCCCCATGGGGAACATGGGGAGAGTATTTTGCCCAAAGAGATCTAGAGCCTTCTAGAAGCATCCACTTGAGTTAACTTGAGTTAACTTGAGTTGACTGGGACACTTGGTGCACATGCAGTTATATGGCTGACACTTGGATGGTTAGTATCCACCTGCCTAAGAAGGTAGCCCCAGGAGAGAGCTATATATAGACACATTTGGTTGGGAGTAGAGTCATCTCTCTACCATGTGGTGGTCGTAATTCTTACGTTGCTGCACATACACAAACATACACTTAGACATACACATACACATACACACACATACACATGCATATGCACAAACATATCTACAAACACATAAAAGGACATGCATTCATGCATTGTTGCATATACACATACACATACACACATTAACACATACTTATACATGCATATGCACGCTCATACATATACACATGCATATATATATATATATATATATATATATATATATATATATATATATATATATATATATATATATATATATATATATATATATATATATATATATATATATATATATATATATATATATATATATATATATATATATTGTTGAGCCCATAAAAATCATATTGGTTAAAGTCAACTACAATCAAAGTCAACCACAATCAAAGTCAAAAGATCAAAGTCAGACGGATCAAAGTCAATAAGGTCAAGGTCAAAGTCAACTGGTGCAAAATCAAAGTGCTAAAGTGCTGGTGTCAAAGTGCACAGGTAGTGCACAATTAATTGTCCACAAAGGGTAAATTGGAGATTGTGGGTTGCAGGTTGCAGAGGTATTTCTCTAATTTCCCTAAGGTTCAAAGTGTTTTAAAGTGTTTCGGAAGGTTCAGGTGAACCCTCCCTTATGTGCACATTTAAAGAGTTAAAAGGAAAATGTGAAGGTATGTGAAGCGGCAGCGTACACAGAAGTGAAAGTATGGCCCCCTAATTAAAATTTTTAGTTTTAGTCTAAAGTCACTACAGGACAAAACAGGGAGTCATTGGCTACCACTTGTGAAGACAATCTTCGGACATCAAAGTGAGCACCAAGATACTCTTGCAGTTAGGAGCATACGTGAATCGACACACTCAAATCAAGGCAAGGACTATTCTTGGACAATTCTAAGTGTAAGCAAGAGTGAGCATAGTCTAACCAAGGCAAGAGAGAGAAGTGCAAGAGACACACAGTGTGCGACGCAGAGAAGTGAAGTGCAAGGTGTGCATGAAGAGTGACCAAGGAAGTGTGCAGAGGAGTGCTAAGCTAGTCCCCCAAGGATCCCAAGGTCTTATTGAAGTGTGCACATGGCCACAGAAGGTACCCATCCCTCCCCCTTAGTGGAAGCTTGGTGCAAGGTGTGCACAAGTGCAGGCTTGGAGAAGGTGGAGGTTTGGTGCAGAGGAGGCCGGCAGCAACAAGTCCCTTGGGTATTTGGTATTTTGTAATTGAGCACTCTATGGGATATTGCACAGAAGCATTGGATTATATTGTGCTTCAACATTGTATTTGTCTTATTATAATCAATCGACAAAGGCTTCTAGTGTGTATCTTTCTTCTTGTCTCCCCTTTTCTCCTACAAACACTTAAATCCCTTCTTGTCCAAGAATCCCCCAACAAAATTTGGCACACCCAGTGGGACTTCCAAGGAGATTTGAGCGTAGGAGAAGATATATTGCAGTTGGAGAAGCAATATTCGTGTCGATAGTACTACTTCAGTGGACTAAGAGGTACATATTCTTATCAATCATCAACTACGAACAGCCCATGACCGCAACCCGGTCCCAAACAGAGGGTCACTTGCAAGCAAACAAGAAGGAAGGCAGTTAGAAGATCATCTAGCCCACTTTCATCAACTTCATCAGTAAGGAGCATGGCTGGTCAGGTAGACTTGGAAACCTTACTATCAAGATTAAATATAAAATTTCCTTCTTTAAAAGGCCTAGCTCAGGAAGATCCGGATGAGCATATTAGAAGGTTTTTGGCACTATGCAAAACTAGAGGCTTAATGGGCAGGGAGGATGCCTTTTTGATACTCTTCCCTACCACATTAGAAGGATTAGCAGATAAATGGTTCAGCCAATTTGCTGAGAACCATTTTACAACTTGGGATTTGATGAAAGATGCATTCAAAAATCAATTCCAGCATGGAAATACTGCAGAGGTCATCATAGAAGAACTAGAAAATTTGAGATTGGGTCCAGGTGAAAAGTTCCCAGAGTTTGTGACTAGGGCCAAGACACTAATGGCTAAATTCCTAGATCCACCACATGATTTTTTTGTTAAGAAATGACTAGCTAAGCCACTTCTAGTGGCCACCCAATGCAAAATCAGGGAATTAGTGTTGCCTACAGCCTCCATATAGGAGTTCATCAACACAGCTACTCGACTGGAGCAGATAAGGCAATAGTATGGAGCAACTTCTTCTCAACTACAATATTCCATAGAAATGGAGGATCCAGTAATCCAGCTAAGGAAGGAGCTGGAGAGCTTAAAAAGAAATAAGCCCCACAAAGAGGAGGAGAATGTTGTTACTCAGTTGCAAAGGGAGATTGAAGCATTAAAGCTCCAAAAGGAGGAGGAGGCCCAAGCAGAGGAATTGGCCCAACTGCAACAAGAGCTGTAGGAACTCAAAGGGGGTGGCATCAAGAGTGGACTTTGGTGTTCCATGTGTAGCAAGCAAGGGCATATAGTAAGTGAATGTCCTCTGTTAAGTGTGACTTGCCAATTATGCAGAAAAGCTAGTCATGAGGCCCAGGAATGCCAATCAAGGGGAACACCTACAACAACATATTGGGCACAAGGAGGACCCCTACCACCAGCAAATGTAATGGTGGCTGCACCCAATCAAGGTAACAATTACAACCCTAGACAGAGGAATAACTTTGGAAATGGGCCTAGAAGGTCAATCATTTGTTTCAGATGTGGAGAATGTGGGCATTTTTAAAGTAGGTGCACTCTACCAGAACATGCCCCTCCTTGCAGAAACTACCCAGAGGCCAGAGACCACTATACAAATTGTTGTCCTAAGAATCAAGCCTCTTCATCTGGGCCCCATATTCAAATGATTTCTGTGCACCAAGAAGAAATGTTAGATCAAGTCAATGAGCCATCACCATCTACCAAGGTGGTGCAGTTAGAAGAAATAGAATCTTTTACAGTGCAGACAAGAAACAAGGGAAAGGCTCAAGTAGATATAGTTCAAGAATCGAGAATTGATGGATTGAACAAAGACAAGAAGACACCTGAAGACAAGGACACCGCATGTGCAGATACAAGGCAAATAGGAGATCTCATATGTACCAGTGATGCCATTGGGCATGCATTCAACAGGGCTCATGAGGAGTTTGATAAGTCAATTGGAGCCCATGCTCTCAAGGAATCAGAGGCTTCAAAACTACTCAAGTCCATGAAAAAGTAGGTTAGTATTTTTGATTTAATAAAGATGGATGGGAAATTCAGGTCAGAATTATTGCAGATAATTGATGAAGCTTCCACTACAATTTTGGTGGCAAAGACTGCTATTATACATAAAGGTAAAATTGTAGGGGAAGCACCCCTTACAGATTATAAGAGTCCTCGGATGACTATATCTATCAAAGGCCATGAGTTTCAAGGAGTTATTGTGGATGGTGGTTCTGGCATTAACTTGATGCCTGAATATACCATGAGAAAGATTGGACTATACCCTTCAAGTCCTGCCAACTTCACTGTCACACTGGCAGACCAAAGCATAGTAAGGCCTATGGGAGTGGTCCCTAGAGTTCCAGTCAAGATACAAGGTACCATCTTTAACTTGGACTTTGTTGTTTTAAGGTTGCCACAGGTAGAAGGAAGTTTCCCCCTGTTAATTGGGAGACCTTGGTTAAGGCATGCCAATGTTGTAGCAGATAATTCTAGAAGAAGGACCAGACAATCAGAGAAATACCAACATGATGGAGACAATTGGTATTTGTATGGAAGAAGAATTGTTGGACAACCCAGAAGCAGATCTATTTGAAGGAGCAAATTTATATGAAGATGAAAACATGTTGGCTTGGCTCCATGCAGAAGACCTATCTTCCTGCTATGGAATTTTTCCAAACTCAAGTAGAGAGGAAGCATTTGAAGAATCAGAGGATATCATTCAGGTTACTGACTCAAGTAAGATAGTCTCAGTTAAAGGCCATAGAAGAGAGGGGAAAAGAGGAGCCCTTAAGTGCAACAGTGTTGAAGATACTTCAAGTCATATGTCAATGGCCACTTTTTTATGGATACTCGTATGGATATCATCTGTTGTGTCAATTTTCATGATAGTGAGTGCAGGGCTTTACAAGGATGTGGAAGAAGTACTTGCAAGTCCTTGGAAATAGAGGGTTCGATTTGATGAAGAAGATGGAATAGTGAAAATGAAATTTTGTAGATTAAGCTATAAAGTTGCTGACACAAAGATACAAAAGTTGTAGTATGGACGAGACAATATTTTACTGAAGGATTTAGGGTACCCCTATCAGATGACTAGTGGGCCCAACAAGAAGACAAAACCAATGAAGTGCAGTACAATTGGTGATTATGGAGGAGTTTCTCTGAGTCAACATATCAAGGCTCAAGGTCTATCATCAACAAAAGTGAAGATTTATGGATCACTTGGAACTTGCAAAATTTGTCCAGATTGTACATAGTCTTTTCCCATCATTTTTGCTTAAGTTTTAGTAGTTTTTATCAATTTTCATGCTTGTTCTTTGCGTTTTTAGCAAATTTAGCAACTCTTTCTTAGGCCTTGGCATAAGTATAATTTTGGAATTTTTCAAGCATTTTTTGAATTTTTTTTGGGTTTTTTTCATCCTTGCTCAAGTGTTTTTTTCTTTCCAAATTGGAGGAATAAAGGAAGCGCTCTGTGGTTTTGAGTGAAAAAACTGGCCTAAACCTGTAGAAAATTTTTTCAGAATTTTTTGAAGATTTTTTGGATTTTTTTGTAATTTTTTTAGATTTTTTATGTATTTTTCTTCAGTTTTTTGGATAATTAAAAAAAAAGTCCCCTTAGGCATTTTGTTTTTTTCCAAAAAAAAGGAAAAATCTCTCTCTCTCTCTTTCTCTCTCTCTCTCTCCCCTTCCCCCCCTGCCACACCCCCTACCAACCCCCTCCTCCCCCCCCCCCCACCACCCCCTCCCCCCCTCCCCCACCCCCCCCCCAATTTTTTGAATCTTCTATCTATTATATATATATATATATATATATATATATATATATATATATATATATATATATATATATATATATATATATATATATATATATATATATATATATATATATATATATATATATATATATGTGTGTGTGTGTGTGTGTTATTTTTTTTGTTTTTATTTTGTATCTTTATTTATTTATTTTATTTTTCTTTTTTATTTTTATTGTTATTTTCAGATTTTCAGCATCCTGCGCGTTCATCATAAAAAAAAAGGAATTATTCAGATTAAAAAATATATATATTTTTTATTTTTTGCTGGCTCAAACCTTTTGGCTCTGGGTCGTGCCTCGGATGGTCATTTTTTTTCAAACTTGTAGTCATTTTCATGTATTTTGGCTCCTCTGGATTCATTTTTTGCATTAATTTTTCAAAAAATCAAACCTTTTCTCTGACTTTTGATCAAAACCCACATTTTTTTAGCACATTTATCACATGTTTTTATTTCACCACATTGTCCACATGGTCTATTCTCACCTTGTCTTACCTTATGTTTCATAATTTCCCATATGCACCCTCTGTAGCTCTACTGTTTGATCATTTAAACCCTCTATAGACCCCATAATCATACTCCCAATCCCTCCCTTTACCAATCTGTCCAGCCACATCCTTAACGCTCCCGAACCTATCCATCTCCGCCCCTCAGCCCTCCCCTCCACCTCCTTTCTACCCTCCCATTGCCCTCCTTTGCTTTTCCATGGCACAATCTCCCTTATTGGTTCTTCTCTGGTGCTTGTTCTCTCTTGTTTCTGGTGGACTTGGTAGCTGCTCAGGTATTCTTTTCAGGGTTTTGTAGCTCCAGAATCATAGTGTCCTCTATGCTCAGAGTTTTGGCTGTAGCTCTCCAGGACGGAGAGCACATTAGGTGTGGGCAACTGTTGAGCCCATAAAAGTCATATTGGTCAAAGTCAACCACAATCAAAGGTAACCATAGTCAAAGTCAAAAGGTCAAAGTCAAATGGTTCAAAGTCAACAAGATCAAGGTGAAGGTCAAAGTCAACTAGTGCAAAGTCAAAGTGCTAAAGTGCAGGTGTCAAAGTGCACAGGTAGTGCACAATTAATTGTCCACAAAGGGTAAATTGGAGAAAGTGGGTTGCAGGTTGCAGAGGTATTTCTCTAATTTCCCTAAGGTTCAAAGGGTTTTAAAGTGTTTTGGAAGGTTCAGGTGAACCCTCCCTTATGTGCACATTTGAAGAGTTAAAAGGAAAATGTGAAGGTATGTGAAGCGGCAGCATACGTAGAAGTGAAAGTATGGCCCCCCAATTAGAATTTTTAGTTTTAGTTTAAAGTCACTACAGGATAAAACAGGGAGTCGTTGGCTGCCACTTGTGAAGACAATCTTGGGATATCAAAGTGAGCACCAAGATACTCTTGCAGTTAGGAGCATACGTGAATCGACACACTCAAATCAAGGCAATGACTATTCTTAGACAATTCTAAGTGTAAGCAAGAGTGATCATATTCTAAGCAAGGCAAGAGAGAGAAGTGCAAGAGACACACAGTGTGCGATGTAGAGAAGTGAAGTGCAAGGTGTGCATGAAGAGTGAACAAGGAAGTGTGCAGAGGAGTGCTAAGCTAGTCCCCCAAGGATCCCAAGGTCTTATTGAAGTGTGCGCATGGCGACAGAAGGTACCCATCCCTCCCCCTTAGTGGAAGCTTGGTGCAAGGTGTGCACAAGTTGAGGCTTGGAGAAGGTGGAGGTTTGGTGCAGAGGAGGCCGGTAGCAACAAGTCCCTTGGGTATTTGGTATTTTGTAATTGAGCACTCTGTGGGATTTTGCACAGAAGCATTGGATTGTATTGTGCTTCAACATTGTATTTGTCTTATTATAATCAATCGACAGAGGCTTCCAGTGTGTATCTTTCTTCTTGTCTCCCCTTTTCTCCTACAAACACTCAAATCCCTTCTTGTCCAAGAATCCCCCTATATATATATATATATATATATATATATATATATATATATATATATATATATATATATATATATATATATATACATACATACATACATACATACATACATACATACATACATACATACATACATACATACATACATACATACATACATACATACATACATACATACATACATACATACATACATACACATACACACACCTACACATACAAATACACACACACACAACATACTTATACACATACACATACATATGCACATACATAAATATACACACACATACACATATACATGAACATGCACGCTCATACATATACACACACATACACATGCACATACACACACACATACACATGCACATACATGCACATACACACACACACACTTAGACATACACATACACAATATGCATATGCACAAAAATATCTACAAACACATAAAAGGACATGCATTCATGAATTGTTGTATATACACATACACACATTAACACATACTTATACACATGCATACGCACATTCACATGCATGCACATACACATGGATGCAAATGGAGATGCATGCACATGCACATGCATGCATATATATATATATATATATATATATATATATATATATATATATATATATATATATATATATATATATATATATATATATATATATATATATATATATATATATATATATATATAGCACATCATGTATGTTCATCTAACATTTTGCATATTTATTATAGGAGTTGGCAGTTGGTCGTCCTCCGACATGAACCGAAGAAGCTTGTGGATATCATCATGGATTGGCTACATTGTTGCAGGGATTAGAGGGACGTGGTGCGATCATTTCATGGGAGAATCTATGATGAGGTAAACTTATAGGTTGGTTTTGTATTTTTAGTTGTTGTTTATAAATGTCATGTCAATTTGTATCATTTTAATCATATGCTTTGTTGCAGGATTGTAGGTGTAAATGTTTTGATCCCCTTGCACATATGTATGGTAGTGCTTTGCCACAATTTTGTATTACACTACTATGTGGCAATGATGTACCATAATTTTTTATTTGGTTCCTATATGGAAGTACTTTGTCACATTTTGTATTCGGTTCCTATATGGAAGTGCTTTGCCACACTCTTGTACATCCTTCATTTATGGAATATACAACTTTTTGTACATGATTCATGGTTCATTTTTGCTCTTATAAAATCATGTTTTTGTTGCCATTAGAGTACATATCACATGTACTCAGTTTTCTTTGGGCAGAGTGTATTGTCTTTTGCTAAACAACATCATGGAAACATTGTTGTAGCAAGACAACACACTTTGCGCAAAAAAAAATTTGCAGATATGGTCATCGGTATCAGCATCGATACTCCTAGCAGTCACCAATATAAGCATCAGAACTCCTAGAAGAGTCCTCGGTATGGGTGTCGATACAAGCATCGGTATTTTTGATGCTTATACTGATGATTATAACGACGCTCATACCGGCACTGATACTAGCGCTATGTTTTCGATGTGCATATTGATCGCAACACCGACATCCTGAGGAAATTGGACCCATTCATTTTCCTCGGTAATAGCCTCGATATACCCTTGATATGTTGTAGATAGATAGATAGATAGATAGATAGAAAGATAGATCCATAAATAGATAGATAAATGAATAGACACTACAACATATCGAGGGTATACCGAGGCTGCTACGGAGGCAAATGAACAGGTGTGATTTCTTTGCGACGTCGGTGTTAGATAGATAGATAGATAGATAGATAGATAGATAGATAGATAGATAGATAGATAGATAGATAGATAGATAGATAGATAGATAGATACATAGATACATCGATACATAGATATATATATAGATAGATAGATAGATAGATAGATAGATAGATAAATAGATAGATAGATAGATAGATAGATAGATAGCTAGATAAATAGATAATGAGTTTACAAATCCTATGTAAATTGCAAGAGAAAGTTTACCATTTTCTTTGAGTCGAACATACTATAACTTGAACAATTCAAATTCAAAATGAAAATTATCCAATTAGGATACTTTTCTCAAAGACTTTAGCTAAAAGTTCTCGGGAATTGTCAATCTACTGAGCAATTCGTAACTTGTCTATTCTAGAGTATACTGGACTCTAAGAAATCATTTATGCTATAACTTGAAGTAAACTCAATAAATAAGTCCACTTAAACTTATTATCTTTTTGAAGATTGAAAAGGTTCTATAACATCTATCTAGGATGTTCAATTTAGTTATCTAGTTCTAACTGGCTAACCCTGGTCTTTTGCAAAAGGAATCAAATATCATATTTGAGCCAATTACAAAAGATTTGGAAAGCGGAAAGAAATAACTAAAACTATATACAATCAATTCAAGCTTCAAAAATATGTAAACTTGCTATGAGTCAAAGTCTAGATGACTCAGGACTTCAACTTCTCAAGAATCTGTTTCAACAAGATATTCAAGCATTCTATATATTTTCAAGAGAAATAAGCTGGATTCTCAAAAAGATTCAAAGAAAATCAAAAACATCATTCAACCACAAGATACTAGTGTGGTAACAAACATTAGTGTGTCGACCCACGGAGGTTTTGTCGATGAGTTTTGTATTCAAATAATGCTTCTCTTGAGACTAAGTTCAGGTCATATTCAGTCTTTCTGACTCCTTACTGGGAATGCAATTCTTGTGCATTTCTTTGAGTCAAAAGAGTGAATTTACCAAGTTACGCTAGGAACTTGGTGCTTGACTTAGTCAATCAAATCCTTGATTGAAAAGATCAACTCAAAGTCAGAGTCCAACTTTTTTCAGAAATTTAGGAAATATTTCCGAATTAACAACACTTTATCTTGAAGTGTTTCAAGAAGGTCTTGGAAGTTACTTACTTCATATCTTCTCTTTTCTTTATCTTGAAGTTATCTTGTAGTATCTTGAGATACTACTTTTATCCTCCTTGAATTAAACTCCTTCTTTGAAGTCTTAATTCTCTTGAGGATCAAACTTAACTTCAAGATCCAAACTAGGACTAAAAGATAATTATCCTCTCACAGTTCGATGTCCCATACCATCTTTCCTACATCAATATGAATACAAAATCTGGTGTTCCATAGCACCCTATTTTATACTCACAGTGATGTGTGAGTGAATTTTATCCTAAAGTCTAAACATATCTTGATAGAGGACCTTTTCACTTCAACTCTTTAAAAGAATTTTGAAGTTTTTAGGTATTACCTCTAACTTGATATTCTAGGTTTTGATCCCTTCACATGATCGTTTCACAATCTTGTGCTTTCCTTTGGGAACTTGAAAACCTTTTGACGGAACATCTATTCCTCTTTACTAGGGTTTCAAATAGAAACCAGTTAGAATTCCAAGTACTTGAATGTTCATAGATTCAACTTCAATTGGTTTATTCTTGACCAATTTGTAGTGACAAGATCTTTTGACTTCTTGTCTTTAGATTCCTTTCTATATTGATGCTTTAGGTACCTACCTAGGTCAAGACTTTACAGGAATCTCTCTATTGCGTAAGTCGAAGCATCCGCTCATGCTTTCTGGATTTGTACCATATTCCCTTTAAGGATAAGCAAACATTTACGTTTTACCTTCCACAAACTTAAGTACCGTTTTCACGGTTGCAGACTATATTTTTGCAATTCCTTCACTCTGTTCATACTTGGAACATCTTACTCTTTTCACAATTTTCCATTGGATAAATGGAATTTGAGTGAATAATTCCTAAAAGGAATTTCATTGCCAATGCTTGGGCAATCTACAAAGTAGTCCCAATCGCATGTTTTTGGGCAATCATGGCCAAGCTTGATCAAGACTGGTTGATCTTGCGACTAGAATAAAGAATTAGTCTTTATTATAAGATCTCTTAAACTAACAAAAAGCTTCTTTGCTTACCCATGGGCTTTTAGAGATCTTTCCCTATCTCAAGTCCAGACATACTTCGATGCCTCTCAGATTCCAAAGCTAAGAATCTTCGATATACCTTTAGGTTATATCAATATTTGGACTTAATTACCAATACCAAAGGTTTGGAAACTACTAGAAACTACTAGAAACTACTTGATATTAAACTTTTCTTGAAAGATTCTAGTCTCACATCTAGGGAGAGTTTTTTTTCTAGAACTTTTATTCCTGCCAAGGAATCAAGTAATACTAAGCCAATGATTCATCTTGGAATCTTTTGCTTTCCAAGAAATTCTTGACTTTTGGACAAGACCAAGACTTAAGGCTTTATTGCTTGTCCAAAAGATATTTCTTTTTAACCAATGAAATAGTTAATCAGACTATTTCATTTCATTGGTTTCTCTTTAGGAAGTAGCTTAATTCCTAGAGATTATTTTGACTTAGGTTTCTTTTTTAAGCTTCAATTAGCTTAAACAAAACCAAACATACTTTTCTCATCCTCAAAAAAGTACTTAATAAAGTTTCCATGCTTTTTGAAAGCTTTGCATCTTGACTAGAGATACAGTCATGGAACCTAGCATCCAACTATTGAACACTAAAGTTCAAGTGATGCTAAAGTTTATTCATCTCTTTGAAGTTTATCACTCATCACGATGAAAAGAAAAAACTTCAATAGTTCCACTAAAGCTTATCCATATGACTTTCTAAATATCACTTATATTTAGAGTAATCATTATAAGCTTATCTTCATGACTCCCTAAGTACATCTGGGACTTAGAGTCATCATACATTACAAAAGCTTTGCAAGCAATAAGTTTTCTTGAGAGATCAAGAAAATTTAATGCTTAACTTTCTCCTAGTGCCTACTTATACCTAGTAAGACATCAAACATACTTAATTGTCATTAAGTTCTTTTTTTTGATAGCGGAGTATCAACTTGGGGAGGAATCGACTAATTAAGAGACCATACTAGGTGTTGGATGGGTGATCTTGTGATAGGTTATAGGAGAGGGAAGAAACTGCCTCTCAAGAGCAACATAGATGAAGCTAGTTCAAGTGTTGAGAAGGAAGTTGGTTACAAGGTAAAGCAACCTAGAGAAGAACCTTCTTTTTCAATTCATGAAATTTCCACATAGTGAATGCAAAGAAAGGAAGAAAAAATTAATATTCAAAGTGCTCCTACACACGACACTAGGAACATGTGCAGGAAATTCATGGAAAATGCGAAATATGAGGAAGAACATCTTGACACATTGATGGAACAAAACCCAATCAAAGAAAATTGAGCTATGTGGCAAAGACAAACCTCATCCTATATGGAGGGCCATATGTTTATGGATCTCTCTTGAGTTTCTCTCAAAGATAACCTCTTTTATGAAAACTCATGTTGATGTATTTGAAATGAATTACAAGGATTTGGAAGGAGTGCTTGCAAGTTTTGGGGAACGTAGGATTCCATTGGTAGAAGGAGCCAAACCATTAAGGGGTGAAATCTACAAGGTGAGTCAAAAGTATATTGAAGTTGTTTACCAAGAGATCCAAAAAGTGAAGGATGTTGGAATCATTATCTTGGTGGAGCACTCAGATTGGTTTTCTCCCATGGTCATTGTGACCAAAAAGAACACCAATAAAATTCATATATGTATGGACTTCAGAGCACTCAAGAAGATAATAGTTCTTGATGGGTTCCCTATGTCATTTGCATTAAGGTTATTGAGAAGGTGTCTAGGCATACACAATATAGCTTCATGGATTGATTTAGTGGGTACAATTAGATATCAATTCATCCAGAGGATCGAGACAAGACAACTTTCATCACACCTTGGGGAGCCTATGTTTATGTAAAAATTCCATTCGGACTAAAAGATGTTCCTATCACTATCAATAGATGTTGATATATTTTGGTAGGGATGTGTTTGAACACACTAGGATGGCTGGGGCACTTTTTTCCCTCTTTGGGAGGGTTTTTTTCCTCGGCTTGTAGATATGCCTATAACCCTAACATACTACTTATCTTTGCACATTCTCTTGGTAGTACATTCAATATTATGTGTTGTGCTCCAAGCTTCTTCTTCCTCTTTGTGATGCTTGCATGCTTCTAAAGACCTCAGAATCCAACAATTGGTATCAAAGCAGGTCACTGCTTCATCAAGGGCATCGTCGATGCCCCTCTGATCATAGTCTCATAATTGCATGAAAACTAGTTTGCATACTCAGGGTGATTCAAAGTTCAAACCAACTTTACTTTATGGTGTAGAAATTGTGATATGAGCTTTTTTGGACCTCCAATGCACTATTATAGTGCCTACATAGGCAATTTTGTCTTTTTGTGCCAAAGATATATACAGGTTTTGGTTCATCAGTATAAGTGCCTTGAAGTCTGCTATAGGTTTAGTAAAACTCAATAGGGTAGGTATGTTCAACTTTTTGAGATTCAATCACTTTTTTGCATCAGGGTATTTTACTGAGTGGCCATGGCTGAAAGTAGTGATGTATTCATACGTTGGTTATTGAGGATAACTTGGATGGTACCAATTACCCATTATGGGCATATATGATGAATCATGTATGGGTTGCAAAAGGACTATGGAATATTGTGTAGGGTGTTCAAAAACGTCTTACTATAGCTGCAAATATAGTTACTGAAGGTGTTGTGGATGGCATCGGAGATGGTGATCTTCAAGTTCCTATTTGTGCTACGGTTCCTACTGCACCTATTGTAGAGCAAGTTCATTGGGATGGTAGAGATGCTTAGGCATATGCATTTATAGCCTTGTCTATCAAACATTCCATTACTCCTCACATTCACTCTTGTAAAACAATAAAGGATGCTTGGAATACACTTACCACTTTATATCGGGCAGGGAATGAGGCTTGTGATGCTTGCCTCCGAAAACAATTGGAGAGTGAGCACATGAATGAAGGAGATTCCATGGACAATTTTTTGACAAAGATCAAAGATTTAAAGGAGCAATTGATTTTTACTCATGAAGTCCTACCAGCAAACTGTTTTGAACTTCCAAATTCATATCAGATTTTTTCTTCTACTCTTCAATTGATGATGAAAGGAAATCCAAATGCCTAACATTTGAGGATTTAGTTTTTGCTATGTTGCAAGAACATGAGTCTAGGAAAAACATGTCCATTATGCATGTTGTAGATCAAGCTTTCTTGGTTAGTCAGAAGGGCAAAGGTAAATCGAGATCATATACTAGTATGCAAAAATCTGCTAATTCTGCACAATCAATGAAGGATGAAAAATATGAGAAGAAACAGAAAAGCAAAAAATATTTTGCAAATATTGTAAAGGATAATGATCATGTCATAAAGGGTTTTCTGAAATTGGCTGCAAGGCAAAGAAAAAAGAGGCTGGAATGGTTGTTGTAGAGACCTCTACACCCAAATTAGAGTTAGCAAATCTTGTGCATAATGAAGAATGGGCATTTACTACTGTTTGGAGTTATGAACTATCTTCTCATGAACAATGTGTGTTTGCAGTAAAATCGAATGTTTGGTACTTTGATAGTGGGGGGACCAAACATATTACCTTATAGTGCAGTTTCTTCACATCAATTGAGCTTGCTCCTAAAGGGAATACTATCACATGCACCTACAACTCCTCTTATCCTATCATGGGAGTTGGTAAGATCATTCTGACTAATCTTGATGGTAGTTCTTTTACATTGTCTGATGCTTTATTTGTGCCACAGATCAAGAAAAATATGTTATGAATTTCAACATTAGCAAAGATTTGCTTGGTTGTGAAATTTGTTGATGACAGATGTAGAATTCATGATCTATCAAATGGTGACATCATTATGGCTTTTGGCATTTTATGTCATGGGCTATATAAGATCATAAACTATGCAAAATCTGCGAATGATTTAGCATGTGCAGTTCCGAATTCTCATGCTATGTTAGATGCAAAGCTTTGGCATGCATGCTTCGATCATCTAAATTTTGCTAGTTTGATACGCCTGCAAAAATTTGAAATGGTGTCCTCTATGCCCAAACTTGAGGCCCCTAGTAAATAAAATGCAGCATTCCTCCTTCCCAAAAGATGGTTTAGTACAAGCTACTCAAAATTGCAACTTGTTCATATTGGTATTTGTGGTCCTATGCAAACACCTTCTTTTGAGAACTACCTTTACTTCATGAATTTACATTGTTGACTTTTCTAGGCATGCATGGGTATATCCATTGAAAAAAAAATACAACGTATTTATGTGCTTCAAACATTTTTTGGTTTTGGCTAAAAGATTGTCCGCATGTAAAATGGGCAGCCTCCATTCTAATCATTCTAATTTTAATGCATTCATACATAAGAAGAATGTGAGTTCTCCAAGTTCATTGATCTTAAATTCCTCCTGCACATGTTTTTTTTATCCTTTCAATTTGATTTACATCATCACTTGTCATAATTATGTCATCTACATAAACACATAAATAGATAACTTCATTATGAACCTTCTTCATGAACAATGAAGGATATGCATTGCTTGATTTGAATCCTTGATCTTGTAAATAAGTCAAGCATCTATAGCTCCAAGTTCTAGGGGCTTGTTTTAAACCATAGAGTGGTTTCTTAACTCTACATACATGAGTAGGATAATTAGGATCTTCAAATATTAGGGGTTGTGACATATATAACTCCTCACTAATCCATCCATTGAGGAAAGCATTCTTTAAACCAAGTTGAAGTAGCTTCCAATTCCTTGCAGCTACAATACTTAACAAGGTCCTAATGGTGGTAATCTTGGCAACTCTTGAGAAAGTTTCTTCATGGTCTACCCTGTATTTGAGCACATCCTCTAGCAACCAACCTAGATTTGTACTTGCGAATTGATCCATCTAAATTTCTTTAAAATTTCTAGACCTGTCAACAATCTGTTACCTTTGTGTTGGATTGCATAGGAACCAACTCCCATTTATCCATCTCTTTGAGAGGTTCAACTTCTTTCCTCAAGGCTTCCCCCAATTACGATTACATTTTGCTTCTTCATATGTTGAGGGTTCCTCTGAAACTGAATATTTGACCAAATAGATGGTATGCTTAGTTAGAAAACTAGAGTCATAACCATAACTTTGAGGTTTCCTTCTTTCTCTTGATGAAATTCTAGGAGTGTGTTTGGAACATTCTCTAAACTCTTTCATTTCAGCCTTCCCTCTAGAGATTGTAGTCTCTTTCCTTCTCATCTTAATAATTTTTTGATTCACTTCTAGATTCTTGCACATGTGCATCATGCATGCTATCTAATGGATGAAAATATGATTCAAGATCATAGGGTAGTTTTACCTTGCTTTATTCTCTTCATACCATGAACTGTGTTCTTCAAATACATCACCGCTTGTTGTGAATTTTTTTGTGGTTGGATTGTAGAATCTATAGCCCATTTGTGTTGATTCATAGCCAATGAGCACAACCTTGGTTTCCCTTTAATTCAATTTCCCTCAGATTTGGTGAAGGTACATGTATATGTGTTAAACAACCAAAAACTTTGCAATGACCTAGACTTGGTGTTCTACCATTCCAAGATTCATAAGGAGTTGTACCTTGAAGAAATTTGGACAGGTGTCCATTGACAAGATACAATGTAGTAGATATAGCTTCTGCCCAAAGATAATGTGGTAGCTTCTTTTCTACAATCATAGTTCTTACTGTTCCAAATAGGGTCTTGTTCCTCCTTTCGAAAACACCATTTTGTTGAAGAGATTACCTACTGGTGACTTCGCTTCTGATGCCTTTATCTTGCAAGTATTCATCAAAATATTTGGAGAGGTATTGTCCTATGATCTACCTATATATTTTTCCACGTGCTAAATACCTCTTGAAGAAAGAAAAAACTCCACTTATTTTTTATAAAGTACATAATTTTCCATCTACTGTGATCATCAAAAAAGATACATAATACCTTGAGCGTGCTAATGAAAGTTCTTGACTTGGTTCCCACACATCTATGTGTTCTATGTCCAAGAGATTTTTTTGTGGATGTATCCCTTGTGGTTGAAAGGTTGCCTTTCTACCTTCCCAATTTGATAAGCATCAAACCTATTGATCTTGTATTGCTTTGTGATGTATTAGGTTTTTAGTAATAGTGGGTACATAGAGAACCGTATTCAAAATGTTTGCTCTACCATTGGGGGCTTTGACATTGTCAATCCTTTCCACATTGTGTTTGGTATCATACCCTATTTGTATGTCATGCTTATGTTTGGGTTTCTCCAAGTATGATAGAAGAGCAACATTGCTTGCAATAGGGTTTGAACAACCAAAATCTATGTAGAACAAATGATCATCTTCTTTACCTTTTTTATGACTCAGATTCATTAGAAGTAATGAATCTTCATGTGATTGATCCTCTCAATAGTTTCTTTAATCCCTTATTTAATTATTTTTTAAATTGTTAGTTTAATTTTCTACCTCTGCCTCTTGTGTTGCAAAATCCACTTCTACCTTCTCCTTTCTATGTTCTTCCATTGAAGCAAAAATTTTGAGTGGTGTGGTTGGTCTTGTTATAGATGATAGAAATTCGACTCTCTTGTCGCTCTTTTTGTCCTATTTGATCCTTTATTCTTTCTTTTCCATTTGCTCTTGCCTACATAATTGGCTTGGGAAATTTCTTCATCATCATCCTCCTTCTTCTTTCGTTTATTCTTCTTATCCTTCTTATCTGTATAAAGACCACTTGTAGAGTTCCTTCATAAGAATAGACTTTCTTCAAGTTGTTTTTGGCCTCTTGATTGAAGATTTGTCCAAGAAAAGGTGCAGGGCAATCACCAATTGCAGTTTTGAGTGAAAACTTGAAGTCAAGGACTGAAGAAAAGACCAAGTCATGAAGCATGAAGGAAATGCATATCCAGGAGATAAAGATGTGTATACATATGGACATTATTTTAGAGTCAGTTCATCATATACTTTTGTATGGTCATGAGCTTGTAAGAATTTGCCTATATATACAAAGAAAATGTCGAGGCAAAGTAGAGAGATTATGTGAGAACAAGATTTGAGAAGACTTAGATGTCATTAGACTTTTAGAAGTGAGTAGAATCTCTCTCATTACTCAGATGTAAGAATTTCTCAGAAATGAAAAATGTTGCACCCGATCTTTCTGTGTATTCTCCTTCTGTGCTTGATTATTTCAAGAATCCTTTTGTAGATGCCTAATTCCATAGTTAATGAGTCTATGGTTAAAGTTTGAGAGCCTAGTTGTAAACAGGCTGTGAGAATTATGAGTAGGAACATTCATATGTGAAGAAGTGTTCACTGGTTCCTCAAACAGGCACAAAATTTGATGTTAATGTTTTGGTCAGTTCTCCTTCCACAATGTAAAGTTTTGAGCAAGCAAGGACTCAATCTTTAAGTTGGAAGGTAAGCTACATGTGGCTAAAAGCATTTTCATAAATGGGTTCTAGATTAAGAGAACCAAGTGTTAGAAGTTACAGGTGTCTCAATCGACTTCTCAGAAGAACAGTTTTAGATATAGGTGACTTGTTAAGTTCATTTCTCAAGATCTACTGAGTCTTTTGGAATGATTTAACTTCAAGGAGGTGTGCAAACTATAGGCGACACCTTGTGCAAAGTTTTATAACTTTACACATTTGATAAGTCAATGAGAGAGTTATGTGCAGTAGACTTTTTGTAGAGTTATCATTTTCACAGTTTGGTCAAAATTTTGATAATTGGTCATTGATCCTCTAAATTGGTGAAGGTTTGGAGTTACTCTGGATATAGAGGTGTTCTAAATTCAAGAGTAGCTTGTTCTTTTGGAGATTAATACTCTCCATCAGTGGTATCAGAGCAGCCGACTGCTGCAGACATAAAGAATTCAACAATTAAAGATTCAGAAGGAGAAATCTTGAGAGCAAAGCTTGAGAAGGAGGCCATACGACATCAAGGAATACAAAAGGAGTATCATTCAAAGTAAAGGTACATTTATTACTCATAAAGTTTGAAGACTTCAATATACAGGTGAAGAAAGGATGGGAGATTCTCTTCAGATAGAGAAGTTGGATAGAGAGAACTATCCAGCATGGTCAATGAGGATGGAAGCTCACCTTATGAGCAATGATTTGATAGGATACATTACAGGTGAAGAAGAAAAGCCTCAGTTCAGAGATCCTAGTGTTCCAACTAGGGAGGAATTATCAGAATTGAAGAATTGGATGAAGAAAGATGCTCAGGCTAGGAGCATTATCTATATGATAGTTAATGACTACTTACTACCTCACATTAGAGGTCTTGAGCAAGTGATATATGGAATGCTTTGGAAGAGCATTTCCAAAACACCACAAAGTCAAGGAAGGCATCCTTGTGGGCAGAATTTACCACATTCAAGAAGAAGGCCTCTCAATCCATCTCAGATTATGTAACAAGGATGAAGGACATTGCAGATGCATTAGGAGCAGTTGATGAAGACATTGAGGAGGATAAATTGGTAAGGAAAATCCTCACAGGTTTGAGAGGTGATGAAAAATGGAAGCCATTCATTTTGTCTACTGAATTACCACTTGATCATTTCACTCCTGATTTAAATCAGTTGCTAGGACATATGCTAACTTTTGAGCAGGATGTCAAAGGTGAAAGTGATAAGAGTACATGACATGCAATGTATTCAAAGGATAAGAAGAAGAATATCAAAGGAAAGCAACAAGCAAATGAGGATGAAGGTGCAACTAGTCAAGCTAACTTCCTGAGAGGAAGAGGAGGTGGCAAAGGTAGAGGAAGAGGCAGGAATTATGAAGATGGAGTGAAAGCTTGCTGGATTTGTGGTAAGACAAATCACTTAGCTAATGATTGTTGGCATACTACTCACAGTAATGGTGGATATAATCAGAATTTTAATTCAAGAGGAAGAGGTGGCAGAAATCAAAGAGGTAATTTCAGAGGTAGAGGTAGTAGAGGTTACTTTGGAAGAAATGCAGGTAGAGGATTCCAAAGTCAACAATACAACAATACCTACTACAATTATGCTTCAGATCAGAAGGAGGATTCAACATTGATAATGAATGCAACTTGTGAAAGGCAAAGTGAAGACCAAAGAGTCTTCTACATTGACTCAGGGTGTAGCAATCACTTGAGTGGCAACATAGCTTTGATGACTGATTTGGAGAATAAGGTAACTAATCATGTAGTTCAAACAGGTGACAATACAAAGCACAATGTGAAGTCAATTGGATCAGTGAAGGCCAAGGATGGAAGTATTCTCTTGAGTAAGGTTTTGTATGTTCCTACAATTCCTAAGAATTTGATAAGTGTAGGACAAATTGTTGAAAAAGGTTATGAAGTTAGGTTCACTAATGAAGGAGTGTTTGTGGAAGACCCTAGCAATGGGTATAAACTGATTGTTTTAGGGAAGAAAGAAGGAAGATTGTTCACATTGAAGATCCAAGGCAATGTTGGTCATGCCTAGTTCACTTATGGAGGACATAAGATCTCTGAGTTAGATCTTTGGCACAAAAGGCTTGGACATTTCAATGAAAGACGTATCAAAAATATGGTTAATAATGGTTCAGTGCTTGGAGTGCCTAATATTGCAGGTCAACATATGACATACAGATGTGAGGCATGTCAATTAGGTAAGGCTCATAAGCAATCTTATTCCAAGCATGGTTTTATGTATTCAGAGAAGCTTGAATTGGTACACACACATGTGTGGGGACCATCAAAGGATTTCAGTATCAATGGTTAAAGGTATTATGTGATTTATGTTGATGATGCTACCAGATGGATCACTATCTATGTGATCAAAGATATGTCAGAAGTATTCAATAAATTCAAACATTATCATATGTATGCAGAGAGAATTACAGGTCATAAATTGAAGAGACTAAGGTCAAATGGAGGGGGAGAGTATTTCTCTAATGAGTTCAGTGATTACTTGTGGAATGCAGGGATAAAAAGGGAAATTACTTGCAGGTACTCTCCTCAACAAAATGGTGTAGCAGAAAGGAGGAATAGAACTCTTGTTGAGTTTGAAAGATCCATGATGAAGGAGAAAAATTGCCCAAATTACTTGTGGGTTGAGGTTGTAAATACAGCTACTTATTTGTTCAATAGATTACCATGTAAAGCTTTGCAGGGTATGACACCATATGAGGCATGGTGGGGTAAGAGACCTACTCTAGATCATTGCAAAGTATTTGGATGTTTGTCATATGCATATGTGCCATCACAATTGAGGCATAAATTGGAACCTAAAGCTGAGAAGTATGTATTCATTGGTTATGATGATAAACAGATGGGATATAGGTTAAGGAGTCCATCCACAAAACAATTCCTTGTGTCTAAGGATGCTACATTTGATGAGCAAGGTACTTGGTATGCAGGTACAATCAATATTTATGTAGGAGATGAAGAAATTGTGAATCAAAAGAAAGGTAAATCAAAGGTTCAGATATTTGATGAAGAGGAGAACAATGAAGTGTAGGTTGAAGTTGAAGAAGTTCCAAGGTTTGATCCAGAGTGTGATGAACTAGAAACCTCAAGAAGTGGAGAACTCAGAAGGTTAACAAGACACAAATGGCAACCTACAAGGTATAGCTATGTCACTTCTTTTTTGGCTACCAAAGATTATGCTTATATGATAAAGGCAGATGAAGACCCTTCTACATATGAAGAGGCAAAAGGTAAGGAGAATTGGGAGAAAGCTATGCAGGAGGAGTATGATGCATTGATGGAGAATCAGACATGGGAGTTGGTTCCTAAACCAAATAGTCAGAAGATCATTGGGTGCAAATGGGTCTACAAGACAAAGAGGTATGTAGATGGAAGTGTGTCTAGGTATAAAGCTAGACTTGTTGTGAAAGGTTTTGCTCAGACATATGGTATAGATTATGATGAGACCTATAGTCATGTGGCAAAGATGACAACCATCAGGACACTCATAGCTATTGCTGCATGTAAAGTTTGGAAATTATGTCAATTAGATGTGAAGAATGCTTTTTTGAATGGTTATATTTCAGATGATGTTTTCATGGAGCAACCCCAAGGATTCAGAAATGAAAGATATCCAGAGTATGTATGTAAGCTCAAGAGAGCTTTGTATGGTTTGAAGCAGGCCCCAAGGGCATGGAATTATAGACTTGTAAAGTTCTTGAAAGAACTTGGATTTCAAGTATCAAAGGCAGATAGTAGCTTGCTTGTTAAAGCAAGTGATAATGGGTTCATTTACATGTGCATATATGTTGATGATATAATTCTTACAGGTACAGATGAGAAAGGCATTCAAAGCTTAAAGAAGCAAATGGAGAAAGAGTTCAAGATTAGTGACTTGGGAGACTTATGATATTTCTTGGCATGGAGATCTCATACACTCAACATGGAGTGTATATAACTCAAGAAAGGTATTTGAAGAACTTGTTGATCAAGTTTAAAATGAATTATTGCAGGGTAGCACCTACTCCAATGGAGGTGAATCACAAATTGAGCAGATATGGTGGAGAAGAGTTCAAGGATATGAAGTTATATCAAAGTTTGATTGGTAGTCTGATTTATGCTACTTTAACTAGACCTAATTTATCATATGCAGTGGGAGTATTATCTCAATTCATGCATTGTCCTAGGAAAGAAAATTGGATTGCAGGACAAAGAGTGTTGAGGTACATTAAGGGTACACTCAAAGAGGGTTTGTATTATGGTTTTACATCAGATATAAACATCAAGATATATAGTGATGCAGATTGGGCAGGTAATCTTGATGATAGGAGATCAACTTATGGATTCTTGTGTTATGTGGGAGATAAGTTAATTTCATGGTGTTCAAAGAAGCAACACACAGTTGCTTTGTCATCTACAGAAGTAGAGTATAAAGGTATGGTGGAAACTGCAAAGGAAGTGATATGGCTTAAGACTCTGATGAAGAGTTTTGATATCATTCAGAGTACACCCACTATTCATGGAGATAACATGAGTTCATTGTATCTAGCTGCTAATCCTGTTTTTCATGCCAGGACCAAACATATTGAAATTTAGTATCACTTTCTAAGAGAGAAAGTGATGGATAAAGAGATTGAAGTCATACATACTTCAAGAAAAGATCAGATAGCTGATATGCTAACCAAAAGCTTGGATGGACCAAAGCTACAGAGATTCAAAGACATGGCAGGCATAAAGAAGATAGATAAAACCTCAATTGATGATTGAGGGGGAGCTGTTGGTGCAGGGCAATCAACAATTGAAGTTTTGAGTGAAAACTTGAAGTCAAGGACTGAAGAAAAGACCAAGTCATGAAGCATGAAGGAAATGCATATCCAGGAGATAAAGATGTGTATACATATGTACATTATTTTAGAGTCAATTCATCATATACTTTTGTATGGTCATGAGCTTGTAAAAATTTGCCTATATATACAAAGAAAATGTCGGGGTAAAGTGGAGAGATTATGTGAGAACCAGATTTGAGAAGAATTAGATGTCATTAGACTTTTAGAAGTGAGTAGAATCTCTCTCATTACTCAGATGTAAGAATTTCTCTGAAATGAAAAATGTTGCACCCAATCTTTCTGTGTATTCTCTTTCTATGCTTGATTATTTCAAGAATCCTTTTGTAGATGTCTAAGTCCATAGTTAATGAGTCTATGGTTAAATTTTGAGAGCCTAATTGTAAACAGGATGTGAGAATTATGAGTAGGAACATTCATATGTGAAGAAGTGTTCACTGGTTCCTGAAATAGGTGCAAAATTTGATGTTAATGTTTTGGTCAGTTCTCCTTCCACAGTGTAAAGTTTTGAGCAAGCAAGCACTCAATCTGTAAGTTTGAAGGTAACCTACATGTGGCTAAAAGCATTTTCATAAACAGGTTCTAGATTAAGAGAACCAAGTGTTAGAAGTTATAGGTGTCTGAATCGACTTCTCAGAAGAACAGTTTTAGATATAGGTGACTTGTTAAGTCCATTTCTCAAGATCTACTGAGTCTTTTGGAATGATTTAACTTCGAGGAGGTGTGCAAACTATAGCCGACACGTTTTGCAAAGTTTTATCTAAAACTTTACACATTTTAGAAGTCAATGAGGGAGTTATGTGCAGCAGACTTTCTGTAGAGTTATCATTTTCACAGTTTGGTCAAAATTTTGATAATTGGTCATTGATCCTCTAAATTGGTGAAGGTTTAGAGTTACTCTTGATATAGAGGTGTTCTAAATTCAAGAGTAGCTTGTTCTTTTGGAGATTAATACTCTCCATCAAGAAATATGTTGAAGCTAGGTGTTTGGACATCCATGATAAGGTCATAAGCATTGTAAATGATTGCCATTGCTTGTCACTCCTAACACCATTTACTATCTGCCTCATGACAACTTCTTCTTCAATCAAATTTTTGAATTGAAGCTAATGGATCAATAACCTCCTTGAATTTAGTGAAAAACTCTATGATTTTTTGCTTTGTTTTCTTCTTCATTTGGTTGAAATCATTCCATAACTGATTCTTCCTAGCTTTGGTGCTAGCAAAGAAGAATGTCTCAAGTGCATCCTAAGTTTCTTCTGATGTTTGAAACTTCTAATGTATGGAACCATGAAAATAGAGATAGATTTTAAGATATAAGACCTTTTTTGAGATCTCTTGAACACCATAATGTGATTTTCTTAGTCTCTTCTTGTGTAGGTCCTCCTTTGGATCTTGGAGTAGGCATAACTTCATCACTTGGTACAATTCCATAAATATTTCTACCTTGTAAGTAAGCTTCCATTCTGATTTGCTAATCAACATAGTTGTTTCTATCATGATTCTCAATCATGGAGGAAAACTATCCCCACCTTGATGTAGCTTTGATACCAATAAAACTTCTCAAGAAAGAGAATTTTGTAGAAAGCTGATGTTGAACATGAAGTTTGGTTGAACTAACTAGCACAAGAACCTACCCTTTTACTATTGGAGTCTTTACATCAACTCATAAGCTTCAAGTTAATGCAATAAAATAGCCTAGTTAATTTCGAAATTCATTTAGAAAGAATTGATCCAAAATAAATTACTTTGCATGAGCTAGTTCATGAAACTTTCCATTTATGGTTGGAACATGCACCTTCAAATGCTCTTTGCTTCCAACCTTGTTGGAGCAGGACAATCAACAATTGTTGATTATGAAGCCCAGAAGTGAAGATATGAAGAAAAGTTTGAAGTCCAACTTCATGAAATGAAGAGAAGGTTCAGGGAGCAAAGTTCTTTAAAAACATATGTACATTAGTTTGTAAATACTTCAATATACTTGAAATAATGACGAATCAATACTCATATGTATATATAGATACATGTAGATGGTCGTATTAGGGGAGAGAGAGATGAAATATAGATGAATAGATGTTGAGTATTGGATGGATCATCCAAACATCAAGGATAGCTTGTTCTTTTGGAGATTAACACTCTCCATCAGTGGTATCAGAGTAGGAACTATCAAAATTGAGGAAAGGAAGATCTCGATTGCTGCAGATATACAAATTTCACACCTTGAAGGTTCAAAAGGATAAAGTGTGGAAGAAAGACTGAAGGAAGACACATAAAGGTTATCAAAAGGATCAGAAGGAGCAACATTCAAAGCTAAGGTACATTCATTCCTTATAAGGATTAAAGATTTGATAGTACAGGTGAAGAAAGGATGGGAGATAGTCTCCAAATTGAGAAGTTGGATAGAGAGAACTATCCAGCTTGGTCTATGAGAATGGAAGCTCATCTTATGAGCAAAGATCTGATGGGATACATTACATGAGAGGAAGAAAAGCCAGAGTTTAAAGATCCTAGTGTTCCAACTAGGGAGGAGCTTGCTGATATAAAGATTTGGATGAAGAAGGATGCTCAAGCAAGGAGCATAATCTACATGGCAGTAAATGACGATTTGCTTCCTCATATCAGAGGACTTGAAAGTGCAAGTGACATATGGAATGCTTTGGAAGAGCATTTTCAGAATACAACCAAATCAAGGAAAGCTTCATTATGGGCAGAGTTTACTACATTTAAGAAGAAGGCTTCACAATCAATATCTGATTATGTGACAAAGATGAAAGACATTGCCGATCCTTTAGGTGTAGTTGATGAAGATATTGAAGAAGATAAGTTGGTAAGATAAATTCTCACAGGGCTAAGAGGAGATGAGCAGAGGAAGCCTTTTATTTTGTCAACAGAACTTTCATTAAATCATTTCACTCCTGATTTGAATCAATTGTTAGGACATATGCTAACTTTTGAGAATGATATCAAAGGAGATGTTGATAAGCGTGCAAGTCATGCAATGTATTCTAAAGACAAGAAGAAAGCTGGCAAAGGAAAGCAATAATCAGTTGAAGATGAAGGTACTCCAAGTCAAGTAAACTTCCTAAGAGGAAGAGGAAGTGGCAGAAGTAGAGGAAGAGGCAGAAATAACAAAGATAATGTCAGAGCTTGTTGGATATGTGGTAAGACCAATCATCTATCTCATGATTGTTGGCATAATAATCAAAGCAATGGTAATTTAATCAGAACTTCAATCAAAGAGGAAGAGGTGGCAGATATTAGAGAGGAAACTTCAGGTGTAGTAGGTGTTATTATAGGATTGATTTTGGAAGAAGTGGAGGAAGAAACTTCCAAAATCAATCCTATAATAACACCTACTACAATTATCCATCAGCTCAGAAAGCAGATTCAACTCTTATTATGAATGCAACATGTGAAGCCTCACATGAAGACATGAGAGTATTTTATATTGACTCAGGATGTAGCAATCATCTGAGTGGAAACATTGCTTTGATGACTGATCTAGATCATAAGGCAATTAATCACACAGTTCAAACAGGTGATAATACAAAGCACAAAGTAAAGTCAATTGGTTCAGTTAAAGCCAAAGATGGAAGTACTCTCTTGAGTAA
The DNA here is from genome assembly GCA_020310875.1 of Ceratopteris richardii. Classification (NCBI taxonomy): domain Eukaryota; kingdom Viridiplantae; phylum Streptophyta; class Polypodiopsida; order Polypodiales; family Pteridaceae; genus Ceratopteris; species Ceratopteris richardii. The sequence goes on from CM035430.1 coordinate 34,170,842, forward strand.
GGTTCTGTATGTTCCTACAATTCCAAAGAACTTGAAATAGTGTAGGACAAATTGTGGAAAAAGGATATGAGGTAAGGTTCACTAATTATGGAGTTTATGTTGAAGACCCTAGTCAAGGGTATAAACAAATTGTTACAGGAAAGAAGGAAGGAAGGCTCTTCACATTAAAGATACAAGGTAATATTGGACATGCTATGTTTACATATGGAGAGCAAAAGGTGTCTGAATTGGATCTTTGGCATAAAAGACTTGGACACTTTAATGAGAGGTATTAAAGAAATGGTTAACAATGGTTCAGTGCTTGGATTGCCTAATGTTCCAGGTCAACACATGACATACAGATGTGAAGCATGTCAGTTAGGTAAGGCTCATAAGCAATCATATAATAAGCATGGTTTTATGTATTCAGAAAGACTTGAATTGGTACATACAGATGTGTGGGGTCCTTCAAAGGACTTTAGTATAAATGGTTCAATATATTATGTCATATATGTTGATGATGCTACCAGGTGGATCACAATTTATGTGATCAAAGACAAGTCAGAAGTGTTTAACACAAATAAACACTATCATGCATATGCAGAAAGAATTACAGGTCAAAAATTGAAGAGGTTAAGGTTAGATGAAGGGGGAGAGTATTTCTCTAATGAGTTCAGTGATTATTTGTGGAATGCAGGTATAAAGAGAGAGGTTACTTGCAGGTGCTCTCCTCAACAAAATGGGATAGCAGAAAGAAGAAACAGAACTCTTGTTGAGTTTGCAAGATCAATGATGAAGGAGAAAAATTGTCCTAATTATTTGTGGGCTGAGGCTGTAAACACAGCCACATATTTGGTCAATAGGTTGCCATGTAAAGCTTTGCAGGGTATGACACCATATGAAGCTTGGTGGGGTAAGAGACCTACCTTGGATCATTGTAAAATATTTGGATGCTTGGCATATGCATATGTGCCATCTCAATTGAGGCATAAATTGGAACCTAAAGCAAAGAAGTATGTATTCATTAGCTATGATGACAAGAAAATGGGTTATAGGTTGTGGAGTCCATCCACAAAGCAATTCCTTATGTCTAAGGATGTTACATTTGATGAGCAAGGTACTTGGTATGCAGGAACACTTAATGTTTATGCAGATGTTGAAGAAGTTGTGAATCAAAAGAAAGGTAAATCAAAGGTTCAGATATTTGATGAAGAGGAGATCAATGAAGTACATAATAAAGTTGAAGATGTGCCAAGGTTTGATCTAGAATGTGATGAACTAGAAACTTTAAGAAGTGGAGAACTCAGAAGGTCATCTAGGCACAAATGGCAACCTACAAGGTATAGCTATGATACTTCATTCTTGACTACTAAAGATTATGCTTACATGTTAAAACTAGATGAAGATCCATCTACATATGATGAAGCCAAAGGGAAGAAGAATTGGGAAAAAGCTATGCAGGAGGAATATGATGCATTGATGGAAAATGAGACTTGGGATTTGGTTCCTAAACCAAATAGTCAGAAGATCATTGGATGTAAATGGGTCTATAAAACAAAAAGGTTTGCAGATGGAAGTATATCTAGGTACAAAGCCAGGCTTGTTGTAAAGGAATATGCACAGACATATGGTGTGGACTATGATGAAACTTATAGTTATGTTGCAAAGATGACAACCATAAGGACTCTCATAGCAATTGCTGCTTGCAAAGGTTGGAAATCGTCTCAATTAGTTGTGAAGAATGCATTTTTGAATGGTTATATTTCAGATGAAGTCTACATGGAACAACCAGATGGTTTCAAAGATCAAGTGTATCCAAATTATGTGTGTAAGCTCAAGAGAGATTTGTATGGGTTGAAGCAGGCCCCAAGGTCATGGAATTATAGGCTTTTAAAGTTCTTAAACGAACTTGGATTTCAAGCATCAAAGGCAGATAGTAGCTTGCTAGTTAAAGCAAGTGAGGATGGATTTACTTATGTTTTTATTTATGTTGATGACATAATACTTATAGGAACAAATGACAAAGGTATACACATGATTAAGAAGCAGATGGAGAAAGAATTCAAAATCAGTGATTTGGGAAACTTGTCATTCTTTTTGGGAATGGAGATTTCATATACTCAACATGGAGTATATGTAACTCAAGAAAGGTATCTGAAAAATTTTCTAACCAAATTTGAAATGGAAGATTGCAGGATAGCACCAACTCCAATGGAAGTGAATCATAGGTTGAGTAGATATGGAGGAGAAGAATTCAAAGATATGAAGCTTTATCAGAGTTTGGTGGGTAGCCTGATTTATGCTACATTAAAAAGTCTTGAATTATCATATGCAGTTGGAGTTCTATCTCAATTCATGCATTGTCCTAGAAAGGAACATTGGATTGCAGGACAAAGAGTACTTAGGTACATCAAGGGCACACTTAAAGAAGGTCTGTATTATGGATTTACTTCAGATACAAGAGTCAAGATATACAGTGATGCAGATTGGGCAGGTAATTCCGATGATAGAAGATCAACACATGGATATTTGTGTTATGTGGGAGATAAGCTAGTTTCATGGTGTTCTAAGAAGCAACATACAGTTGCTTTGTCATCTACAGAAGCAGAATACAAAGGCATGGTAGAAGCTGCAACGGAAGTAATATGGTTAAAGACTCTTATGAAGAGTTTTGATATTGTACTCCTATCATTTGTGGAGACAATATGAGTTCTTTATATTTTGCAGCAAATCTTGTATTCCATGCTAGAACTAAACATATTGAGATTCAGTATCATTTTTAGAGAGAGAAGGTTGTTGATAAAGAAATAGAATTTATGCATACTCCTACAAAAGATCAACTTGCAGATATGATGACAAAAAGCTTGGATGGAACAAAGTTGCAGAGATCTAAAGATATGGCAGGAATAAAGAAGATGCAGGTAATCACAATTGATGATTGAGGGGGAGCTATTGGAGCAGGACAATCAACAATTGGTGATTATGAAGCGCAGAAGTGAAGATATGAAGAAAAGTTTGAAGTCCAACTTCATGAAATGAAGAGAAGGTTCAGGGAGCAAAGTTCTTTAAAAACATATGTACATTAGTTTTGTAAATACTTCAATATACTTGAAGTAATGACGAATCAATACTCATATGTATATATAGATACATGTATATGGTCGTATTAGGGGAGAGAGAATGAAATATAGATGAATAGATGTTGAGTATTGGATGGATCATCCATCAGATGTATGAAGAGTTGAATAGAAAGAATGTTCAGAGAATTGCATGTCGATCTTTTCTCTAGTTCTCCTTCTATGTTTGATTTTATTAGAAATCCTTTTGTACACATCTAATTCCATACTTAATCTATCTATGGTTAAAGTTTGAGAGTCCAATTGCAAACAGGCTGAGAGAATTTTGTGTAGGAACATTCATATGTGAGAAAGTATTGAGTGTCTTCTCAAACAGGCACAATTCCGATGGTCAAAGAAATGGTCAGTTGTCAGTGCACAGTGTAAGGTTTTGCACAAGTGAGGAGTCAAAATCTAAGTTGGAAGGTAAGCCATCTATGGCTAAAAGCATTCACTTAAACGGGTTCTAATTTGGGAGAACCATGTGTTAGAAGTTGCAGGTGTCAATGTCGACTCTACAAGAAGGCAGTTTCAGACATAGGTAGATTGTTTGAAACATTTCTCATAGTCTACTTAAGCTTTTGAAGTGTTTTAACTTGGAGGAGGTGCGCAAACTCTAGGCAACACATCCTATAAAGTTTCATCAGAAAATTTACACAAATAATCAATCAATGAGTCAATAATGTGTAGTAGACTTTTCTGTGAAATGAATTTCTTCACAGTTAGCTAAATTCTTGATAGTTTGGTGTTTGTCTTCCAAAATTGGTTGGAGTTTAAAGTTATTCTTGATATAGAAGTGGTCTAACATCAAGGATAGCTTGTTCTTTTGGAGATTAACACGCTCCATCAAACCTGATTACAAGTAGCTGAATTCCTCTTCGAGGATTGTGGCTCATATGGTTAAGTAGCTACTATACACAAGAATTAGATTTTATTAACAACCCATTCTCTAATTATAATTTTAACATCTACAAGGTGTCATCCCAACTTTTCAGGGATGTGTAGAGAATGACCCAAGGGCTAAAGTGATCTATTTCTCACAAACTATGAAATAGAAAAAACTTGATAAACATAAACTAGAGACTAATACCTTTGTAATGAGTCCTTAGTCATGAGCCTTGAATGTTTGAGGAGTGAGAACTAACCTTTGCAAGCTTGCTGACTTTGGAGAATATTATGTAGAGAAAAGAGCAAGAAGCAAGATGAAGATGAAAGTGATTGTATATTCCTCTAGAGTTATAGTAAAAGTTCATTTGATTCTTTATATAGACTTCTAGGAATCTTCTGGTGGATTTCCATGAATCTTTACAACCCATTTGAATTCAAAAACTCATGGGGGATTAGTTTATTGTGACTAAATCCCTTTTCTGATAGTCTAGGAATTGAATTCTTCACTTTCAAATTGATTTGAGGTGTTGGTTGTACATCAACCTCTAGGTTTGTGGCTTTTAGGGATTCTAATTTCATCGTTTAATGAGATTAAATATCTAGAATCTATAAATGATTATGGGATTTTACAAGGATAGAAATTCCCATGAAATACCCTAACACTCTTGTTCACTTCTTGAATGAATTTTGGTCTAGAAAAAATCCCTCTCAAGCAGGATAAAATCTTGATCGTTTTAACAAGTTGTATGTTACTCAAATAATTGGTTTACTATGCCTAAGAAGAATGGAAAGCTTAGGTTTATCAAAGAACTTCAATTGTTCAATAAAGTGAGCATACAAAATGTTGGCACTATAACAATTGTTGATGAGTTTATGGAGGCATTTGTAGGTCATGTAATCTATTTGATGGGAGATCTTTATTCAAGCTATGATCAATTCAAGTTGGTAGTGGAAAATAGAGATATTACCACTATAAATATGCCTCTTGGATCGGTTCATATGTGTACATTATGTCAAGGTGCTAAAATTGAGTTGTTGACATGATGAATTCAATGAATTTAGTGTTGAAAGACTTTATACCACACATTACTATGACCTTTATAGATGATATCCCAATAAAAGGATCTACTAGAAAAGATAAAGACTTTACCATTGATAGTGATGACTGTAGGAAATTTGTTAGAGCGCATATTCTTGATTGTAAGAATTTTTTTGAAAGATTTGAAGAAGTGGGCTTAACATTTTCCATTGAGAAATCTACTTTTCGAGTGAATGTGGTGCTAATTGTTGGACATCACACACACACACACACACACACACACACATATATATATATATACACACACATATATATATATATATATATATATATATATATATATATATATATATATATATATATATATATATATATATATATATATATATATATATATGTGTGTGTGTGTGTGTGTGTTTGTGTGTATAACCATTTCCTTCAAAAGCAGATGTGATGAATAAGATGGCAAATATCTACAAGTGTGTGAGCAAAGTGAGAAGATTTTTGGGAGCATGCTTGTTCTATGCCATTTGGATTCCTCACTTTTCCCACATGGCATATGATTTGTATGCTTTGTTGATAAAATGGTAAGAATTTGTTTGGCTTGGAAAACATACTTTTGCCATGAAAAAACTAAAGAATCTTTTGATGCAAGACCCAATTCTTAAAAAGATTAATAATAAAAATGGAAAAGTTATCTTTTTGATTGTAGATATAAGTCCAATTGCTATTGGATGGATGATCGATCAAGAAGATGACAATGGTAACACATATACCATATGATTTGGAGCCAAAATTTTGCAAGAGAATGAACCAAAATGTCTTGGAATTAAAAGAGGACTTTGGAGAGTTTTTTTTTTTTGCACTCATGAATGAATGATTATTTCATAGGTTCTAATATCATTGTGGAAATAGATTGTTAACCTCTACTTGATATGATTTTTCATTGCTCAACTCTTGATATTGTTATGCTAAAATTGATTGCATTATAAAATTCATAAATCTAGAGTCTGCACATATGACAGGAAAAGGAATTATGTTGCGGACATGCTTTCAAGATTATGGTATGGTGATCTTGGGTACAAACAGTTGTAGATTCCCAAAGGCATTTTTATGGTGCTTGTTCTTATGCCTATGAAAGATATGAAAATGAAAACTATGAGGGAATTTGGCTAGATATTTTCTATTACCTGAGTAAGTTGTGTGAAAAACTCCACGGACATCAAATATTTCAAAACTATTAAGAATCATACATTCAAATTCTTTCTACAAGATGGTTTGATTTGGAAACATGCTTGTGGAAAAGTAAAATTTCTATAGCATGTAGTTCACAAGAAGAATTCACAAATGAACATAGTGAGCGATATTCATGACTCCTTATGGGTTGGTTATAGGTGATTTATTGGAACCAATGAGAAGATAAGATAGATTTATTTCTAGCCTAGTATGTATGTAGATGTATTATCATATGTTGCATTATGCAAACATTGCCAAATACACCCATCTGTGAAACATCGGGATGGTTTGCATCCAAGGTATCCTCCAAGCATACACTATAAATGGGTTTTTGATTTGGTAATACTACCTTTGGGTATTAAAAATATGCACTACATTATGCTTGCATGTGAAGATCTAACAAATCATGTGGAAGGAAATAATAGCAGATCGTGGAGATTTGGATGCACAAGAAGCAAGAGAATTCTTCCAAAGACATGGAATTCATTTGGTGTGAACTTCTGCTTATAATCTTGAAGTGAATGGGAAGATTGAGGGAGGTCATTCACCAATTATAAAAAATTTAGCAAAAGCATGTACTGGCAAGATTCAAAAACGGCCATATTTCCTTTTGCATTATGGGCTGATCATGTGAGGTGTACACAGACAATGGGATTTTACCCCTAGGGTCAATGTACTATCAAAAGCCTATAATTACAATCAAATCGCATAGTATTTCATGGTTTGTTATATCTTGGCATACTAATCAAAGTCCTAATTAAAGATTTTTTTTATGAAGGATACATCAACTTGAATTTGGACAAGAACATTTGTAGGTAGCTATTGAGAATTTGAAGACATCAAGATTGGAGAACAAATTTTATTTTGATAAGCGCCATCGACTTAGGACAAAGCAAATTGAAGTTGGAAATTGTGTGCTTGTCTATGACAGTAGTTTTGATACTCAGTATGATGCATGCAACAAGTTTACCAAGTGATGGTTTGGTCCTTATATAGTTCATAAAGTGAATGCTATTGGTACATATGATTTAAAAGAGGCTGCTAATTCTTTGTTTAAGACTCCTATTTTAGGTAAGCATGCAAAGTTGTTCAAGCAATGCGAAAAAAAAAAAGATACATCATTGAAGATGATGAAGTGATTAAAGATATTGAAAGTAATAAGAGTGATAGAGATGAAAGTGAAGAGGATGAGATTGATTCTTAAATTTTCTGTCAACCTTTGTTTCAATATCTGAACCATGTTGTTTACTTGTGCAATTAGAGTATGCATAAGATAATGTATATACACATGTTTTTGTTTCCCTTAGATGCATGTCTATTTGCACTCGTACATAATATGAATATAATTTAAATTCCATTTTCACATTCATAAAGAACATAAAAGACAACTGTATGCCTTCGTATGCACCATGGATGTTTGAAAGATGCACATGAAGTATGCATGTTAGGGCGTCACTATGCAACCTTGCATCAAGGCATGTTTTGAGCTTTACCTATGCACTATGAGTGATGGAAAAGACATTTGTATATTCAATTGATATGTATGTGAGTGAGTGCACAAGCTTCATCAATGAAAGCCAATGACCTTTTCTTTTGCATCATATTTTTAACCATCCATGATTCAATGTATGCAATTGATAGGGCTGCATCAAACCACCTTCCATTGGCACTTTATTTAAATTATCATGTACTTTAAAAGTGATTTGAAAATTTAATATTCAAATGAGAATTGAATCTATCTTTGGAAGCAAAAACTAGGTACCTGTTGGCCCATCATGGATAATGTGCAGGTTTGAAAGGGGAAAATGTCATAGAGATTCTAATCTCTACTTTTAATGGATCTAAACTTTACCA
>CM035430.1:34183953-34186453 GCA_020310875.1 Ceratopteris richardii
TAAGTGCTTTAACTGCTACAGAAGATAAAGATGTAAGCAGGTTATGGCACCAACGATTTGGGCATCTCGGATTTGCAGTTTTGAAGGAGATGCAACGAACAGGGATGGTTGCTCATTTGCCTGCATTTTCAGAGTTGCAGGAACCTTGTGAAGCTTGTATGATGGGCAAGCAACAACGAAAGGCATTTCCAAGAGAGACCAGCAATCGATCTCAAGCTCCTCTAGAGTTAGTACATGCTGATCTCTGCGGTAAAATGTCTACACCTGCTTTAGGAGGATCTTTCTACTTCTTGCTGTTAGTCGACGATTATAGTAGAAAGATGTGGGTTTATTTCATTCGAGAGAAGGCTGATGCTTTTGAAAAATTTAAAGCGTGGCATAAGTATGTAGAAAGTGAATCAGGAAGGAAACTGAAGAAATTTAGAACAGATAGAGGAGGTGAATTCTTGTCAACAGAATTCAACAATTACTGTAAGGAGCATGGTGTGAAAAGGCAACTTACCACAGCTCATACACCTCAACAAAATGGCGTTGTTGAGCGCAGGAACAGGACAGTAGTTGAAATGGCTCGTTGTATGTTAAAGGCTCAAGACATGCCTGATTCATTCTGGGCAGAAGCAGTCAATACAGCAGTCTACATCCTCAATCGAAGCTACACAAAAGCTCTGAAGGGGATGACTCCTCAAGAAGCATATTCTGGTAAAAAGCCTTCAGTTTTGCATTTCAGAATTTTTGGTTGTTTCTGTTATGCACATATTCCTGATTCAACAAGATCAAAGTTGGATTCAAAAAGCAAAAAGTGTGTCTTCCTAGGATATAGTGAAGAGTCTAAAGCATACAGGTTATGGGATCCTGAGGCAAGGAAGATTTTTGTCAGCCGAGATGTGGTGTTTGATGAACGACCACACTTAGAAGAAGATAAAGGTAAATCTACTATCTCATCAAACGGAGAAATATCTCACCTTGTGCCTATCAAAAGACAGGTTAAAGTTGAGGAGGAGGAAACATCTGATGGAGAAATTTCCTCAATAAAAAGCCAACCAATTGTAGCTGCACAGCGTAAGCCACTACCGAAGTGGGCACAACAGCTCTTTGATGATCACAATCCACATGTAGATGCACCAGAATCATCATCGGATGGATTACGAAGATCAAAGAGAATAGAGGAGCAAAGAAGAGCCTCAGAACACATTGTTAACATGGCTCTAATGGCAGATATCATGGGTTCGATAAAGGAACCTACCACCATTGAAGAAGCCATTGATGATCCAGATTGGAGAGCGGCAATGCAGTCTGAGTATGATAGTATACTCAAAAATGATACATGGGATCTAGTCGACTTGCCGCCAAAGAAGAAGGTAATAGGTACTAAATGGATTTGGAAAGCTAAGTATAAAGCTGATGGAACATTAGAAAAGTATAAGGCACGATTAGTTGCACAGGGTTTTTCACAGATTGAAGGATTTGATGTTCAAGAAACTTTTGCACCAACAGCACGCATGACAACTATTCGGACGGTACTTGCAGTAGCTGCACAAAAGTCTTGGCCTATTTTCCAGATGGATGTCAAATCTGCATTTTTGAATGGTCACCTCAAGGAGGAGGTATATGTATCTCAACCACCAGGTTTTGAGGTGCCCAATTCAGAAAATAAAGTTTGCAGGTTGAAGAAAGCTTTGTATGGACTTAAGCAAGCTCCACGGGCTTGGTACCAACGAATTGATCATTTTTTCAAAAATATGGGTTTTGAAAGAAGTACTTCTGATGCTAACTTGTATGTAACGAAAAGGGATAGCAAGCTAGTTGTTGTCATTGTATATGTAGATGATTTGATCATTACAGGAGATCATCAGGAACTCATCAATCAAACTCGGATCAGCTTGGGAACTGAGTTTGAAATGACAGACTTAGGTCTACTCCATTTTTGTCTGGGAATTGAAGTATGGCAAAGGAAGGATGGCATTTTCATCTCACAACAAAAATATTCCAAAGAAATTCTCAAGGCATTTGGAATGATGGACTGCAAACCAACTAGCACACCTATGGAGGTAAATCATAAGCTATCTATGGATGATAACATGCCTGATGTAGATGCTAAGAAGTATAGGAAGCTCGTTGGAAGTCTTATTTTTCTGTGCAACACTAGACCAGACATTTGCTATGCTGTTGGAGTGTTAAGCAGGTTTTCCAACAAACCTAAGGAGAGTCACTGGAATGCTGGAATGCGAATTCTAAGGTACATTGCAGGAACCTTCGATTTTGGTATTTTGTATACCACAGGTGATACACTCCAAGGATATTGTGATTCAGATTGGGCTGGAGATTGTGATTCTAGAAAATCAGTTTCTGGATATTGTTTCTCACTTGGTTCAGGAATATTTTCTTGGGTAAGTAGGAAGCAACCAACTCTCGCACTCTCCTCCACTGAAGCAGAGTACAAAGCAGCTTGTTTTGCTTCTTGTGAGGCAGTCTGGTTAAGGAGAATTCTTGCAGATATAGG